>JAJLSY010000002.1:600000-941494 GCA_030567935.1 Ogataea pinus | reverse complement strand
CTCTTTCCCTCCTCCCACACCCCCACCCTCCCGCACTCTCATGACCCCACACTCGTCAACCAGCTCCTTAAAAGTCCGATGGACCGGTAAAAATGTGACATGACCCCCTTTTTACTTAGTGTTGTTCAGAGACATTATAGGTTGAACTGTTATTTGATTGGGTTTTTTTGTATCCTTTCAACCATTAATCAAGTCATCATTTTTGTAATTAGTTAATTTAGATTTGATTAATAATTTACAGTAGCTCTTTTATTCATATATAATTACATTTTTGTGCTATAAATGAATTAGCTGTATCGGTCTTGTCTTTATTTTTGTTGCATTTTTTTCCTCATTCTCGATATTCTCATCATTTACTTATTTTTATAGAGCCCCTACATATTAGACACAACCCATTCAAAATCATGGCAACGTTTGAATTTCAAAAAGATTTGAAAAAATTACCAATACCTTCATTGGAAGATACAATAACAAGATACTTAACTGTATTGAAACCTCTTCAAACAGAACTTGAACATCAAAGAACAGTTGAAAGCTGTGAGAATTTTATCAAGACAACAGGACCAATTTTACAACAGCAACTATTGGAATATAATAAAGCAAGAGATTCTTATATTGAACAATTCTGGTATGATTCATATTTGAATTATGATTCACCTGTTGTTTTAAATCTAAATCCCTTTTTTATGATTGAAGATGATCCAACTCCTTTAAAATCAACCCAAGTTTCAAGAGCTGCATCATTATCAACTTCTGCATTAAGATTTGTTAGAGCATTAAGAAAAAATGAATTATCTCCTGATAAACTAAAAAATGGTAAAGCATTAGATATGGATCAATATCCTAAATTATTTGGATCAAGTAGAATTCCAACTCATACAGGATGTATTTTACAAACCGATGCTCAATCAAGGCATATAGTTGTTTTAAGTAGATCCCAATTTTATTGGTTTGATGTTTTAGATTCAAATAATGATTTAATTCTGACCGAAAATGATATCAATCTAAATCTTCAAAGTATTATTGAAGATTCAGAAAGTACAAGTTTATCAGATGTTGCAAAATCAAGTTTTGGAGTTTTAACAACAGAAAATAGAAGAATTTGGGCAACTCTAAGAGAAAAAATGAGTCATGATGATACAAATAATGAAATTTTAAAGATTGTTGATAGTGCATTATTTGTTGTTGTTTTAGATCATGTTGAAGTTGGTGATGATCTGACTAGAATGTCAAAAAATTTCTTATGTGGTGAATCAAATTTAGAAAATGGTATACAAATTGGTACTTGTACTAATAGATGGTATGATAAATTACAATTAATAGTTACAAAAGATGCAAAAGTTGGAATCAATTTTGAACATACAGGTGTTGATGGTCATACAGTTTTAAGATTTGCGTCTGATATTTATACAGATTCAATTCTTAGATTTGCAAGATCAATTAATAATAATTCTCCATCACTTTGGAAATCTGTTTCACCTGATCCATCAACAAAAGATCCTTCAATGTTAAGAGGTTTAATTACAACTCCAAGAAAATTGGAATGGAATTTAACAAATGATTTATCATTAGCTTTAAGATTTGGTGAAACTAGATTATCTGATTTAATTCATCAAAATGAATTTTCAACATTAGAATTTAAATCTTATGGTATGGAAAGAATTAAAAAAATGGGTATGTCACCAGATGCATTTGTTCAAATGAGTTTTCAATTGGCTTATTATGCATTATATGGTAAAATTGAATCAACTTATGAACCTGCAATGACAAAAATGTTTATGCATGGTAGAACAGAAGCAATTAGAACTGTTTCATTACAATCAAATGAATTTGTTACGAAATTTTTGGATGAAAATTTATCTGCAAAGGATAAAATTGATCTTTTAAAATTGGCATGTAAGAATCATTCAAATACAACAAGAGATTGTTCAAATGGTTTAGGACAAGATAGACATCTTTTTGCATTATTTTGTATTTGGAAAAGATATTTTAGTGATTCAGGTAATTGTAATGATGATGATTCATTATCTGATGATGCAACAACTTTAAATCTTAATGAATTACCTTCATCAGTTAAAAGTCTTAGTGAACTTCGAGAGATTCCTTCATTATTTGCAGATGATGGTTGGGATAAATTAAATAATACAATTATTTCAACTTCAAATTGTGGTAATCCATCATTAAAATTGTTCGGTTTTGGACCAGTTTCACCAAATGGATTTGGTGTTGGATATATTATTAAAGATAATTCAATTTTAGTTTGTGCCTCTTCAAAACATAGACAAACTAAAAGATTCATGGATACTTTAAATAGTTCATTGCTTGAAATTGAAAGAGCATTTATTGAATCAACAAAGATTGAAAAAGAAAGAAAATCAATAGAAAATCAAAATGGTTCATCAATTTTGGATAGTGAAGAAATTATTGATAGATTAAATGAAATGAAATTAAAACGTGGAAGATCAGAAATTATTAGATTACTTGGAGGTTACGATTCTTTTGAAATTGATGCAAATTCTGACTTTATCAAATCAAGGGATCATTCACCAGAACCTCCATTTGCAAGGCATAAAGTATTCTCCAATAGAGAAATTGGTAAAAAATTAAGATTGGCTGAGTATTAGTGTAAACTGGCTAGTGTGTTTTTGTTTTTTTGTTTACTTATTATTGTTATTACCGGTTAATTTATTTATGTTTAATGAGATTTATTTATTTAGTTAGTGTTATAATTGTTGCTTCTGCTATTTTGGAAGCCAAATCAGGCTAACTGCTTACGTAACAAATTTGTCTTCTTCTGATCAAAGAAAATATTCTCAATCGGGTCAGTTAGTTAGTGTCTTGTTATATGAGTGACTATCTCATCTCCTTAAGAGAAGTTGGTGGTCATTTGTAGCTTCTGTCTGATAAAGGGAGGGGGAATATACATTAGGATGAGTTTATTTAAGAATAGTGGATCGGGATATCCTATTCTTCATGTGAGAAATTTACCCTATGATGTGACATCGAGCCAGCTTTTTGAAGTTTTTGGACAGTTTGGAAACATACATCAAATACGAATGGGGACAGAACTGCCTGGCAACAACAACAATGATGAATCAGGGACAAGTTCAGGACCTACTAAAGGCCAAGCATTTGTGATCTATATGAATTATTCAAGTTGCCAATTGGCAATTGATAAACTAAAAGGTTACAACTTGAACGGTAGATATATTGTTTGTTCCATGTATCAAGTAACTAAAGAATCCGAAGATTTTGTGAGAGAGAAGGTCAAGAACGAGACATGAAGGCTGATAGTCCTGTTGATGTATGATAAATAACATGTTTGTATACTGTGAATTTGTGTAGTAAATAAAATATAATTTGGGAAAATACGGCTGTGCATATCAAGACTCTTTGGTGATCATCAACATGTTTCTGAAGGGGATCGATCGATTGATTGATTGAAGAACCCTGTTGTTCATTTGATTCCATGTTCTATCAAATCGATATGGAACTGTAACTGGTAGTATCACGAAATGTCAGGCTTGAATCAGGATTTTGTGGACTCGCAAAAAATTGTCTATGAGTTACCCCCGTTGTCTAAGTCTGAGCAGAAGTTAAAGGATGAAATTTATTATGATACCGAAACGATTTATTACCAAGAAGGTATACCTTCATTACAGACAGATGTACCATTTTTAAGGCTTATGAATGGTCATGAGCCAATTGAGAACATCCAGCTCCGATATGATCTATTTCAACGAAATTGGTCCAAGCAATTGGATTCGATAAATGATATTTTGAGTGAAAGTGATAAAGATAAATTTAAAGAACTAAAAGAATATTTATTCTTGGAACAAGATGAAGAATTCATTAAAGTTGATCGAAAATTACCAACTTCCTTACTTAATCTTGGATCCAATATTTCCAATCATTCAAGGTTGATTAACCAAGTGATTGAATATTTAGAATCTGATGATGTTATTGTTCTAAGGTTGAGTTCAAAATCATGTTCTTCAATCAAGTCAACTCTAAGTTTTGTGGCCAATTGTGTATCTTCCCATCTTGAAAACTTTGAAGACGACCCAATGGAGGAAGATGATGACAATGATGATGATGATGACTTTGAAGAAGAGGATCAAGAGGATCGTGTTGAAGTGAGAGGTAGATCAACAAAATTTGATTTGGATGATATATTTGAAACTTTTGAAAAACAAGGTAAGTCACTTATTGTCTTTGTTGAAGATGCAGATTCATTTCCAACTGCTATTTTATCACCTATATTGAAAGTCTTCTGGAATTACAATAGACTTGGAGTTCCAATTAAAATTATAATTGGTATCTCAACACCTTTCATTATATTTGGTGAAAAATTACCAAAACGAATTTTAAAATATTTGAAATTAAAAAAATTTCAAGTTGATAATTCAAATGAAGCAATTGATAAGATCATGGAGAATTTATTGCTAAATATTAACGATACTTATAACTCATTAATCTTTGAACCAAGTTTGGTTATTAAGTTTTTAAATCAAAAATCAAAAATAAGTATATCACAATTCATTAACAATATGAAATTAATTTATATGAATCATTATTTCAGTCAACCTTTGTCAATCTTTTGGACAGATGAATTTTCAAAGATTAGTTTAAATCTTCATTACTTTGATATTTTCAAAAGATTACCATCTGTTAGAAAATTTGAAGAAATTATATCATCCAATCTTAATTTGAATTTCACAAAGGAAGAATTATTTGAAATTAATGATTTTTATCAAGGTATTTTGATGGAAGATAATGAAAAAATTGGATCATTTTTGAGATTGAATTTAAATAAATTAATCAATTGGAGATTTAACTTGAAGAATTTAATTGATTTTTTAAATTTCTTACAAGAGTATTTCCTGGATTCAAATATTTGGAATAACAATTTACAGTTGTTCAAATTAATCTTTGATGATGTTGATTACATCAATGATTCCTCAAACAATTTTGAATTCCTGTCAAGTATTTGGTCGATGATGATTAAAATTGGTAAAAAAAATGATTTACATTCAATTAATTCATTTCTTAAAACAATAAAAGAAGACTTAGAATTTCAATCACTTTTGGAATCTTGTTCAGATTCTTTTAATTTTGAACAAATTTCAAGTTCTTCCGATGTTAAAAAATTGGTGGAATCATTGAAAATAATATTACATCGTCAATTACAGGATCTTAATCTTATGAACATACCGTTCCGTGAAATCTGTTGTGTTATGAACAATAGTAACATCGATCATGGTAATCAATATGAATCGTCATCTTCCAAAAATTCATTATTATCAAATGCATTCAATCCATCAACAAGAGAAGTCATAACTGATGCATTAATGAACTCACCAAAATATTTATTCAACTCAATCCATTCAAATTTGAATCTTTTATCCCGTGCTGATTTGAACGTTCAATTATTCAAAGTCTTGGAGCCCCCGATTGTCGAAGTTTATAAATTATACAGGGAAGCAGGTGTTATTATCAACATCTATGATTTTTATCAGGCTTTTAATTCAAATTTAAATAGAGTTGAAATAATCAAATTACTGAAGGAAAAACTACAAGGTCTTAACGTAAGGGAAAAAGTTGATGAGCAGCTGATTGAGATTTTACAAACGATTGAAGATGGTGATGATAAAGAATGGGAGAAATTAACATTAAGTTGGTTCTTGAAAGGTTTTGTTGAACTACAAAGAATGGGGATGTTTAAAGATGGGAAATCAAAGACTCAAACAATTGAAAAAGTCATTTGGAGAGGAATATGATATTGTTTTGTTTGTTTGTTTGTTTGTGTACACATATATGTATATATATATATAATAAATAAGAATCAGGAGAAAAGTTAATTGAAGTATAATGAAGTTCGTTGTGGTCTTGGTCTTATATATGGAGTTGAAGATTTATCAAACAATGTATCATTATCATGATTTTGAAGACTTGATGACGATGAATGATCAATATCATTACCAATTTCATCATCATTATCAGAATCAAATATTCCATCCAAATCATCATAATCATCAGCCAGTATTTCGGTGATGTTTTTTAAACTTACCGTTGAACTATTTTGTTCATCATTTAATGTCGTCTTACTTAAGTTTCCAAGTGAATAAGCTAATGATTTTGAAGGATTTTGTGGTATAATTAAAGAAATTTCTTCATCATTGATATTTAAATTTGGTTGTGATTCTTCCTTTGATGAAATCATTATAACATTTGCGAATTTTCTCAGATTGATAACGATTTTCTCGGAAGGCAATAAGTCATCGGATGCTGTACTTGATGATGCGTTCACTCTTGTTGAATCAGAAGTGAATGATAAACTTGTTGTTTCTTCAATTGATGGTTGTCGTTGTTTTGGCGGTGGTGATGATATTTGGGATGATAGAATATTTTCAAGCGATTCTTTATTACTGAATCCAATACTCTTCTTCAATATCGAATGATGCGGCAGTTCATTTTCTTTATTGTTTTCATTATGATCGATTTCATGTGATGGTTTTTTCTTCATCGATAATGATTTTAATGCAGTTTGATATTCATCAAATGCTGCACTGACTAATTTTGTTGGATCTGGGAAAGTATCATCATTATTTCGATTTGTCGTGAGATTCTCAATTGAATAATCAAGAGATTCAGAGTCCAGCAGTAAATCATCTTCATCCCAATCTCCAAATTCACTATGACTACTACCATCTGTACTTTTCAATTCTAACTGCAGTAAATTATCATTTGAAATGACTACAGAAGTAGAATTTTCAACTATTGGATCTATAGTTCGATTTATCTTGGTGAGAGATGATGTAGAACCCGTTGAAGGTATGAATAATGCTGAATGCCTTCTTGACGATTTCTGATCATCTATTAGAGAATTTGAATCTATTATCATTGAATGCCTATTGGAATTGTTTTTCACTCTTCTAGTGGAATGTGGTTGTGAGTCATATTTCGTGACAGCAGATGCGAGCTTTGCTTTTGTGTCTGCTCTTATTGAAGATACTCCTCTTGATGGGTCAATATGTGATTGTTTATCATCTATCTTTCGTAAATTGTATGATGACGCAGAAGCTTTTAAAGAACCCCAAAAGGATTTCTTTGAACTATTGGTAGCACCAGTTGGGTTTTTCTTCATGGTTGATTAGTAAAACGAACGAAAGGACGGCAATTAAAGAACTGGGTCTAATGGCACATCGACACTATGTAACGATAATTTCAAAGAGCCTAAAAGATGGAACTAAAACTTGTCTAGTTAATCAGAATTACATCACGATAATTTGAATGTTTATTGTTTGAAGTTGGATTTGGCCGGGACAGAGAGATAGACGCGTCGCGTCGGTGTTCCTTATTGTATTTGCAATTTCCTCTTTGGGAATTAGTCCAGTGTCGCGGTGCAAGGGTTGCTGCCTGTTTCATGAAAAAGAAAAGGGCGCGCGTGCGTGCACCAACCACATACTTGGGGGGGGTGGGGGTGGATGATGCTTACTATTATATTATATTACCTTCCCTTCCCCCACAAACCTTAAACCCGCTAACTTTAACCAAATTAAACTTATCTCAGCGGGTACCACAACAAATTTCTTAGCGGATTGGACTTAATCACTTAATCGACGCGACTGAGGCCATCTTCATTACCCAATTAGGAAATTCTAATACTCTTTATCAATTTTACTGCTACCAACATCTTTTTGCGGGATGATGATTTGATGAAGATAAAAAATATATTTCCATCTTAAATACATCACTAGCCCCCTCTTCTTTTTGTTCTTCAATATAATATTCTATTAATTGGCGAAGTAAAAAAAAAGAAAAACACTATCAACCATGTCTTTATTTGCCACTTTAAAAACTCCAAATGGTTTAGAAGTTGAACAACCATTAGGTTTATTCATTAATAATGAATGGATTAAAACTGATAAAACTTTAGATGCAATTGATCCATCAACTGGTGAAGTCATTACATCTGTTTATTGTGCATCTCCAAAAGAGGTTGATTTAGCAGTTGAAGCTGCAAATGATGCATTTTTGGATGATTCATGGTCTGGTATTACAGGTAGTGAACGTGGAGATTATTTATATAAAATTTATGAAATTATTAAAAGAGATGCCGAATTAATTGCATCAATTGAGTCTTGGAATAATGGTAAACCTTATGCTACTGAATGTCTTAATGGTGATTTAGCTGAAGCTTATGAAGTTTTCAAATATTATGCTGGTTTTGCTGATAAAGTTCATGGTCAATATATTGGTAATGAAATTTTAGGTAAAGGTAAAATTGCATATACTGTTCCAACTCCATTAGGTGCAGTTGGACAAATTATTCCATGGAATTTCCCATTTATGATGATGGCTTGGAAAATTGCCCCTGCTTTAGCAACTGGTAATACAGTTGTTTTAAAATCTTCAGAAATTACTCCATTAAGTGCATTATATTTTGGTAAAGTTATTTTAGAAGCTAAATTACCAAAAGGTGTTGTTAATATTTTATCTGGTTTTGGTTATGATACCGGATCTGCATTGGCAAGTCATCCAAAATTGAATAAGATTGCTTTTACTGGTTCAACAGTTACTGGTCAAAAGATTATGGAATCTGCTGCTAAATCAAATTTAAAAAATGTTACATTAGAATGTGGTGGTAAAAATCCTTTCATTATTTTTGATGATTGTAATTTGGAAGCAGCAATTGAATGGGCTTTTAGTGGTATCTTTTATAATAAAGGTGAAGTTTGTACTTCAACTTCAAGATTCTATGTTCAAGAAGGTATTTATGATGAATTTTTAGAGAAATTTGTTAAATTTACTGAAGAAAATTCAAAAATTTCATCACCTTTCGAAGATGGTTGTACAATTGGTCCATTAGTTTCAAAATTACAATATGAGAAAGTTAAGAAATATGTTGAAATTGGTAAAAATGAAGGTGCGAAATTATTAACAGGTAAATTTATTGAAGGACCAGGTTATTTCTGTTCACCATTTGTTTTTGCTGATTGTACCGAAGATATGATCATTAATAAAGAAGAAATCTTCGGTCCTGTTGTTTCAATTTCTAAATTCTCAACAACTCAAGAAGTTTTAAAGAAAGCAAATGATACAAATTACGGTTTAGCTGCTGCTTTATTCACAAACAATATTACAAAAGCTCATAACGTTGCTGGAAAATTGGAAGCTGGTATGGTTTGGATCAATTCGAATGGTGATTCCGATATCCATGTTCCATTTGGTGGTGTCAAAATGTCTGGTATTGGTAGAGAATTAGGTTCTTATGCTTTGGATCTGTATACCACCCATAAAGCAATCTTTGTTAATACCAGTTTACCTTATGAGTGATTAGCTAGTTACCTAAACTGATTTGATCTTCTTTTCTTTTACTATTACGTAATATATTATATACTCTATTTTAATCACCTGAATTTTGTTGGAATTGGCCACTTACTTTTTTGACCGGTGATGATCTTATATAAGCAAATATTTTCGAGATACTTCTACTATACTTATTCTCATTACTCTTCTTATTTGTAGTTGCTTCTCTAAATTATATATCAAACTACAAAGATGGTTGTTCATAATCCTAATAATTGGCATTGGGTGGATAAGAATTGTATTGAGTGGGCTCAAAGGTACTTGGATTCTAAATTGGTTGGTTTGAAAGTGTCAAATGACATAGATGATCTATCAATTACCCAGTTGAAGAAATTGGAAGGTGATGTTGAAGTTTGTCAAAGAAAGGGTAAGATTATTTCTTTGTTTGATCTTAAAATCTCGCTGAATTTTGAATCATCATCTCCTAAGAACATTAAAGGATCAATTGTCATTCCTGAAGTTTCATACGATACAGAATATGATGAATTCCAATTTGATATATCTTTTGAAAAACAAGAAAGTTCAAATGATGAATCAGTTAGAACCTTGTTGAAGAATAAATTGATTCCTGAACTCAGGGAAAAACTATCAAGGTTCGGATCCGATTTGATTTTAACTCATGGATCGGATGTTCAAGTTGATCAATCTGAAGTTCACTCAACTTTTACTTCAAGTGAGACTCAAAAATCAATCACTCAAGCAGCTACAAAAGCAGTCGTTACTGAAAGAACAACAATAAATAAATCGTCCCCTAAAAATCAAGAATCAAAACCACAACAACAAACTACAAAACCATCTTCATTGAAAAATGTTCCCAAATATAACACCTCAAAGCTTGATTTATCAACTGTCTTCAACACATCTGCAGAACAGATTTATTTGACTTTGTTGGTTCCTGAAAGAGTGGCAGTTTGGACAAGGGCCGAACCAATAATAAAACCTGAAGAAGGATCACAATTTAGATTATTTGGTGGTAATATAGAGGGTGAAATTTTAAAGTTGGTTCCATATAAAAAAATTCAAATGCTTTGGAGATTGAAGAGTTGGAAAGAAGGTCATTATACTAAGATTTCAATAGATTTAAAACAAGGATCTAGTGATACTATTATGGAGGTTCATTTTGATGGAATTCCAATTGGTGATGAAGACTTGGTGAAGAATAACTTTGAAGATTATTATTTCAGAACAATCAAAATAGCATTTGGATTTGGTGCAATTTTGTGAATAAAATTAAAATGGGTTAAAACTGATCAGACTATATATAAATATAACTATGATATAAATGAAAAACAAATAAAACTAAAGTGATTTTTAAATCAAAAAATCAAATCAAGCATCAAATCTCTTTGAAGCTTCAGCCCAATTAATAACGTTCCAAATTGCATTGAAGTAATCCAATTTAACATTTTGATATTGTAAATAATATGCATGCTCCCAAGCATCGATTGCAACCAATGGAGTTAAAGAACCTGCGACGGTATCTTGATTTGCAGTTTGAACAACTTCAATTGCACCATTTTCACCATTTTTAGCAATAAATGCCCATCCTGAACCTTGAATACCAGCCAATTTTGAATTTGTCAATTTGATTAAATTTTCAAAAGAACCATATTGTTCAATAACTTTCTTAGAGAATTCAGAATCTGTTGATGGTAATTCACCACCACCATTCTTTGGTGGTGCCAAATTTTCCCAGAATAAATTATGGTTTAAATATCCACCACCATGGAATTTGATTGCTTGTTGTAATTCCCAAGTTTTCTTAACATCACCAATAGCTTTAGCTTCGGCTTGTTGTTCAATTGCAGTGTTGAAACCAGTGACATAAGTTTGATGATGTTTTTTGTAATGCAATTCATTAATTTGACCAGAGATATATGGCTCTAGATCACCAAAATCCCATTTTAAATCAGGTAAGGAAACCTTGGTTCTAATTGATGATGAAGAACCGATTGTGAATGATCTGGCATTCAATGTTGATCTAGTTGCAGTTCTTAAGAAGGATGACATCTTTAATGATTATTACTATCTGTATATATACAACAATATAAAGAGCTAGTTAGCAAAGCGTTATATAGTGTTAGTAATACAGCAGAAGAATCTCCCATGAAAAGCCGATTATGGGAAAGTAAAACTGATTGGCTGAGAGAGCGACGCTTCTTGTGGGTCGATCGACTTGCGGAGTGGTGTTGTTTTCTGCGGGCGATGATGACAGATTTATAGTTAGTTAGCTAGCTAGTAGAAGATGATGGTGGTGGTGATATCTTTGGGTTTTGCAACTACTGCATTGAGAAGGTGAATAGGTATAAGATGGTATGTGTGATAATTGGGTGCGGGATTGAGAATTACTTTTGAAAACTTTACTAACATGTCTATTTTAACAGTCTTTGGATAAACTCGTTGGATTGGGAATGTTATTGATAGCAAATTTGGTCTTTGTATATTACACAGTTTGGACTTTTATCTTGCCATTTTTGGATAAGGACAATTTCTTGCAATCATTCTTCTTATCAAGAGAATACGCAATTAAAATTCCTGTGTTTCTGTTAGTTATTGGTGTTACGTTGGTTGGATTGTTCATTGGAAATGTGCTAATAAAGGCTCAACAGAAGAAAAAAAGTAAGCAAAATTGAATTTCTAAAATGCATCTTTTACTTATAGTTGATAATTTCTTGTATTCTAACATAAAATAAAAAATGGGATTTTGATCGTTTAGGAGAACAGCGAATTCAGCATGTTCAATAGTCACTCAGTTTCAATATCTATTTATTCTAGACTGTATACAGTCTATCTTTGTTCCCTCATTTATCGCTTTTCTTGTTTTCAACGATTTCACATAAATAATACCTTTCAATGACAATATAAAAATTCAAGTATCTAACAAAAATAATTTGATTTACATCATAATTATCATCACTCACTTGAATCAATTCATGACTCTCAATTTTAACCCCTTTGACGTCATTCGCACATAAATAATTAACTTACTGCAGACCTTTCCTCACTTTCAATTAATCATACCGTTGCTGGTAGCATTAGGATCTTTTGAATTTCTACTCTTGGTAACAAATTACGGTATCGTGCATCTTGAATAACTGGTAAGTCGGTACCAGTCCCCGATTGCACTTCCCAAGGCATTGCTTACCGAACGGTTATTGACGAAATCGGGTATTCACTTCTGGTAAAATTAATACTCTATTTCTGATTGAATCATCCTAACCGTTTCGTCTTCTCCGTTCGTAAAGTCGGAGATAGATTGTGTAATTTGATTAGTTCTATTTAAATATCCTTCTATTCTGCTTCCAAAAATGATTACTTTTTCTAGATTTAATGTTGATCAATTAACTTGTTATGGCTGATGACTTTATGATGCAAGTTTATATTGGTTATTTAGCTGAAGGTTGTTACTTTCAAGAAGACGAAGAAAGAAGTGATGCATTTTTTAGAGTTGATGATTTAAATAAAAGATTCAAAGATGCTTATCCTGAAAAAACTAAAAGATCGTTTGATTCAGCTTTCGAGAGTGAAGTTGACCAAGAGGAATTACAGAATACGAAATTACAAAGGATTTCTGATGAGTGTTGTTGCAGTATATGTTGTTGGATTGAATCACAGGAAATCATGTTGGTAAGGTTTGGTGAATGGGATCGAGTCATCCCTGATATTCCCTTCAGAAATTTACCTGCTGGTTAATCGGATCGTTTGTATTTCTCCATTTTACGTATATAATTAATATTTCAGCAACCACCTTGTTCGGCAATTTCCCCACTTGTAAAGAATTGATCTCATAACACGTTTTATTTTCTTAATCATCTATTCTCGGTCGAGTCATTGTGTGATTTGAATCATCGTGTGATTTGTAATTAGTAATCTTCTTGAAGTTTAGAAGCAATGACATTGTCAAATTAGAAAGAATGTAAAAATTGAATTAAGCTAACTCTTGCCCTTAGAGGACATAATGAGATGCATGAGGGCGGTATATATACTAGATGATCCAATTTTCTGATTAGTTATCATAAGCACATGACTCCATAAAAACAACAATCATAATAGCATTAGTGCTTCGGTTCAAAAACAATTTGCCGAGTTCCAGCAAAAATCTATGAAATTACCTTAATTTGTTCATGGCTTAGCCCAAAAGGGAAACTCAATTCAACAGTTAATTATCGGCCAGTGTTTTGTAATTGATTCCACCTCGAACTGTGACTCCTTGTAAAAAAAAGAAAGCCGTATATTTCTCATTCTGCTGCAAGGGGATGTTGTCAGATAACTTAGCAGTTGCGTATGTTTAAATTAATACAATAAGCCGCAGAGCGGAGATGCCCCTAAAATGTCAACGCTAACCGTGGGAATAGAAAAAATGGTCATTAACTTTTGGATGATTCAATTGAGATTTGTATTATTTGTCCATAGTCCAATAGTACAATTGACTAACGGTTCGGTATGTCAATTGATTAAATACGGCATTCAGTTGGTTCCAATTTCAGTTATCCTATTTAGTATTTAGCCCACAAGTTCAGAGATCACAATTACCTACCGGTTTAGAATCATGACGTAAACTGGTGAATGACGTCATTGGAATCATCGGTAAGATCTCATAAACTTTTAGATCTGAGCTTTTGGTTAATTTTTCCATCCCTAAAAGAGTTCCCGAAAGTTAAGTTTCATCCTTTCAAAAACTCTATAAAAGAGTCAGTAAATCCACTTACTTGGATTGATGATGATGAGAAGAATATTACTTTAATCATCAAAATAACAATATCATACAATGACAGGCAATATTTTTCAACGTATCTTTGGTGGTTCTGATTCTTCTCAAAATAGAAAAAGATTGAGAGAAGAAAAGAAATTGAAGAAAAAACTTTCTAAAAGCGGTGGTGGTGGTTCTGGAACTAGTAGTACTGATACAACTACTCCAAATTTCATGACAGCACCTTATCTAAGTGGTAATGACTGTTCTGATGGCGGTAACAGCGGTGGAGATTGCTCTGGTGGTAGGGATGATTCAGGTGGAACTAGCACTTCTCATGTTGGTGGTCACTCAGGAGGACACTCGGGAGGAGGTGATTCGGGAGGTTATTCAGGGGGTTACTCAGGAGGTTACTCAGGAGGCTCTGACAGTGGTGGCGGTTATTCAGGGGGTTACTCTGACAGCGGTGGAGGATCTTCGGGAGGAGGTTCTTCTGACAGTGGAGGAGGAGGGGGTGGAGGTGGATGCTAAGCCATCTTTTATCCTTCTGTCTATCAACAGTTTGTCGTCCTGATGGCAGGCAATTTCTTTCATTCTTTGACTGATTGACTTTTCTTTATATTTTTTGTTTTACTCTGCAGAGGTTTTTTGAATTACAAGTATACGTATAAAACTCTAATCACACAGTAAAATTAATCAACCTCAAGTCTTGTTAAAGTTCACCTTTCCAATCACCTTTAGATTTCAGAAAACCTTGGCTCACAAATCTTGGGAAGTAATCTAGAAAATGTACTGGGAAACGATTTTTGTCTGGCTTTCAAGCTGAATCTCCAGCAACAGCCCCCCGCTCAATTAAATGATAGGTGTTGCGAAATCAGTTATCATTTACCTGTAGTCCCCTCTTTGATCTTTTTGCTCCACTTAAGTTAAAGCTTACCTTTTTAAAATTGGTTATCTTAAACACAAGGCATTATCAATTTAACATCGCCAATAGCATAGGCAGTTAAGAGAATATTCAAAAATCATCTCGAGGCATTTCCATCCGTCTATAACCAGATATGCAGTCTTGAATTCGGGTAACTGAATAAGATCGGATGACTCATGACTCAAGTGCATTATATCTTAACTGGTAGAGTATTAGGGTCTTAATTGCCTTTAACGGTTGAATCGACAAGCTGCAATGTAGATGATGAAAGAAATATAAGCTCAAAGATCAGCGCTCACGTTTTTCTCCACAGTATTTCCTACGTCATATTCAAACGCGGAGATGATCTTACCTTATCCCTGATAAGCGGCGGGCGGATGACTCTCGTGGCATCGGCTATCAGTGGGTAAAAAAAGCTAATAAGGTCTATTGTGCAGATGATTCACAAACGGTGAACCGTTTATCTCTATAATCTCTTCAAGAAGAAGCAAACGGCATTCTTATTAGTCTCCTCGAATTGAAAATAGAGACGGTTTCGCTACTACTTACCCAGACGGAGGACTTACTTTAGGTAAGGGATCGAAAATCGAAGGCTGTATCAGAATCATTAGGCGCATTAATTTTTGAATTCTGCCCGTGTTTAATCAAAGCCAAGACTGGGTCACTGAATATTAGAATTTGAATAATTAATTTAGAGTATATCAAAGAATCAAAGAAAGCTGTCGGCTAATACAATTGATGTGATTTCTTGAGAATGTTGAAGACTTGAAGCAAAAATTGGTATTTAAAGGGCCAGTAATCCCTCTGAATGATTGAGGATTGGATAAAATTAGAAAGGATTATTCACTTATGAAATTTTACGTGGACTCATTATACGAAGTTTATTTGATTCCAGAGCTAGAATCAAGTGAAGAAATGTACGACAATTTAAGAGCTGAAGAAGTTAAAAAAGATGGATGCTTCCTTTGTTTTATAAAAAGAATTTTTCTTGGTGATGAGACAACTCGTCTCAAAAGGCAATGGAACAAAGAGAGAAAAGCCAGAAGAGTGGAGTTGAAAAGAAGAAGAAACCGCAATAGAAGAAGGGGAAGAGAGGGTGGCGGCAACCTAGGTGGTGGTGGGTTTTTCGGTGGTGGAGATTGTAGTGGTGGTGGTGGTGATGGAGGAGGAGGTGGTGGAGGAGGTGACGGAGGTGGGGGAGGGGGTACCTAATATATCTCTTCTGATAAATTCACCACCCAGCTCACTGTATCTCTTTGTCTGTTTTTTTGTTGTTTCCTTGACTTGAGTTTTTGTTTGAGTTTTCTGACAGTGGAACAAATGATTTCACTCTATTTCTAAGTAGCTTATATATTTGAAATCCAAATTTATTTCAAATGCATGCAGCCAAACATAATCGGAGTAATTGGGAGCATAATAGGCAAAGCCCCGCTGATTCTGGGCTGGGTTTTTTTTCACTGCGCCTTACTTCGAGAATTGTGCCTCGAGGATTTTAACATGCCAGAAAAGGACTGGGATGGGAATACCATAGCCAAGTTATCTGACATCTCCGAAGGTCTAGAACTCAGGGATGTGTTAAAGAAACTTTTCAATTCATGATAGGTTATTAATGGTGGTTGGAGATTCTAAGTAAGGATGTCTATGCTTGTAGGCCTTGCCATGTAATCTCATTTGTCTCCGTTGTTGCGCCACGTTATCTACCCTTATTTTATTGCATGTCATAGCCATACGGCCGGTTTTAATTATCCGAAAAGATATTTAGGCGTGGTGGTGATCGGTATTAGGGACGGGTGTATACAAATGCTATTTTAAGATCCGGGGAAACTATTTACATGCTTTGGTTCAGCTGGGTGAGCATATCTATAAAGATAGCTGTATTTCCTAGATACTGTCTGATCATTCTAGCGTTGTCTTCTCTCTATCATTACTCAAATTCAATTGAAACAAATGGTCTCGGTGACTGAATCTCTACCAGCTAAGGCTCAGCAAGGCCAAAAGCAAAGACAGCAAAATCTAAAAGATTTTTTAGGTATTAGTTCGAAAAAGGAAAAAAAGCTAATTGAATTGGAAAAGGTTTCAAGAGGTGGGAGCGCTTTGAGAGAAAAGAATAGTTCAAAGATGCTGCCACATTCAAGTAGATCGACGAGTTTCACGTTAGGTTGGTTTGTGGGTGGTGACTTTGGTGTTGGTGGAGAGAGGAGTGATCCTCAGCGTCGTAGGTTAAATCCTGGTATGTAATTCGTACTTTACTTAATATCTCGTCATATAGCAATAATTTTCCAGTTTATTATAATAAATCCTACCAATAATCGACTTCAAATTAAAAGTATACAAGTACTGCAAGGCAAAAAAATTGAAAAAAAAAAAAAAAAATGTCCAAAAAATAAAAAGAAAAAAAAACTAAAAAAAAAACCAAAAAAAACTTAAAAGGAAAAAAAAAAGCGTTCAATGAAAGAAAAAGCAAAAGCATTTCACTTCTGGCAATTCATACCAAGGAATTGGTCATTAATGAAACCATTGAAGAGAAGTAACGACAAAATCAAACGAAGAAAAAAAAAAGCAAGGCATAAGTAGCCCTCATTTGACAATCGCCTAAATTGGAAATGCTCCAAACTTTCTATGCATATACATAGAAGGGAGAACCAAAACTTAAAAACAGAGATATATCAGCGATGGTCAAAATGAAAAGCAGGGAGACAAGAAGGAGTAAAATGGTAAAAACAAAAAAAAGTAGCAAAAGCAATGAAATCATCAGATCAGATGCGAACCTAACTGAAATTCGGAAAAACAAAAAGAAAGTGCCAGAGAACGGTCAGAAAACTAATATTCATGAACCATGGGTTGTTGATTCTCTGGCTTGTACTGAAGTTTCTGTTGTTGTGGCTGTTGTTGCTGCTGTTCTCTCTCATTTGGTTGCTGAGGTTGTCCGTTATATCTTCCATAAGCTGCTCTTTCATTACCATTTGGTAGATCCAATTTGAATGGTCTTGGGATGTTTTCGGATCCTCCAACGTACAAGGATGGATCAATCTCTGCAGGGATTGGACCTATAGAAACTCCAAGTTCTTGTTCAATGCCGAAGAATTGTGTCTTGTCAGACCAGTTGATAAGACTAATAGCCACACCAAGATGTCCATATCTTCCTCCTCTTCCTACTCTATGTAAGTAACTTTCTGCTGTTCTTGGTAAGTCAAAGTTAATCACCACATTGACTGCTTGGATATCTATACCTCTAGTTAATAGATCAGAACAGACCAAATTTCTAGCTTTACCTTGTCTAAATTCATGGAAAACTTTATTTCTAGCCGCTTGAGGCATTCTTGCGTGGGAATAGTAGCAAGAGTATCCTAATTCTGTAATCTTTTTCGCTAATAATTCAACTCTATTTGTTGAGTTACAGAAGATGATGGATTGATTGATTTGTAGTTTTGAGAAAAGGGTATTTAAACAATGCAATTTTTGCTTTTCTTCAACAAATGCATAATATTGGGTTATACCTTTAAGAGTCAATTCATCCATCAAATTGATTTCATAAGGTTTGTATAAATGTTCATCCATAAAGGATTTGACAGACAAAGGAAAAGTTGCCGAAAATAACAGAGATTGATATCCATTACCAGTTTTTGCTTGAGGGAAAAACTTCAAAATTTGTTCGATAATATTTTTGAATTCTCTCGAAAGCATCTTATCAGCTTCATCCATAACAAACATTCTACATTCATCAAATTCTGCTAGATCTCTTGAAGCTAAATCCAAAACTCTACCTGGAGTACCAACCAAAATATGGACTGGTTCATGCAATCTCAAGATATCATCTCTCAATGAAGTACCACCTGTTGTAACCATAACTTGTATTCCTAAATGAGCACCTAAAGTTTTAACAACTTGAGAAGTTTGTAATGCTAATTCTCTTGTTGGAACAAGAATTAAAGCTTGAATCTTATTTAATTTTGGTTTTATCTTTTCTAAAGTTGGAATAACAAATGCTGCTGTTTTACCGGTACCATTTTTGGCTCTTGCTAAAATATCTCTACCCATCAATGCAACAGGAATTGCTTCTTCTTGAATTGGGGAAGGAGATTCAAAACCGGCTTCAAATATACCCATTAATAACTCTCTTTTCAAATGGAAGCTTTCAAAAGTGTGCCCCTTGGTATTGAGGACATCATCTGTTTGAGGACGTGCATCTTTTTGAGGAATGTTCAAGTTGGATTTCCAATCTTCTGATGATGACATACTTGGTTCACTGTAATACTGTTCTCTTTTTTTTTGGCTTTAAAAATTATGTACTTTTTTTCTGTGATTTGTTTAATATAACAGGTGTCAAAATATTCTTGAATGAACTTGTTAAAAGACTGACAAAAAAATTGGAATTATGTGGTGCCCTATATGGAATGAAGATTGAGTAAGTACCGAAACTCTAAGTAGATTTTTGAGTACAAAAATTGACAAAAAAGGGAACCAATTCCTAGTTTAGCCAGTCAATCAATCAATAAACTCCTCTCCTTCTCTTCCTCCTTCCAACAAAGTGAAGTTTTCGACGATTAAAAGCCGGGTAACCCGGTCGACGGGAAAAGAAAGATGATGATGGGGGGTCTATCGACGGGATTGGGGGGTCTATCGACGGGATTTCGGATGCCTTTTAACTTATTATGTAATCAGCCGAAAGTTTGTTTTGGTGTTCAAATTAAAGGGTTGGCTGGGTGTGTGTGACTATCTCTACCATTATCTAAGACTTGCTTGTTTTGTTTGCTATATTGATTAAACAGTTTATAAATTATAGGAATCAATTTATTTAGTTCAGGATGAAGATATATTACATAGGTATTCTTAGACCAAACCAAGGAGATGAGCCAGCATTAGAATTAACTTCGGCCGTCGACTTATCAAGTTTTGCCTTTTTCCAAAAGTCAACAGTTGGCATGTTCATGTCTTTCTTTTCAACTACTGTCACCGGTAGAACGAAACCGGGAGAGAGAAAGAGTGTGGAAGAAAAGGAGTACGTTGGCCATTCGTATGTAAGATCCGAAGGTGTTGCGGGTTTCATAGTATCAGATAAGGATTATCCTCTAAGAGCTGCTTTCTCCTTGTTGAATAAGATTCTTGAAGAATATATCTCTTTGCATCCATCTTCTGACTATCTGGGAATTACTGAGACTAATCCTTCTTTAGAATATGATAAATTGCAAACTTATTTGGTCAAATTCCAAAATCCATCGGAAGCCGATGCTTTATTAAAGGTTCAACATGAATTAGATGAGACAAAAATTGTTTTACAACAAAGTATTGAAAGTGTTTTACAGAGAGGTGAAAAGTTAGAAGATTTGGTTGATAGATCTGAAGTTTTAAATGATACAGCAAAGAGATTTTATGTCAAAGCTAAAAAGACAAATTCTTGTTGTATTATTATGTAAAAATTTGCTGTCTCTCTATTTTACGGTGTTTTCCTTCTTGTGTTTTTAATCTCCCCTTCAGTACGTGAACTAATCTCTATCATCAGCTTTTGACTGTTGTCTTTTATGTGTGTTTTCTAGTTTTTTTACCCCTCTCTCTCCTCGGTTTTTGAGCCTCTAATTTATCACCAGATTTTGTTGTTTTTACTATCTTTATTTTATTCAACGTTTTCTTGTTATTCTATACCAACTGTGACCTTACTCCAATCGCTGTAAATGATTCTATTCAACTCTGCTTTCGGTTTGGGAATATGTCACTAGGGTGAAATGGCTTCCTGTCAGCCGCAGACCCCTTTTATGTCTCAATTTGGGAAAGGGGAAGATAATGTTTACTCTCCTAGATAGCAATAGAAACTAAGAGCAATTAAGCACATCAATATATAATATAAACAATCAATTTCACGGAAGATTGGTAGGAAACAATCGTGCCTCTAAAATTGTTCTTTAGTGGTGGAACTTGTAGAGCAGTCGTGAGTGTGCTCTTAAGAGTTACTTGCAAAGAGCTGCTGAATCTCTTTAAAACCAAATTTTATGACTTAGAAATGATGGGGCCAACTATTTCTCTATCTATGCCACTTCAGGATAAATGAATCGTTTCATCTTGATGATAAAAATAGAAGTATTTCATTATTGTGGAGCTGAATCAGAGATCATTTAAAGTATAGAGGGGACGAGCAGATTGATTGTTATCATCGACTCAGGTTGTCTGAATTAGACGCGTCGTCACATGCCCCATTTTGGTCTTCTATATAAAAAGCGATCTTTTGTCTCATCTTATCTCAATTGATTTGTTCTTAAAAGTGTCAATTATTTCTCTTTCAATCATTGATCAGACTAAGATGAAGGTTTACTATATAGGTATCTTAAAAACAAATGAGTTTAATACGCCTGCATTGGAACTAACCAAGGCTATTGACTCGTCTAGTTTTCCATTCTATAAGAGGGGAACAGTAGAGACATTTATGTCTTTCTTTTCGACAACTGTTGCTGGAAGAACTAAGTCTGGTGAGAGAAAAAGTTTACAAGAAGGATCGTATGTGGGTCACTCGTATGTGCGATCCGAAGGTATCGCCGGTTTCATTATATCAGATAAGGATTATTCAGTGAGAGCAGCTTTCTCCTTGTTGAACAAGATCCTGGAAGAATATATCTCTTTACATCCACGTTCTGACTATAGTGGTATCACTGAGACAAATTCTTCGTTAGAATATGATCAGCTAAGCGACTACTTGATCAAATACCAAAACCCGTTAGAGGCTGATGCATTATTGAAGGTTCAAAATGAGCTAGATGAGACTAAAGTCGTGTTACAGCAAAGCATCGAGAGCTTGCTACAAAGAGGCGAAAGATTGGAAGATATGGCTCATCAGTCTCAAGTGTTAAATGATGATAGTGTGAGGTTCTTTGTTACTGCTAAGAAGCTCAATTCTTGCTGTATTATAATGTAACTTTTTGCTAACATGATCTATTTTCACTAGATTATGGATCCTTCCAAATTCTATAATTAATGGTTTCCAGTTTTTCATATGTTGATATTTAAAGTAGATAGTATATCTCTTATACCAAATTCAAGTTTAAGATCTGTCGCCATTTAGTTAATAGACCGCCCCTGCTCTAATTCACCGACCGCAACCAATAAAAGCAGTCGCGTCGCTTTTTTGCTCTCCACTTTTTCAGTCGTTGGCTCAGAGACTTTTCACTCTTTCGATGGCTTTCCTTATTTTATTACTAATACCGCTTGCCACCCCATTAGAAACCATAGATAACTCACAAATCGTAATAAGGAAACTTACCATATATCATGCAGAGGGTGTTGCTAAGACAAGCTTTAAGATCTTCAAGATTAAACTCCAAAAATTTGTTCCAGCATCAGCTGGTACAAGCTAGATCTTTTTCATCTGGCTCAAGAACCGTTAGACAATCATCTTCTAAATGGTTATTTGCATCTTCTGTCCTAGCCATCTCCTCTATTTCATATCTAACATTCACAAACAACTCAGTGGTTGCTGCAGATTCAGAAACCTCGGAAGTTGAATTGAAAGAGCAAGCTTCAAAACCTATCGAAGTTGTTGAAGTTGTTGAAGTTGAAAAAATCACAACTGATGAATTACCAATACAAACTGAGCAATCCCCAGTTGTTGGAGAAAAAGAAGGTGGCGAAGAAGAAGAAGAAGAAGAAGAACAGAAAGGTGCTTATGACCCAGAAACCGGTGAAATTAACTGGGATTGTCCATGTCTTGGAGGAATGGCAGATGGTCCTTGTGGTGAAGAATTCAAAGCTGCCTTTTCATGTTTCGTTTATTCAAAAGATGAACCAAAAGGTATTGATTGTATTGAGAAGTTCAAAGGTATGCAAGAATGTTTCAGAAAATACCCTGAAGTGTATGCTGAAGAATTAAGAGATGATGATAACTACGGTGATGTTCCTTCTTCTCCTGAATCTGAATCTTCAAGTGATGAAGAAGCTCCTGCTGCTGAAACTGTTGAGGTGATTGATTCTGTCGTTCCAGTTACTGATGCTTTAGCTGAAGAAATCTCTGCTTAATAATTGAAGCTCAAAAAGAAAAAAAATCCTGCACTTAGTCCTGAATATATTTACACTTTTCTTTATATTTTCAATAGTTATACAGATATTATACACTTGATATCATCAATAGAAGATGTCCTCTATTCGTTTTATCTGAATCCTCCTTGTAGTTATTCTGGTCTCACAAATATTGTGAAATTTCATCAAATCCAATAGGCTCGAATCCATCGTAGCCTTTTAATGAGTCCTGTTCATTCACTTTTCCCCAAAGAATCTCGTCTTGAACGAATACCAAAAGACCAGGGCGTTTCATATCGCTTGTTATCTTATACAAAACTTTGGCGGTGGAAGTTAAATCCGTTTGAGGAACAGCAACAATGAAGAAGTCGTTCAACTCACAAAATTCCTCTAAAAGGTCTCTAAATGTAATTGTTTGAAAACCCTTTAGTCTAGTGGTGGTCTTTGCTTGAACCGCAGTAGGCGGCTTTAATTTTGATACCATGGTTAGTAATTCATCAGTAGATTTCACCTGCTTTTTGATTGTATCCTTGGAGAAAAGATTCTCATAGAATATATCGAGTTGTGATTGACGATTTGAAGATTGAAGCATTCCTGTCTTGTAAGTGAAATTCAGAAGATCAAGCGCCTTTCCCACATACAGCTTCATAATTCCCTGATCTGATGATCTCTCCAGCAAAGGGTTGAAAACTTGAAGCGCTGATTGATAAACCATTTTGAAGTGTGAATTGTTGTCTTCACTTTCAAAGAATCTAAGGATCCAAGGGATGAAGAATTCATTCTCAAGAATAAAGTCTACCTTGTACAGGTCTACTTTGTTGGCAATCAAAGTCTCACGGAATCTTAAAACTGATCTTATTGTTTCCCAGTTCAATTTCTGATCGCAGATTAGAGTTGAACGTAATTTTAATATTTGATTTTTAAGTATGCTATTTTCAACCTGTTCTGAAAATTTTTTTTCAGGAAATAATTCAAGCCATAAATTCAAGTGGATATCTGATCTTGGTAAAATAAGATCGACATCTGAATTCCATTGGCTGATTATCCATTGTTCATACCTCTCTATAATCATTGCCACCAATGATTCTGTTATTGAATCATCAAATATCGCCAGCCAATCAAGAAGAAACTCTTCCGGTCCAGAGTCACCATTCATTCCTATCTTCCAACTATCAGACAAATAGCTAGCTAGAATGGGAAATATTATATCACGGTGCAAGTAATCAAATACTGACTCGGATATAATATCACCCTCCTTGAATTCTTCCAGAAGTGATATTGCAACATTAGGTTGAGCTACTAGCCATTCATCCTTAAGAAAAGCTGTAATCTTAGGAAGCCATTTAAAAAGAATCATATTTTCATACATCGACATTTGCTCGGTATCATCAATTCTAACTTCTGTAACCTTGAGATAGGAGCCCCATGATACTAATGAATCGACCAAATTTGCGGATTCTGAGAAGTTTAATGGGCTCCAATTGTCAATCATTATGCAGTAGAATGGATAAAGATACGAAATGGTCAACTTTTGGATCATCTCTTTTCCTTCTCGGTCTTTAGAGATGGGTAGTCTTTCAAGTTTCGATATTATGTCTTCTTCAACTTCTGTGCTAAATATCTCAAGCAGGCTATCGCATACTTCAAGTTTCTTCTTGACAGATTCCATAACTTCTTTTCTTTGTTTAGCCTGGTATTCGTTGTATCTTTTCTTTGCATTTTCCTCGACAAGCTTAGTATAAGTCTCAAGCAATTTCATTCTCAGCTCTCGGTGTTCAGACTCTCCTCCAGTAGAATTATCACTGGTCTCTTTAATGCTGTTAGATACTTCGTATCCTTCTCTTTCCAAGTTTTCGATCAATGTAAATAGACTTGGAACTGAACTCTTAAAGCTCACTCGTCCTTCGCTTTTCCTTCTTCTCTGACCCTCATCTTCACTCGAGTCGACTTCTTCTTCACTTATGATATCATCGTTATAGTTTGTCTTTTCTTTTATTCCACCAACTCCTAATCCTTTGGGTCTTAACTTGGTTTCTATAGGTTTCACTATACCCTGACCTGATTTTCCCAAACCTTCTCCTTCAACGTATCCCATCTTTTGCAATAGCTTTGCTCCTATTCCATATGGCGTCGGGGTAGGTCGCTGTTGTTGTTTTTGCTGGTGCTGTTTCTGTTTCTTTCCATACTCCATAGTTGCACTTGAAGACTTGAAAGAGATAAATTGAGACGAGGAATCGTTGTTGTTTTCAGATGGGGTGCTCATCCTGTTAACACCTCCAGTTGAAAAAGAAGGTCGAAAATTGTCAGCGTCACTCTCTTCATCGTCACTTGAGCTTTTCGATTCAGATTCTAGGTCTGCTCTTCTAATTTCTTCATCACTGGCATCATTTCCGTTTGACGGTATCGTGGATTTTGTAAAGGTCAAGCCAAACTTCCGATGACTTGTTTGTGGTTGAGCTGTTGTGTTCGACTCCATAGATTCTTCTGAAGAGGTTGATAGTCTCCGCTTCCTCAAATCAGTTGAAACACTCATTGCTTCGCATGTTTTTTGCACCTTTGCAAAAGACCTTCACCCACTATCTTCCCCTTACCTAGATCTGTGGTAATCTGCAATTATAGATCTTTAAAAAGAAGGAACATTTAAAATAATATCAATTTGAAGTAGCGTCTATCGCGTCGATTCTGGAGCGTCGATAATTTGGAACGTGGATCACGTTAAATCAAGGATATAAAGAAATAAAAACTGCATTTAATAACGTTCAACATATAGAACTTGATTTTCAGTTTTAAACCATCTCCGCTCATCTCGGCATATCTCAGATGGCCTTACTTGTCTATTAAACGGGATCATCCTTCTGAATACCCTTTTCCCCCCTAAACTTTCTTATCCTTTTTTTCAGTCAACAAAAGCCGTTTGACAATCGCACCTGCCAAAAGTCTCTGGGGAGGTTGTAGTTCCGAGAACATAAGAACACCTGTGTCATTCTTTCGGTTATATGTAAATTTATGACACTTTTCAGGCTAAACAATTGACTATGTCGCTTATAATACGTTATAGGATTTTTGGAATTGTCCACAGAGACTCTTTTGCTAACTTCCGAGGGCGATTTTACTCAACTCAGTCCCCCGATCTTGCAGTAAGATGGTTCTATTCTACCGATATACCTGTTTCTAAGCCAAGAGATTATCAATATAAACAAACAAAGAGAGCTACTAAATATATTCCATTTACTAGGTTTGATTCCGATCGATTGGAAAAACAGTTCCAGAAATGGAAAGCAGATCCTAATGAGGCGAGAACTGTTCCAGTCAATGAAGATGAATTATTTGATTGTGATTTGAAAGATATGACAATAAGGCCGGTTTATTGGGAGGGTCCCCATTATGAAATTAGAAGAGGTTCTTGGTTCCTTGGGAAGATTCCACTTCATTCAAAAATAGCCGATCAATTGGAAAAGAGTTATCAAAAATTGAAACCATATTCCATCTCGTCTGAGGTTGAAACCCCCAACAACGATATTCAGCCATTATTTGCAGAGGTGACTTCTGAAGTCCATCTTTATGAAAGAGAGCATGAGAGTAAATGGCCTTATGATGACGTAGATGTTCTTGATGAAAAGGATAAGTTGGTTGTCTTCAGAGATGCGAAAACTGCATTTTTAGTTGAAAAAGATTCAACTTTTGGGAAACTCCAGATAGAGAAATTTTACGGAATTTTGAGAAAGAACGTCATAGGAGCTGATACTGTTACTAGAGGATATCATGCGGTGAGGCCAGAAGACAGGATAAAGAAAGAAACTTCGGTTGATGTGAAGGCCAATTCGAGCACTGAATCCCAGACTAAAGAGCAGCCTGTTGGCGATCCAGTCTCTGATTTCCTAAATTCTATTATTGGCAATTTAACTGCCTCTGCTTCAACATCAAATGAGAAGTTGCAACAGGATTTTGAAGGTGACTATAAGAATGATCCATCTTTACTTGCAAATAGCGGAGACCGTGAAGTTGATCATCTAATTCTAGGAGTTCATGGAATAGGACAGTCAATGAGTAAACGAGTTTCTGGTGTTAACTTTGCGCATGACTGTAGTAACTTGAGGAGACTTATAAAATCCAATTTCATGGAATATCCTAAATATTCTAAACTTGCTTATGGAGATCATGTTAAGAATCAGAAAGAACTAACAAATTGTAAAGTTCAAGTGTTACCCATAATTTGGAGGTATGACGTTGATTTCTCATTGGATAAGGTGTATGATGATTTTGATAATGATGGCATCAGAAGGCTACCTACATTAGAACAGCTTAATGTTGATGCTATTACACCTTTGAGACATTTAGCAGCAGATGTGTTCATGGACATTTTGTTATTCTTTGAGCCAAGATTCAAAAAACAGATTATTGCTACGGTTGTTAGAATGGCGAATGAAATATACGATACATACCTGGAAAGAAATCCCACATTCAACGGGAAAGTTTCATTTATTGGGCATTCTTTAGGTTCAGCTATATGTCTTGACTTACTAAGTGCTCAACCAGATGAAATTCCACAAGGAAAAGATTTCGATCCAGATCTTCACTTGAAGTTTAAGGTTGACACTTTCTTTGGAGCAGGGTCCCCCAATGGAGTGTTTAAATTTATTAGGAGAGAAAATATTAAACCTAGATCCATGTATCCGATGCCTCCAGAATTGGATGATCCCAACACAAAATACCATTCGCCGAATGTGCGTAATTATTACAATATATTTTATCCAACAGATCCAGTTGCATATAGAGTTGAACCTTTAATTCACAGCTCTTTGGCTGGGCTCAAACCAAGACAAATTTCTTTTTCAAGCGATAACATCAACTCTCAGATAAAAAACTTGGCAAATATTCCATCTGAAGTTCTAAATAATCCATATGTGAAATCATTAATGAAATTCACAGGAGTAGATGAGAAGAAGATTGTTGAAGGATTAAGCCTGCTGGAAGGGGGAAGTAAAGCTTTCTCAGAAACGTCAAAGATTCCAAGTGATGATGTTCTCAAGCAATTACTTGCTCTGAATAAAACAGGTAGAGTTGATTATTCTTTGCCGCAGGCAATATTAAGTATAGATGCTTTTGACGCTTTGGGATCGCATACAGAATATTTGGAGGATTCTGATGTTGCCAATTTCATCCTCAGCCAACTCTGGGCTCCAGAAGTTACGTTAGAATCCATGAAGGAAAATAATTGGACTAAGACAATCTGATGTAACCCTGGGGGTCTAAATGTACATAACTTAAATAATATTTTTCTACAATTGTCTACATTTTCCAAAATTATGACACAAATTACTTAAATAAGAACGCAGTCATAAATAACTTTAGTTGTAACTAAGAATTCTACAGTGGTGCAACTTTTATCCATCTTGCCGAATTTGAGATTTGATTATCTAGCTCTTATCTCGTTGGCTCAAGCAGCCCACTTTTCCAAAAGTACAAAACACAGCAATCGAAAATAGAAGGATAAATGGAATAAATGCTTTTGTCGTTACAACAATATACATGTCATAAGAAAAATTCTCACACCACACGCTAAAACTTAATAGATAAACGACCTTTAGTTTTGGACTTCGCACACCCCCATTTTATTGGCCTATAAAAGTGAAAATTTTTGTTCATTTCCTTCCAAATTACTATCAGTTACTTCCTTTTCTTTTTAACAAGTATGTCTTTGAAGGTTTCAAAACTAAGAAAGATAACTTCTGTTTAGCGGCAGCACCCTGCATTGATTCAATTTGATTTTGTTTTAATAACAACTTCATATTGAAGCAAGAAGCTTCAAGCATGATGCTTTAGATCATATCTCAAGGTGTTTCCGTGAAAACATTTTCTCTGAAACTTTTGAAGCCTAGTTTCTTTAAAAGGTTTGGTGTTTTTCAACTATATTATATGATGACAAATTTGCTGTGCACCAATCGGATGTACTCAACTCATGACGAATACAAACCCAAATTAATTTCTGATTCGGACATTATTATCACGACAAGATTTTATTTTTTACTTTTAGCCGTGGTAATGACCGATAGTTGAAAACTTACCTAAGCCTTTTAAAGAACAGGAAATTCAAAATGATCATTTTCTCTGTAACATACATTAATTTCTTGCCTGTTTAAATTTCAGCTCTTTTCTTTCTTCTTTTTGGACTATTAGAGGGTAAAATTTCATTTCTTTTTACCGTGTTTTGACATCTGATTTATTAATTGCAGGTATCCGATGTACATAAAGTAAAAGATGATTTAACCCCATTGACCCAGCAGAGCGAAATGGTTAGGCCTCGTTGACATCTGCACTTCTTGACTTTCAAAAGTACTCCACTTTCCCAAAGTAAGACCAGAAGAGGGGAGGGGGTACCACGAAAAAGAAATTAGAACGTGAGTTCGTTACTTTTTGTTGGCTTAATTAAGCCTCAAAACCATCAGCTTCAAAAGACAAAACAAGGGTGGCTCCATACCGCAGGCTGTAAACGATTACTTGAGAGTCCCTCTTGACGTAAATACATCTATCATATAATTTTCGTTCTAGACTCGGTAATAAGTGATTTTAAATTAGGTGTGGAGAGTCCCATCTTCTAATCCTCATATTGGGAGTTGATGAATATTCATCCACCAACTCAGATGAAGCCTAGCTCAATTTTCCCAGAAACCAAAGAATTGGAAAGATAGATTAGAAGCTTTCACAATTTCATATTCCATTGGGTTGACATTTATACAGTGATCCACTGGAAAGTTGCATGCTCGCTTAGATGATGCAATAAATGCCGGTACTCCCTGAAGTTCTCGCAGCCCATAATCCAAATTACTCGATCAATCAAAAATCTCTACATTTTTATCTGCTATACATCTTATTTTGCATATGACTCTCTTTGTTTTTAATCATATCAATAAGTATAGGCAATAAAATCGGTCAATTTTTAGTCAATAGGCTTATTATCAACTCGCTTTTGTGAGTTCTTCACCGATGCCATCCTAAACTCTGTATGCCAAATTGTGGTAGCACCAGTTTTTATTTCTTTTTTAGCACGTTATAATATGCAGTCATGGAACTAGCAATTATACACACAACAAAAGAGGCCTATTTTTTAAACCTTAATTGATTTAAAATTAATACTATTTCAACCTATTTGGATGCTGCCATATATGATTTATAAAGATGTATTTCCTTACCTATTTACAGATGGTGCATACTATACTTAAAATTGATACTGGAGACGGGAATCAAAATGTCTAATTACACACTTTTCAACGACTTGGAAGAAGAAGGGATGAACGACTACTTTGTTTTCCCATACAAGAAAATCCACAAAAAGGGAAGGAAACTTCTCAATTCTGGATACCCAAGTTTCCATACAAGAAGACCTCGCTCATTTGATCACATTGAACATCCTGAGGTTAAGCCTTCTTACGAGACTCTAAAGACAGAAGCAACTAATCGAATGTTCAATGATGCCTTAGAACAAAAATCACCTCCCATGTTTCTCAGCTCTCGTCGTGATTCCACGTTTACCAATAATTCATCTCTTTCTTCTTCCTCCTCAACATCGACAGTCCCCACAACATCTCTTCATTCCCCTAAGTCACTTCATAGACCCTCATTCAGCAATACCCATTCAACGATTTACCTGATTTGGAGTGCCTTGCCCGAGAAGCTCACCTGGACTTGGGGCACATGATAACAGAACTTGACTCTCCTTGCGCTGGAAGCGAGGAGGAAGATGATGATGAAGAAGTGAAACAAAAGCGGACAGATGCTGATGAAGAAGATGCTGGAGAAAGAGGAGAAGTGGAGTCCAGTGTTTTTACTAATCCTTCGTTCACTCCAAGTTCAAAAAATCACTTCTCTTCATATTCAAACAATAAATCATCAATATGCCCGATTAGCAACGTCTTTTCTCAAAATGATGAAAATAACCAGGAGAGGCTTGACTTGGATCTATCTGTTGTTACCAAGAGTCCTACCCCAATTGATGATAAGTCGACTTACCAAGGAAGAAGGGCGGTCAAGTATAAAACCACTAATCCTACATCTACAGTTATAGACTTGAACGAAATCTGTTCTCATTCGTCAGATGATGATTAATTATTATAGCTTTCTTTATTTATTTCTCAATTTCTAAGCATTAATCTTTTTTTCATTCTAAGAGATTTTTTATATATGACTCACTTGTGTTTTTCAATTTAATAAACTGTTGAACTAAATACTTTCAACTCTTCACAATTGACTTGCAAGATTTGAAAGTTGCTTGATAATTGCAGATTTCGCAGTTCCACCAGTAGCCGTTCTTCTTTCAACACTTTGTTCAAAGTTGAATGTTTCAAAAACGTCTTCTTCAAATCTCTCATCAATGGCTTTGAACTGTTCAAGACTTAAGTTGTTAATACCTTTTAAGTTATCAACTTCCGATTTTCTAACACACTCACCAGAGATATGATGAGTCTCTCTGAACGGAACACCCTTTCTAACCAAATAGTCAGCCAAATCAGTAGCTAACATATCCATGGCCAATGCAGCTTGCATCTTTTCGACATTGATATTCAAGGTTGAAATCACACCAGTGGCAATCAATATTGAATGTTCAACGGTCAAAAGTGCATCGAATAACGGTTCCTTATCCTCTTGCATATCTTTATTGTATGTGGAAGGAATTGATTTGATTGACATCATGAAACCAGCAAGGGAACCAAACACTCTACCAGACTTACCTCTCAATAATTCCAAAGAGTCAGGATTCTTCTTTTGTGGCATCAATGACGAACCAGTTGAATATGCATCTGCCAATTGGACAAATCCAAATTCACCACTAGAGTAGATGATTAAATCTTCACTGAACCTTGAAATATGGTTCATGAATAAAGATGACCAGAACATACTTTCAACAACGAAATCTCTATCCGAGACTGCAGTCAAAGAATTTCCTATAACACCATTGAAACCTAATTCTTGAGCAAGGAATTCACGATCGATACCATATGGATGACCAGCCAATGCTCCTGAACCTAATGGAGACATATTAGTTCTTTCTATCACCTGTAGCAATCTTTTGTAATCTTCGGTGAAATAGGTGGCATACATACTTAACCAATGAGCCCATCTAATTGGTTGAGCTTTTTGTAAATGGGTATAACCTGGCATCAACACATCAATTTCTTTCTCTGCTCTCTTAAGAATTACCTGAATTAATGATTTTAAGAAGCCAGCTAATTTCTTTAGTTCTTCTCTAACATACATTCTCATATCGGTAGCAACTTGATCATTTCTTGATCTACCGGTATGGACTTTACCTGCAATATTCTTACCTATAATTTCACCTAGTCTACGTTCATTGGCAGTATGAATGTCTTCATCTCCAGGCTTTTCTTCGAATTGACCAGCTTCCCATTCCTCATGAATAAGCTTCAAACCACGATGGATCTCAGACAATTCATCAGCAGTTAATAAGCCAATCTTTTCGAGACCCATAGTATAAACTCTAGTACCTTCTAAATCAGCGGCATACATCTTTTTGTCATAAGGCAATGAAGCATTATATAAATCCATCAATGGATCACTGGCACCGGTAAATCTACCACCCCAGAGTCTTTGTGCGCTTGGCTGATCAGTCATTGTTGTTTGTTCTGTTTTTCAGTTTAGATATATAGTATACCTCTCTTCAAAGAAACCTTCTTTGATTCTCTTCGTCTGTAAGTTCAAATTAAACTCCTAAAAAAAGCTGTCGAAATGACGCATTTTCACTTTGGTTTTAACACGACGCGCAAAATTTTAGATTATTACCTAATTAGGAATCGACCACAGTCTATCGTCCTTAAGAGTAAAAACAGGCTGTGTAAATACACCAACTGCTGCCATTGAATTGGTGCAGAGATGCATATTAATCGGTGGTTGGTGAATTCTTCGTGTTGAAAATCGTATAGATCGTACTGATATAATAACATCCGAACAAGAAGTTTACAATATGGAGATTATTTTTCTGGATCAATTGACTCTCGTAAATAATGTCTTTGGATTCAGTACTATTAATTGGGGGAGCCGGATTCTTGGGTCTCCATCTGATCCAACAATTCTGGGAGGAATCTCCAAGGCCAGAGATTCACGTGTTTGATATTAGACCACTACCTGACAAGATATCCAAATACTTTACATTTGATCCTGCTCAGATCAAGATCCATGTTGGCGACTTAACGTCTGAAGATGATGTGAAAAAGGCAATCAAAGAATCGAATCCTTCCGCTATTGTCCATTCGGCATCTCCAATGCATGGATTGTCGCAAGAAATTTATGAAAAGGTGAATATCCACGGGACTCTAAATTTGATAAAGTGTGCTAAAGATCTGAAAGTGAAAGCTTTGGTGTATACTTCTTCTGCAGGTGTTATTTTCAATGGACAAGATATCTATAATGCAGATGAATCATGGCCAATTCCTGAAATTCCAATGGATGGATATAATGAGACTAAAGCAATTGCAGAAGATGCGGTTTTAAAAGCCAACTCTCCAGACGAAGGATTCTACACTGTTGCATTGCGTCCAGCCGGTATTTTTGGACCTGGTGATAGACAATTGGTTCCTGGATTAAGACAAGTCTTGAAAAATGGTCAGACAAAATTCCAAGTTGGTGATAATAATAATCTATTTGATTGGACATACGCTGGAAATGTTGCAGATAGCCATGTTTTGGCTGCAAAAGGATTACTAGATCCAACAAGGGTTGACCAGATTGGAGGTGAGAAATTCTTCGTTACAAATGATAGTCCAACATATTTCTGGACATTAGCCAGAACCGTTTGGAAAGCTGAAGGACATATTGACAAATATAATATTGTTTTAAACAGACCTGTGGCCATTGTTGCAGGATATCTATCCGTTTTCTTCTCAAAATTGTTAAATAAAGAACCAGGTCTTACTCCATTTAGAGTTAAAGTCGTTTGTGCTTACAGGTATCATAACATTACAAAAGCTAAAACTGTTCTAGGATACAAACCTAATGTTGATCTAGAAACTGGAATAAAGTATACATTAGATTGGATGAATGAAAGTAATTAATAGTTTTTATGTACGAATTTGTTTTTTTATGCATCATTAATAATACCTGATATACGCCCAAATAGAGTACTATTTTTAATTTAGGTTGGATGACAAATTATACAGCGCCTGTCCTTTTCATCTAAGCCAATGCTATCTAGACATCTTTTATGATATCCATGCCTGCATTTGAATACAACAACTTCAGAATTATTTACAAGAATCTTATCCTCAATGAGTGATCCCGGAGCTGGATTTGATTCGGGATTGTTGTTGTCAGCTGTTATCAAACTTAGTTCTCGAATCTTGGCTTCTTGCCAAAGCTCAAAATTATTGGAGCTAATACCAGAACCCCAAATACTCTTTCCACAAACATCACAATCAAGATTAGTTGAAGACCATCCATTTAATTGCTTCTCTTCCAGCTTGATTAGATCTTCGTAAATCTCCTCATTGACCAACCTCAAGATAAGTTCAAGAATTGCTCCTTCATGAGAGTAGGCTAAGAAGATCTCATTTAAGACCGGCCTAACGTCCCCTAAAGTTGTTATCTTAACTGAGGATCGATTCAAGAACTCAGAGAATATCCTCAGGAACGAATCAGAGGAATTCTTTTTGATGTTAACTAAGTTAGTGAAAGCATCTTGGATATATCTTTTGAAGATTCCTAAGACAGGAGATTCAACTTGCCTTTCATCCTCATCTGAAGGAACCAGTAATTTCTGATTTGCAGCGACAAATAATTTCACCGTAGCCTCAGTTAGTTGGAGTAAAAGTGATTCACTTAGTGTCAACCCATTTTCCAATTTCTCATTGTCTTTCAAGTTCTCGAGTAAGTTGAAACCAAGAAACAAGTAATTCCAAAGTTGTAATTCTGCGCTCTTATCTGGACAAGGCGAATCAATAAGACGGCTACCAACACTGTCAATTGCCGCAACAAGCTCTTCAATGACCTTTGAGTACTTCTTTTGCTTCTCATAAACGTCCACAAGAATGTCAATATGATTGTAATTTTTTAACATTTCTAAGATCTCATCATCGGGTTCTGGTAAACTCAAAATGTAGTTGGATAAATCAGAAGAATCACCTTCCATTAGCGATTTGATGTATTCAAGTTTAACTCTCTTGTCCACCGAGAATCCCAGCTCCCCCCGCTGTTCTAAGCCAATAAGGGTCTTCAAATACTCAAACTTGAATGGTTTGTCCTCAACTGAAAGAATTAAAATATAGGAGGCTGGAAATGTTTTACTTAATACTTGACACATCTCAACGGGATAATCTTCAACAAAAGCGGTGAAATGGGTCCTGATGAACTCCTCTATTTGCAATCTCTCCCCGATATTATCTCTGGACCTATCCATGCACTTTTGAACCATTTGCGGAACAGACTCAAAAACTTCATTAATTCCCAGAGAGCCATTTATACCGCTGTCAGAGTGCAAAATTTCCTTGAAAGGATTTTCACTATCCACAGACCTTTCTCCTAGTCCTTTCTTATTTTTGATCCATAGTTGAAGCATTTGTAAAGCCTTATTTTCTGAGTTATAAATCACTAATAATGCATGATAAAAACCAGCATTTTCGATCATTGGTATCAAAGTATCGAAATTAACCGGTTTGTAAATCGACAATAAGCTCTGCAAGCTCAACTCACAATCATCCCTCAAATCCTCATCTGGAGAAGCACAAAGATTCTCAATCAAGTCGTTGAGTCTAGATTCAGACAATCTGACAAATTGATAATACTTCGGGTAGTTTCGTGCCACAAATATTGAAAAATATGTTAGGTCACGCTTGGACAAGCTATCAATATTCTGATCAAAGATCCCCACGAGGACATCAATAATGTACTGCCTATCAACTTTCAGCTCAAAATTATCAGTTGTGCTGGAAAAAGCTAATACCTCATTGTCGTTCAGCAAGTCGTCTTCAAATGCTTCATTCAAACAAGCAAATAGCTGTGAACTGTCATATTTCAATAACAGATATAGGTAGGGGAATGCTGGCTCTTCATCGGTATCCATAGTATCTGGTAATATATGCAGCTTTGCGGATCCTTTTGGCCAACCAATTGGGGCCCCATTGAACAAAAGATAATAGATATTCAGTTTAGCAGACTCGAAATTCTTGAAGTCAATTGGCTTGTCTGTTGGATATTGTCTTCCGGTAAGGATATAGGACAGATAAGGATAAACAAAAGATGTCCTTTGGTAGATGATCTCTATTGCATCTTCAGATAGGCTGTTGTACTCAAAGACGATAATCCTAAGCTTCTTGAATGCATCATACAATGGCCCTATAAAATCTCCAAGTAATGTGTTCCAGATATAAGCTAAGGTATCCATTAAGTTGTTACTGTCACATAGTTGAATTGTCAAATCAATGTCTAGTTGATTGATATCTAACAAACACAACAACTCCTCTAAAGTCTCACCCTTTTTCCCGCCTATATAAGTCTCTACCATGCTTTTGAGAATTGCAGGAGGAACCATATATATTTCTTCCTTGAGAATAAACGGTTCTAAAACAGAGAAGAACATATCTTTCAAATCGTTATTTAGATACTTATCAAAAATTGTCTCATAAATATCTGGAGAAGCTTTTATGGTAATACAAACTTCAAGTGCGGTTTGCAAAAAATCACTTAATTGCTGCACCCTTTCAAAAGAGTTTGCTATTAACACAGTTTCATCTGTAAAAATGTAGCTCAGTGAAGCGTCTAATATTCCCATGATATACCCAGATACCATGCCATGACGTAAATCATCATCTGAAGGTAATCCAATTAAAGATAGATCGCAACTTCCTTCATATTGCTTTCTGGATTCCTCTAGAGCAAAGATATAGTGTCCCGCCCTCAAAGCATCAGACAATTTATCGGCCCAATTAGTTAGAGAGCCAATGAATAGCTCGTGCTTTCCAAGTATAAATAACTTGCTTTTGAATGTCTTTACCGAATTTATATAGCTGGTAGTAGCCAATCCAAGTCTATTGTTCAAATACATTGGCAGTGATCTTATATGCTTGGAAATAAGATCGATGGAAAGAATAACTTTCCAGCTGACCCTGTTAATAAATATCAACCTCTGGGATTGAGTAAGTAGTAAGATGATTTTGGAATTCATCCAAAGCATGGCAACGATGCATTCAGAACATTGCCATCTCTTCTTGTTCTCAAACTTAAGTATGACAGATACATTTCCATGCTGATCTTCAATAGTCTCACTACTCACTTCAAAGAGAGTTAAGACATTGCTCCAACAGTAAGCAAGCATAGGAACGTTCGAGATATTTTCCACCTTGTTCTTAGTCGCTGGGAACCAGGATACTATCCCGGTAACATTAAAAGTTTCATTGATAACTTTGGGCTTTCCCACTTTAAAATGAGTCTGTAGTTCAGGACTAGTGGATATCACTATAAGTGCACTAGGGGTGATTATTGCCATCACAGCCATTGTGTCCGTAAATTGTGACAAAGATCCTATGGGTAAAGAGCTATATGAGAGAATGGAATTACCATAGTCTGGTACCTTTGACATCAGCTCATTCTTGCCGATCACCACTTTGGAGGAAAAGTAATATCCCATTAGCGATCTTCCTCCGTTGTGTGAGACCATCACTCCCCTTTCGTCAGTACTTATAAATGCAGTATGCCTCTTGCTGATGAAACTGAGTTGTGTGATTTTTGTTCCCCTCATATGACCTTCCTTTTTGAGCACAGAAATCTTGGATAGCTCTGCCAAAGATAATGCTGGAACATGAAATACAGGACTGGCTACATCCGATGTGTCCCAGAGGAAGATATCTCCGGAGGTGTAGCCAACTACCACATATGTTGAATCCATTGAGGTGCTAATAGCCGTAACAGCACCTTGTTGAAGAGCAGTTGTCTTGGAACCGAGACTCCCAATAATCTCCTGCTGATAATTAAACATAACAACATGTCCCTTCAGCGTTCCTATTGTAATAGATAGATCATTCGGACAAATACATGTGGGCTCACCAAAGCGTAGGTGAAACTCTCTTGAGAAGAGGTTTGTTGTTAGCTTCTTCATCGTCAACCATTTCATAACATCTGGGGAGTTGGATATGTCTGCAGCAATGTTGCTAGTCTTAGGGAAGTCAGATTCAGGAGAATGCTTCCCAAATAGCTGTGAGGAGGGCATCAGGCTTATTCGTGATTTCAGTCTTTGATCAAATTGCCCTCTCCTTCCAGCCAAAGATAAGATAGAGGAGTTGTTGCTTGAATCTGCTGGAGAAGGTATGTCATAGCTTTTAGATGGTGAAGTATCTGGTGTCTCTAAGGATGGGAAGCTATTAGCTTGTAGCTTCAGCTTTGAATCAGGGGTCGAATCAGTAAGGTCTGTGTTCTTGACTGACGATATATCGTCTGAATTAGCGAGAGTTTCGTTGGACTCATCAACATTGATCGGCATAACTACCTAGAGCTGCTAAATCTCTGCGATGGCTGATTTCTCCGTTCAATTGACTCAGATTAGCCGTTGCCCTCTGGTTCCTTTTCTTTATGATTTCTGATAGAAAGACATATCTTCAACCCGGTTTCTTAGACCGATAGGAGCGACGCGACTTATCTGGGGTCGATTTTAAAGGTGCTTACATCATTCTGCAATGGCCATGCATGCCATAAACCGAGACAATCTTTACCGGATGAATTGAAAAGGATATTTTGTGCTAGCGGAATATCCTACACAGGTACTATCTGGAAAGTTCAATCGAAGTCTGAAAAGCGAGGATTTCCCTTCATATCGTTCAATACGTTTGAGATTGTCACATCTGGGATTAGTTTTTGATCCTACAAATTCACCTTAGATACTCATAATATGGACCATTGGGGTGTTGTGTCTAGTATAGGATCAGGTATACTGTCCAATGACTTAAACTTTGCCAAAATCCAAGCTGCGAGAAGGGCATTAAAACTATTGTCCGACAATTCTGATATTTTGATCAAACTTTGTGGAGCCTGCGCTGATAGTGATAATCTGTTGGTTCAGAAACTTGTCTCTTCACCGGAAGCACAGGATGTTATCGACACCCCTGATAATCAAGGATTTACGCCATTGATTTACGCTGTGTGCTTCAACGCAAAAGAAACAGTGGATATTCTATTGAAATTCAAAGTTGATGTCAATCAATGCGATACCACAGTGGGATATACCCCTATAATGTGGGCAACATATTTAGAGCACAAGACAGTTTTGGAGTCATTGCTGGGGGCAAATGCAGATCCTTATCTGAAAGGATCGAAGGGAGAGCAGAATGCAATTGACCTCATCAAACCTGGATCACAAATTTATGACTTTTATAAGTCTCACAATTACCTCAATAAGCCATTGGCCAAAAGCCCAACTGAAGATGCCATTGATAATGTGTTTTACAAAGAGAGAATTTACAACGACACAGAGAAAGACGAGGCCTTCGAGGCCCAACTGAGGTTGCAAACCTCTGGACTGACAAATGTTTCAATAACCAACAATGATCACCCAGCAGATAAGATATACTCCAGCTCCAAATTTGTTGATGATGATACTACGACTGATGATCTACCTAACGAGGTGTTCAACTTCAATGAGGTTCTTAAAAATCAATATATTGAATTCAGTGATGATAGCATAGCCTCCCTAATGGACTATATATTCGAACTGTACAAGAAATATAGCAACAAATCCATATATCCTGCTTCCATTGCATACCAATGTCTAAGGTATGCTGACAACAAATTGGACAGTCCAGAGGCTGTGTCATCATTTTTGGACTTATTTCTTACGAGAATAAGAACTGTCACAAATACTAAAAGTGGAGTAGTTCAGCTAGCAAACCCTGAAGCTGTAGGTGCTCATCAAGTGGATATTTTACATTTAGGATATTGGATTTCTTGCTTAAACCATCTTTATTATTTTATGCTTAGAGATGGTGCATGTACGTTCTTTAAGAAATATCCCAAGACTTTGCAAGAAATTGTGTCAACATTACAACCTCTAATTTCACAAATGGCCTTTTCTTTAGATGCCAAGCTAGAGCCACTTTTGGAGCCTTGTATTTTAGATTATTCAAGTGTTCCAGACATGGATGAAGTTACTTATAAGCGGGATTGGAAATTATTCAAGCCGAAATCAAAGACCCCAAAGACTACCATTGAGGACATAATTCTGATGTTGTACCCTCCTACTTTGGAAGTCCAAATGAAACCGTCTCCTTTGAAGGTGATTCAAACCTTAGGAGCTTTAGTTTATGTGTTGGAGCTCCATCATATCAATGACGTTATGAAACAGCAATGCTTTTCAACTGTATTTTATTGGTTAGGTGTTTCAATATTTAATAGGATCATTGCAAATAGGAAATACTGTTCGCGTACTAAGGCATTACAGATCAGATTAAATCTTTCTTACATTCAGGACTGGTTACGTGGAAATAATCTAATTCCTTTCAAACCCGACTCCATTGACTTTGGAAATGCAGACTTTCCTGAAAGCATCATTGATTCTCAGATTACATTAAGGAATGTTTCAAGATTCCAAGGAAACCCTAAAGATCCAATGGACTCTGAATTTTATTACAATTCATTTTTTAAAATTGGATATACACACTTGACACCTGTTATTGAACTATTAGAATGGTTGCAGATAATGACTGGATTACGAAAGGACGATTTAGAATTGCTCACAAAGGTCACAGAGAGACTAGACACTTTAGGCCCACAGCAACTGCTACAAGCGGTCAAAAACTATAACTATGAGATAACAGAAGACAAGTTTTCTAAGACTTTGAAGAATTATTTAAGAGATGCATCGCCTCCTAAAAATGGCGGTCCTCATAAGCTTTTCTTCATTTCGGAAGACAAAATCTTTCTTAATCCTGGTATGGTTTTTCCTATTGCATTACCTAACATTCTTGAACTATTGCATCAATATGGTGCCGATTTTGATAAGGTTGACGAAAAAAAATTACAACTTTACCAGCCTCATTTACCCCTTAACATCATTGATGATATCGAGGAGATTTGCGACCCTGAATTGAATGGAGGCCATCAGAGGGATAATGATTACGATAGTGGAAGCGATTCAGAAGAAGGGGAGCGCAAAAATTATGAGGAGGAAGACAATGGATTTGTAAATGGGGATAAGAAAGATACTGAGATTTTCAAGCAACTTAGTGTTCCGGTCTCTGCTGCGCATAAGACATGGAGCGCAGATGATGATGCTTCCAACCCTTGGGCTTAATGTTGACAATCGATTGATAGTGTCCAAAAATCCTCAAGTGTTTGTCTTTCTTGACAATTTCTTGACAAAACCGGTGCAGCCTGATAACACCATGCCGGTTGAAGTACTCTTTCCGGGGTGAGGATGATCCCATTATCAACCCAGAATTATACGATGGCAGACCATCACTACCTGCGCACTACGTACGTTGTTGATGTATATGTACATACAGAATTTATATAAATATTAAGCAATACCGATTTAACAATAACAATAACAGACTATTAATTTAATTATAACCATCTACAGCTCCCATCAAGTGACGCTCAGTATTTTGTGCTAGGTTCCATAATATCGTCGAGAGAATCTTTCCGGCTCTCCAGCAGTTTGTTAAGATCGAATCTGAGCCACCTGCAATCTTTTGGAGCCAAGATAGTGAACAGATTACAAATCAATCAGACAGCTCTTGTTGAAGTCTTTCAAAGGAGAAATAGTCTAACATCATTCCTGGAATTGATAGATAGAGATATTTGCTAAAACATATTATTCCAAATCTTAGATCTATTTGAAAGAACAGAGGGTAAACGAAGATGCCGAATCTCCTAGCAATGGATGCATCATCAGTGGCAAACCAAGCAGCAGTAACAGCTTACATGTCACAACAGCAACAGCAATCGCAGCAGAGGTCAACAAAGAACAGCGATGTTATTAACTTTGCCAATTTCAATCAGGAGTTCTCTTGTATTTCGATTGGATATCAGAATGGATATAAAATTTATAACTGTGAGCCCTTTGGACAATGCTTTGCAAAAAACGAGGGAAGCATTGGAATAGTGGAGATGCTTTTCTGTTCATCTTTACTTGCAATTGTGGGAATTGGCGAGCAACATTCGCTATCACCTAGAAGACTAAAGATTGTGAATACAAAGAGACAGACAACCATCTGCGAATTAACTTTCCCAGTAACCATATTAGCAGTCAAGATGAACAGAGAAAGATTAGTGGTTTTATTGGAGGAAACAATATATGTCTATGACATAAACAATATGAGACTACTACGTACAATTGAGATACCTCCTAACCCTAATGGACTTATGGTTCTATCCCCATCAACCGAAAATAACTATCTCGCATATCCATCTCCCCAAAAGATTTCCTCTAATCATCAAAATGATCAAAATAGTAATCAACATGTTAGAAATGGAGATGTGATCATATTTGATGCAAAGACTTTACAACCTACAAGTGTGATTGAAGCCCACAAGACACAATTGGCTGCTATGACGTTGAGTAAAGACGGTTTACTATTAGCTACTGCAAGTGATAAAGGTACAATAGTGAGGGTCTTCTCGGTAGTTACAGGTATAAAACTTTATCAATTTAGAAGAGGTACATATCCAACCAAGATTTATTCTTTGGCCTTCAGTCCTGATAACAAATTTGTTATTGCAAGTTCTGCTACTGAAACAGTTCATATTTTCAGATTAGGTGAAGAAGAAGCGGCTAATACTGTGAAAATTGTTAATAGAAAAGCAAAAAAGAAGACAAACCCATTAAAGACATCTCCTGATCTCTATCCTCATAACCACCATACCAGTTCTGATGATGATGATGATGATGACGACGTCGAAGATGAAGATGAAGAAGGCATTCAAGATGAAGATGAAGAAGATACTGAAGAAAACCCAGATTCTTTGCCCAACAGTCCCAATTTGGGTAGAAAGCAGTCTAATGCTTCGGTTGGATCGTATCAAAGCGGCGAGCTAGGATCTCAAGATTCATCAACTTTGAAGATGGAACCAGTTGTTGATAATTCTAGGAGATCAGTTGCTAGAATGCTAAGAAGGACATCTCAATCATTGGGTAGAAAAGCAGCAGAGAAAATGGGTATATATCTACCTCCCAAATTTTCATCAATTCTTGAGCCAAACAGACATTTTGCTTCTTTGAAGGTTCCTGCATCAAAAGAAACAAAGACCGTTGTTGGAGTCAGCGGTAGGGTTAGTGCTTCAGATCTTTCAAATTTGGATTCGAATAGTCATCTTTATGATTCTGGAGATTTGGCATCGATTGATGAAGAAACATCAACTAGTAAAAAACTCGTCAATATTATGGTTATTACCTCTGAAGGTTTCTTTTACAATTTTGGACTGAATCCTGAAAGGGGAGGAGATTGCGTTTTACTAAACCAGCGAAATCTGCTTGAGAAATAATGATTTTTTAGATTCTCTGATTTAAGTCTGCTTCTTTCTTCTCCTTTATGGTTATGTTTTTTTGTCTATAGGGTTCTGTTAGTGCTCCATTTTTAGATACATACGCTTTATTATCTTTTTTTTTCTTTTATGGAATTATTAAAATAGAAACTAGGGAGATATTCGAAATTCGAAAGATACTAAATACGCTATAGTTCCAATTGGGGACCCATTCCAACACTTCTCCACGTCCTCATATCGACATTCCAGCCTTTCCATTGTCCTAATCGTTCCCTGACATCAACAGCATCCAGAAAATCAGTCGATCTATTATTAAAAGAATTGTAATTCAAGAAGGAACTTGAAGCACGAGAAAGAAATGCTGGGGGACCAGATGGCTGATTTTTTAACATCTCATCATCATTTTCAAGTAAGTCATCATCGTTATCGGAAAGGATTGGATGTGATATCGGCTGATAACGTGATACTATTGCACTTGTAGTTTTAGAAGTGGTTGATTGTTTTAGTTGTATTTGCAATTGTTTAATTAAGGCCTGCTGTTTCTGGGATTCCAATTCTAAACGAGCGAAACGGTCTTTTAGTGAATCCAACTCCATCTCTAGATCCACTTTCCCCAGCTTTAAATCCAGGTTTTCAGCTTGTAAAGTGGTGATTAGAGTCTGGGACTCTTGTAATTTGGCACTGATCTCTACCAGTTGTGATTGTTGAACATCTGCCAGAAAAGAGGATTGCTGTTGTGAAGGAGTCTCTGAAGACAAGATATCTTCCAAAGGTGTATCTTCTTCAGTTTTCTGTGTGGTTGTTGCGATTTCGGTAGGAGCAGGAGTTCCTTCTTCTAAATCGTCATCAGCCGGCTCCGGTGAATCTCTTGAAGGATTAGGAGACTCATCCAACTTCTTCTTCTTATCTTTCTTCTTCTTGTTCTTCTTCTTTAACTCTTCAAACTTTTTTCTTGCAGCTTCGAGTCTTTCTTCTTTGGAAACCTCCTCCTGTGTGGGAGACACAACTGGGGATTCTTGCAACCCTTCCTCCTGTGGCATTTTTCTCTTTCAGACGTTAGATACCCTTACCTAAAACAGACTTGTATAACAAACAAGTAAGAGAAACATGTGCTATAGTATTCATATTCCAACCTAGATATGTGACCCAAGGATCTTCCAGTCGATCGACCAAAGACGAAATCGACCTTTTTGGGCCGCATCCCACTTTATACTTGACGCGTCGAAAGATGGCTCTACAAAGATATAGAGAGAGACAGACACTAAAACAATTAAACGTGTGTGTGTGTGTGTGTGTGTGTGTACGTACAGCTGTCTTTTTCTTGTGTGGTTTTTTCTCTTCACTCTCTTTCTCTCTCTTTCTTTCGTTTCTTGTCTTCCCTGTTTACATCTTTAATCTTTTTAAACTACTTTTCATTATTGTTCTTCTTCTACTTCTTTTTCTTTAAAAGTTTTTCAGAACATAGTTCATCCATTAAAAGGAATTCAATCATTTTTAGATAATTTATAATGTCTTCCCTTGAAAAGAGAGAGGATCCTCCATTCGCTGTTCAGGCACCAGAGCCACTTCCTGTTTCCTCCAATGCTTTAGCTTCATTTGCCAATTCTGGTCCTGTTTCAATCTTTTGTTACTGTGCTTCATCAATCTTGATGACTGTTACAAACAAATATGTTGTCTCTGGTTACGATTTCAACTTGAACTTCTTCTTGTTGGCCATTCAATCGATTGTTTGTCTCGCTACAATTGGTACCTTAAAAGCATTTGGTGTTATCACCTATAGAGAATTCAACTCTGGTGAAGCAAAAAAATGGTCTCCAATTGCTTTCTTATTGGTTGGTATGATCTATACTTCATCTAAAGCTTTGCAATTCTTAAGTATTCCAGTCTATACCATCTTTAAAAATTTAACCATCATTTTGATTGCATATGGTGAAGTTTTATGGTTCGGTGGTTCTGTTACAACAATGGCTTTAGGCTCATTCATCTTGATGGTTTTATCATCTGTTGTTGCTTGTTACGGTGATACCGACGCTTCAACTGGTGCTTTCAACTTCAGTGTTGGTTATTTCTGGATGTTTACCAACTGTTTCTCATCTGCAACCTTTGTTTTGGTTATGAGAAAAAGAATTAAATTAACCAATTTCAAAGATTTCGATACCATGTACTACAATAATTTATTATCAATTCCAATTCTATTGATTTCTTCTTTCGTTGCTGAAGATTGGTCTTCTGAAAACTTGTTATTGAATTTCCCTGAAGAAAACAGATTTGCTGTTATCTCTGCCATGGTTTTCTCGGGTGCTTCTTCTGTTGGTATCTCATACTGTTCAGGTTGGTGTATCAGAGTTACATCTTCAACCACTTACTCAATGGTTGGTGCTTTAAATAAATTACCAATTGCCTTATCTGGTTTGATCTTCTTTGATGCTCCAATCAACTTCTTCTCTATCTCTTCAATTTTCATTGGTTTCGCTGCTGGTCTTGTCTATGCAGTTGCAAAACAACAACAACAGAAAGAAAAGAGTCAACAATTACCAAAATAATTGTGTATTTAATACAGAAATGATTCTGAAGGAAATTTGGGTTGAATCAAAAAGGGATTTCATTGATTGAATCTATTTTGATATCTTCTCTCACATAACTTCATTTATTTCGTAATTACTTTTTATCTTTCAATTTTTGTTTTGTTTTCCATTGGAACATATCCACTACCAAGTGTCGGGCAATATTCCCTTGTTTTGATTTTTTTTTTGGTCTCTCTAATTCCTTTTAGCTGGACTTCTTCAGTCTATCGCAATTTGGTTGTCTTTTCATTTAATCGACAACTAAATATTCAATGCTGAAATTACTCTCCTCAAATATTCATTATTCCTTTCTTTTTTTTTCCCCTCCCATTGTTTCCAATATATTTTTCCATTTTGTGCTCTTATATATATTTTGGTTTCTTATATATAATTCTTTGAATTACAATATACAAACTTTAGAACTTATACATCAATCATTTATCTATCTTTAAACTAAAATCAACAACGGAACAACCTTGATGAACAGAACTGGTGGAATAAATATCAACATCGCCACATAAGAATTCACCTAAATTATTCAATGTTAAACCACCACTACATTCCAACAAAAAATTCTTACCTTTACCTTCCCAATTTTGCTTCAAGCTATTAGCAACTTTCTTCAACCCATCCCCTGTGAAATTATCCAACATCACAACATCAGCACCTGCTTCAATTGCCTCATTTGCTTCTTCCTCACTTTGAACTTCAACTTCAACCTTCATTGAAAATCCAGTAACTTTCTTGGCACTCTTCACAGCGTCTTTGATTGATCCAGTAGCCCAGATATGATTATCCTTTAACATAACCATACTTGATAAATCATATCTATGACAATCAACACCTCCAACTAACATTGCATACTTCTCTAATAATCTCAAACCAGGTGTTGTCTTTCTAGTACCTGCAATTATTCCAGTGTATCCAACTTCTCTTGCAGCTTCCAAAGTTGCTCTTGATTTAGAAGCTATACCAGATAATCTACATAGGATATTCAATGATAATCTTTCAGCTTGTAAAATATCTTTCACTGGTCCTGAAACCTTGGCAACTGCAATTTTTCCTCCATTAGGTTTAATAATTGAACCTTCTTTAATAAGCCATTCAACTTGTAAGTTACATTGGGAATAAACCTCTTGGGCAAATGGAACACCACATAAGATACCATCCGATTTACAATATAATGTAGCAGATTGCACATTATCACCAACTACGTATCCTCCATAATCAAACGATGGAATATCTTCTTGGATCCAATTGGTAATTTGGGTCTTCCATGTAGATGATGTAGGAAGAAGATGCTGGTAATCTGGATTTGGATTTTTGAAGCTTGTCGCCATAATGTGTTGATTTTGAAACCTCTGATATTGAAGAAGAATTTCAATATCTGTTATTAGTTCGACAATAGAAAATATCATTTGATGGGTCCTCCTCTGTCATCCTCCGATTTCCTACAGATTTTTCAGGTGACTGAATAAATATGGGGAAGGGGTCGAACGACTTCTCCGGGGTATTTTTGGTGCGTCGATCACCAAAATTCATCTCATCAGCATAACACGAAGAGTAGTCTTAACTTCCAAAACGTTGGGGATATCATCATTAAAGTACCAATTTAAAAGAAATGCCATAATGGATACCGTTGACAGAACACCCAGACTGTCATCCGAGCCTACTGATAATGTGTTAGCTGGAGAGATTTCAAATGAAAGAGGAAGTCGAAGAGAATCCTCGACTTTTTCTACCCAGAATATATTTCCCACAAACTCAGCGATGATAACACCACCGATGAGTTCTTCGCCCTCACAATTGCATCAACTGACTATTGACTCGTCGGAGTCAAACCCCCTTTCCTCATCCCCTTTGAAGAAGTCAAGATTGACCAAGGATGTTTTCAACTCGAGCTCCACCGAAAAAGATGACGTCGATAAGAAACCAGCAGCCTCGAAGATACGAACTTCAGATGAATCAAATCAGAGTGCGTTGAACCTTAGCAAGACTTCCAGTACTAGCCGAACTTTTGAACCAAGAATCCCAAAAGAGAATGGCGTGGTCAAGCAACGGAAACTTGTACAGTCTCATTTCAAATATGATCTAGGGAAGAAGAAAGTGTGCACGGACTGCAATATGTCATATCTGCCCCATTTGAAAGCTGACAAAGAGATACATAAGAAGTTTCATTGTCGAGCAACGGAAGGTGTTGAAATCGGTTCCAGTGATCTAAGTTCATACGGTAAAATTATCAAGGAAATAGAATTACGAAGAGATGGGAGCGAAACGATAACGAAAGATAGATTTGTTCCCATTTGTTCCATAATCGAACTGGATTTGACTGTTCCAAAGTCTGCATCACTGACTGATGAACTATTAGAAATAGTCAATCGAAGCTTGAATGCTCCTCAAGGTTCTTGTAAATGGACTCTTGGTCCCGAATTTGGAAAAATATTCATATGTGTTACAGATAACAAGGCAATTGGAATAATTGCAACAGAAAGGATTAAAGAAGGCTTTTGGATGATTCATGAGACTGGAGATTTAGTGCCTAATAGAAAGCTACCTTTAGTTTTTGGCATCTCCAGGATCTACGTTAGTCACAAATATAGGCGACTGAAGGTTGGATTATCATTGTTAAATACTGCATTGGAATATTCTATATACGGATTAAGATTAAAGAGCTGGCAGCTGGGTTGGAGTCAACCTAGTGAGTTTGGGGCCAAATTGGCTTTGCAATTTAATGGGATGAAACACAAAAGTGGGAAAAACCTTATCCCAGTATATAAAGAGGAATCAGAATAGTCAGTCAATCGATTTTGCTTTGATCAGCTTATGTAATATAAAATATAATATTGAAAATTTGTGGCGCAAATAACAGACATGATGATGTGGCTGAACGCGTATATTTCGGTGGCTAATGCTTTATTTATCTTTTTGTTTTCGTGTAAATTGAGGGAGAGAAATGTAGTCTTGTTTACCACAAATTCATTGTGTCCATTTCTATGAGACTTTTTTTGTTGTGTAGCCAAAATTGGACTAGGAAGAAACATGTCTGGTATAACCGGGGATGCGCTTTACAGAGCTGCTGTTACTTCAGATGCGAAATATGGTTCCCAGGTCATTTTAGAATTTAAAACTCACATCAAGCGAGACTTGGTCAATATATCATATGTTCCAAGATATTTTGAGTCTTTGATCCTGGCATATGAAAAGCCTTCTATGTCTCTCAATGCATTTTCAACCATATGTCATCTAGTTAAGAGGGTAAGCATACAAGACCCTAGTGTCTTGAGGCTGGTTGATTTCCAAGTGATACCATTTTTAATTGGAAGACTTATAGATGAGAAGATCACATTAAGAAGCACAGCAAAGAAGGCCTTGATCACATACTGGCAAGCAGTGCCGACTGAGTTTGAAGTGTGTTTGAAAACCTATGGTCTAAAAAGTGGTAATAAAGCGATCAGAAATGAGGTTCTATCAATGCTTTACGAGATTGTTCAAAATACTCCTGGTTTCAGTTTCAGGACGTTCTTATCAGATGTGGTATTAATGCTTGACGATATTGACTTAAATGTCTCTGAAGCAGCACTAAAGTTGTTGGTCTTGATTTTCAAGGAGATCAATCCAAATAACAAAACCGCAAAACATGATCTTATCCAAGAACTCATAAAGTCACATATAAATAGAACCCTAACCGTCAAGCTGTTAATGAGAATTGACGAAGAACTTGTCCATGAATACAATAGTCTCACACAACCCAAAAACAACTTTATTAATTCAGGGCATACAAAGATAACTGCAGGGACCTCCACGAATAATAGGACTACGAATGAAAGACCGAAATCAAGACTCGGCCAAATACATGCGCAACCAACAGCCACCAAGAGACGAGTGAGCTCAAGTACAAAATTGAATCACTCACAACATGAGAGACTTCAAGTATCCCGAACTGATCCCGATTCACAATTACCTATTGAGCTACAAAATCTTGTTGCCGATCTCCCTGGAAATAACTCTGATCCGTCAAATCTACAGCCTATTGATTTTGCAAACGAAGATGACATAGAAGAAACGTTCAATTCCATGACAGCTATCTTCGATGGCAAGGAAACAGAATTCAATTGGAGAGAAAGAGAGAAATATGTTATACAAATGCGGTCAATCTTATTAGGAAATGCAATGGACTATCCAATCTTGCTTTGCCACTTGATCAAAGTCATGAAGGAAGCCATATGTAAAGCTTTACTATCATTACGTACTACCATCTCTGCACATGCATGTCAACTGTGTAAGGAAATTGGAATTAAACTTGGTTCAGATCTTGACCCCTCCACTGTGGAAACTTTTGTTGCTTCTTTGTCTAAACTGACGGCCACAAAGAAGGTTATTGCAAACCAAAATTCGAACACAGCATTGGTCAGCTTATTAATTCATTCAAATTTCAACCCAAGGGTCTTTCATCAAATTTATACCGCCTCACAGGATAAGAACCCACAACAAAGAGCATATGCAGCCTCATGGATTCATATCATGTTGTTGAAACATGTGGACAATGTATCTGCTTTAGATAACCCCTCTACATTGGACCTTTTGGAATCCATCATCACTAAAGGTGTTGCAGATCCTGCCCCCGCAGCAAGAGAATCTATGAGACCTGCGTATTGGTGTTTGCATGGTATGTTCCCACATGTTGCCGGGAAGATCTCCAAGAAACTCGATGCCAATGTTCTTAAAGCACTAGAGAGAGCCAAACCGGATAATGTGCTCTCCTCTTCGCCATCCTCATTACCTTCAAGACAAAGCTTAAGACCTTCAATGAAAGAACTTATCATGGCAAAGAAACGTGATAGCCTGGCGAATCAGCCGCCAGCTCGTCTCAACACCGGAGTCCACAACATAAACTCAATGGACTATCAATCCCAACAACGATCAAGCAGTGATCCTCTGAAGTCAAGAGTAACCAAACCATTAGGTCTTACGAAACCTTCCAGCTCGAGTGCTGCTACTAGTACTTCAAATAGAGCCTCAAGTTTGAGCTCCTTACCTCCATCAAGGGACTCCCAGCGGGTAACCAGTGGAAATCCTATATCATTGAAGCTCTCAACCAAGGAAAAAGAAAAGGAAAAGGAGAACGAGGACAAGACTGAATGGACAACCACATTCACCCTTTCCTTGCCAGAGGAGAAAGAGCAAGTAGCTCAGGAGAGCAAAAGAAATGAAGATATGCTATATGGTCTACTATCATCCGACGACAAGATTTCACAGCAACGAGGATTTGAGCTGTTATTTTCTGGAAGTGAAGAATCAAGAAGCTTACCAATCAAGTTCAACTCACTTTTCAACAGGCTCTCAATAAGCTCTCCTCAGTTGTTTATGCCCATCTTTGAAGATGAGCATTTATTCAGAAGCTTATTTCAACAACTCTCTACTGACAACTTGATCAGATTGGCATGCTTTAGCCAATTGTCACATAATCTATCTTCTGAGATCTTAATTTCTTTGGAACAGAATATCCCAATTGATGAGATTTGCTTCTCCATCGTCAATATGATCAATTCTTCAGTTGACGCTTCAAAAATGGAAGACATAAATCTATCGATGCAGTTTGTTAAACATAAGACTTCATTTTTGAATACTTGCTTCGAGTTGCTTTATCATTTGCTAGAATATCAGAATACCAAAATTGAATCATATTTGGTTGGTGCAATTTTTGAATCGTGCTTTAAATGTTGGGAAGTCATTGATTCTGATCCCCAAAATTTCATGAGATTGATGGAATTAGGATTGAGTCTATATGAAGACAATTTCAAAAGATGCTTGAGTTCTGTAGATGATCCCGTTGTCAAGAAGGAACTGGGTAAAAGGCTATTTATCGATATGAAGGTGTTATTCCCTGCTTCGTCTCCATTGAATTTCAGTAATGCAAATATGGATGAAGATGCGTTAGAAGCTGACGGATTAACTATGATTATTGGTAGGAGATTTGACAACAACGACCTTAAGATCAAATCAGATATGACGATGATCATGCCTAAATTCAAGAGAGAAGTAATGGATATGGAAGATATCCACGAAGAAGAAGATCATGATGGAAATGAGCTGCAAGAGATTGAGGAAGAGAATCCGTTCATTGAAGTCGAATCCAAGGTTGACTACCGTATAGATGATGTATTCAAAGACCGAGAGGATGATGCGATGGATGTTGATTCATCAATACGAAGACAGGAGGAAGCACTAGTCGAAGAAGATGACGAAGAAGAAGAAGATCGTGATGGCGATCACCATGTTAGAATCATGTCCGATACAACACCAAATTTGGAGCAACTCACCATCGGAGGACCATTTGAAAACATTGTTGACGACAGAGAGATCAAAGTTGTATCACCACCTAAATCATCTGAAGAAATTGAAAGTATTATTGAATCAAGTGATCCGTTAAATAAGTTAACTGGAGGATCAACCGGTAAAGTGATTGAAATCTATGAGGATGATTTTGAAAATTCTGTCGAGAAGCTAGATTCATGGTTTGAGTTTGAGTTTCATAAGCTGAAACTTGAAGATGATGGAGATTTATCTGATAGTAATGATTTGTTGGGTCGTTTAGGAGATGGTGAATTCAGTTACAAGGAATGGAATCAATTGATGAAGGCCACTGAGAAGAAGAAGATAAATCTTGTGATTTTACAAGAGAAATTGATCGACTTTTTGGTGAAAGCGGATGTTGAGAAATCATTCCAGTTGATTGGATTAATGATGTTAAGAATTTGCATTTTAGAGATTGGAGATCAAGATCTCGGCAAAAGGAAACAAATCTTTAATAAATTGTTTGAGTTATGTGCATGCATTGACGATTTAGAAGATGAATTATACTTTGCTATGATGGAAACTTTACAATTATTGCCAGATATAGATTTCTTCATTGATGCATTGAGTTCTAAACCAACTAAGATTTCAAGTACCACACAACAAATATTACTCCAGAATATTTCAAGTTTGATGATTCCTTCTAAACTTTCACCAGAGAGTATATTTATGATTGATATGACATTAAAAAAGTTATTGGATTCAAAAGTTACTGGAGTTAGAAGATTAACCATATTGATCTATGCGAAATTTATGAAATACAAAAGACAAGGACTGAAAGATGTTAGTGATAATGATTTGGTTGATGATTTGATCTTTGAGAGATTAAATGGAGGTCAACTTAAGCTAGTTGAGCAGTATGTCGGTAGAGTTTAGGCTTTTCTATTGTATATAATAAAACAGAATTAATCTATTATGAGAGGAGAGAAGTAACATAAAAAGAGGGTGAAAGGGTCAGAAATGTTGTTTTTTCTATATACAGAGTAAGGTGGGTTGATAGATTGATGATTATCTCAAATATTTTATTTAATTTTTCTTTTTCTAGTAGAAGGATTCACCTTCGTCTATGAACAATGGCTTGAAATTCTCTGTATCACTTGGTAAACTTGGATCCATTGGAGAGTACAAATAATAACTTTTCAATGCATTAACGCCACATCTAATTCTAGCCTCTTTTAAACTTGATCCTTGTCCTTCTCCTAATTTATGATCCCCTGAGAAACAACCAACTATAAAGATTGGAGAATTTGATAATCTACCAGTTTCACTAATTAATCTAATTGTTGGAGATTCTAAATTCTTAACCTTCAATAATCTAGTTAATAATTTACCAGGTTCTGAGATTTGGAACATTGATGAGACATCAACTTTTCTAGAAAGAATATGATCATGGATGAATGTTTTCATTTGTTCCTCACCATCATGGGTATAAATACCTGCAATTAAGGATCTAACAAATTTTGCATACGCTGTGGATTCATGAATTGTGAATTGATTTGAAGTATCATATTTTATTATACCTGATTCAACTTCTTTTGATAATCTATCAAATCTCAATTTTCCATATTTATACAAGGATGGCTCTTTAGCTAGGAATTTTTCAAGATCAGAAGTTGAATCTTCTTCTATACCCCAAGATTTTTGTGCTAAATCGTACAATGCAAAATCACCAACGTATGATTCAGTAACTGATTTAATCATTGCAATTGGTAATCTTGGATATTTTGCAATGATATGTTCTGTTGTATAATAGGATAATAAATTGGCCCCTAATATTGACATTTGATAATTATCAGGTAATTTTGAATCTGGCATTGGACAAGTTAAACATCTAACCAATGTTGAATATTTAAAATTTGGTGATAATGCTAGTCTTGAATGCAATGCTAGAATGGCTGGAATCTTTGAGGATTCATCCTCTGAGACTTCTGACTGGAAAGAAGTTCTTTGGTATGACTCAAAGGATGATGGAATTTTGGGTATGGATAGCTCATTATTCTTCACCATATCATTCTTTGCGGATTCATAGGTGAACTTATATGCCTTCTTATCCTTTGAACGTAGCACCGAAAATGGAGACACGGTGGAAGTGGTGGAGACACACCTTATGAACGATCTCAATGGAGCCCTTACAAGTCCCATACTTTATGATATATGATAATTTACAACTTGAATGATTAACCAAAGAACCACTGTAAGTGGGAGTAAAGAGATAAATCTGAAAAATTCGGCCAATTTTTCTAGTGTTGAAAAATAGGAGGGTGTGAGAAACTCAAGAAACCAGACATCTCTGCACAGGGTGATTCTCTCATAACATCCGTACACCTTTTCAATTTCATCTCATTCAACTGAGAGAGGGGAAGAAGGGAGGAAGGTGCTACAAAGCTATACTCTACATAAGGGATCTCTTGATATCAATTATACAGTTGGTTTTACGCCCTGTGTACTAATTCTACATTCAAATATTATTACATCTTTGGGGAAAATGGTAAGTTCTATGTATTTGTGATAGGTTTAATCCTTCTTTTTCTCATGTTGTACTAACAAATTTCATAGTCTGGTGGACACGGTGCATTTACACCTAAATGGGTTAGACCACCAACTGGTGGTTGGTTTCATACTCCAAAGAACCATAATGTTAACGGTATGATTGCATTCGGTGGTTATTGTATTGCTATTTATTTACTGTATTCTCATGGTGAAAAAAATAAGTTCAATCCAAAGGAAAGTTATTCAGTTGAAACAACAAAGAAATGGAATGAAGCTGCAAGAATATCCAATACAAAGAATTAAAGGTGATATGATATACACAAACTTATTTATTTATTTTATTTATTTATTAGTAGAAATACAATTTAACTTTTGGATTCTCAGCTAGAATCCTCTTTATGACTTGAATGGTTTCTTTTGAATCCCATAGGTTTTGTAATTTTGTATCCAGATATGTTGAATCACAAACTATTCCTGCAAAATTGATACCTTTTAAAGGAGATTCTGATTCTTCATTTTGTAAATTTAACAATTTCTCAATTCTACCGGCTGTGGATGCCAATATCCTTGCCCTTGTAGTATTTAAAATCTTTATATCATCCTTCATTTTATTCTTGTTGATTAATTTGATTGAACCTCCAGGAAGTGATTTTGTTGTTCTAAAGACATCACATGCTCTAATTGCAGATAATGATAATATAAGTAAGAACTTCTTATCATCTTGTTTTGTCTGTTTTGCCTTTTTCTTTTCCCTTTTCTCATTATTTGATATTTCAGGTAAAACTTTTGGAAATGAAGATTCTATAAATTTCGCAAGGTTTGCTAAGTTTCTTTCTGGTTTGAAATGGTTTGTGTTTTTAATACTTGATTTGCTAATGTATAATTCAGATAATTCTAATGCGGAAAGATCAGGATAGAGTAATCTTATCTTAGATGCCAATTTCTCAGCAACATCTTCTGAATCAAGCAAGGATAAGGATTTCTTCTGTTCGATATCAAGGTCCATCTTTGTCTTCTTTTTCTGATGCAATTTATCATCATTAGATTTGTTCTTTCTCTTTTTCCCCGTGGCTTGCTCAGTCTTTAATATTGGTGCTTCTCTAACCTCAGATTTGTCTTCTCCTTCTTCATCCTCATCCTCATCCTGGGAAATATACTTGTCATCTGGACCGTCAGTCACTGCTTCACCACCGTTGCTGCCCTCTTCTCCTTCGGAGTTGTCATATGCATATTCTAACCCATCATCTAAATCGTCTGCGCCAATGATACTCATTCTAATACTAATTGTCTCTTATTCTTCCCAAGATCCCAAACTCATCTATATCCCCCCATTCTTAAGTATATAAAAATAAAAATAAAAATACCAAAAAAAAAAAAATTGTTCAGATCTGTGGCTGACGGATGCGGCGTGTGTGCTTATTCCGATTCCGATTTGTGGCTGATTGTGTTATTGTTTTATTGAATTTGAACTTAACTTTGTGTTTGTCTAACTTGTGTTTCTTTATCCTTTGATGTAATGATTAGATAACAATGAATAGGGGGCAGGTATCACCCACAAGGAAGGCAGTCGAGGAGGAAGATACGGCACTTGGAGTGACGCCTACATCACCGCTCAGATCACCCTCAGAAGAGCATGAATATTCACCACAGTTATCAACCTCAAATAGACCAGACCAAAGACAACGAATACTACCAAAGGAGCTAATGTCCATTTTACTTCGAACACCAAGACGACAGCAACAACAGAAGTCACCACAGCGATTGGAATCACCTCTTAACAATGGATCACTACATTCTTCCCCACTGGTTTCGATAACGCGATTTGATAACTTACCTAAAACTCCACATCGAAGCCGAACACCATCAAAAACAAACACACCTCGAAGTGGTGGAGATTCAGGAAAGAAGTCCGCTACTGGCTCAAGAAGGGGAACTCCAAGAACTCCCAAAACACCATTGACCCTTAAAACGATTCGTGATGGAACAATAGAAAGGAGAAATAGACTACTTTTAACTCCATCCAAGAATAAATCAAACAGTCGATATTCTCCACGTAGGGACTTGATGATGCTTGGGAGATTGTTAACTTTGGAGAAACATGAGATCAGAAAGAAGAGAAGAATTGAAGAAATTCAATCAAAGGAAAGGCAAGAAGAACTTGCGTTAGAAAAACTACAAGATTTTATGTCATCAAGTCAACAACATTCACGAGAAGGACAACACATTTCTCTCCCAGTCCCAGTACAGAGTTCGTTGGATGAGACTTTACAACTTGGTGATTCCCAATCGCAAGAAAATAATTACATAGTCGATGATGATTATTATGATCAAGAGATGGATAGATCAAATAGATCAATTTCAACAACCGATAAGACACCAAGAAAGTCAAGATTATCTAGTAGATTATCTCTAGAGACATCAATGATATCAAATGATACAAATATCGCAATTCCTCAAGCGATTATTCGAGAAGAAGGTGATTTTGGAATTGAATTATCAGATGAAGAATTATCATTATCTTTAGAGACACCTTCACAAAATGATAATCCATTTTATGACTACGGAGATGAAGGAATTTCAGATGATGATGATGATGACGGTGAGATATCTGATGGTGGGTACGAAAATGAACCTGAATTATCACTTTTACACGAGGTTCATTTGGAGAAAAGTAATGTTCCAATGTTTGTCACAATGAGAAAGAAGAGATCAAGTCTTGGTAAAAGATCAAGGACTGGATATCAAGATATTAATAATATTTCAATCCAAATGCTTAGACAACTAAGTAGGATGTTTTTACCACTGAATGAACAAAAAAAACTGTTATCTTTGGAATCCTTAGTTGAATTACAAAACATTAGTGATGAGTTCTTCAAGCAAGAATTATCCGACTTATCAAGCTATGCAACCCATGGAAAGAGGAAAGTAATTACCATTGATGATGTTAAACTATTAATGCATAGGGTGAAGCTGGAACCTCAATATGATTTGTTTAATAGTTCAATAGACTCGGAAGAGGTTGGCGAGGAGTCTATGAAAGAAGGATTAAGATCCTTTGATGGAGATATCTTGGAGATCAGTAAGAAAATGTTTGATTTGGAAACAGTTAGTGAGATAGAGAAGTTGTTATATGATAATGATATCAAGAAGAACAAAAGATTAAAGAGAAAATTACTTAGGGATGAACAAAGGAGGATTGAAGAAGAAGAGGAAGAGGAAGAGGATCTCGTTGATTTGAAAAGCTTCAGGTCCGATATCTCAATAGTTGTCGATCAAGAAGAGGATGAAGAAGAAGAATCGTACGAAATTCCAATGGAAGAGGAAGAAGAAGAGTAAAGATAGTCTGTAAAATAGTGCGAATGTGCTATTATGTAATATATTATGTAACAATAGAGTCTCCCTTTTTTGTGCTCATCGCTTTTTTTCTCTCTTTCTCTTTGGAAGACACCCTTCATAATGGAAGAAGGATAAAGAAGAGGGTTTTCAAAGTAATATCCAGAGTATAATAGTACATATAGTTTGACAGAGTACCAAGAATGCTTAGATCAACAATCAAAAAGTCAACATTGAAAATTTCTCAGCATCACAGGAGATCTATCTCATTAAACTCCGATCTTCAACGAATTCTCGATTCAAAACCTTTATTACCAACGGTGATAGTTGGAGGAGGTCATGCTGGAGTTGAAGCAGCTTGTGGATCATCACGAACAGGTACGTTAACAACTTTGATCACTCCTGATCTGACTAAGATCGGTGCAACATCATGTAATCCTGCCTTTGGGAGGCATCGGAAAAGGTACATTACTTAAAGAAATTGATGCATTGGATGGAGTTGCTCCAAAAGTTGTTGATTTATCAGGAATTCAATTCAAAGTTTTGAATAGATCCCATGGAGCTGCTGTTTGGGGCCATCGTGCACAGATTGATAGAGAATTATATGCTTCTGAAATGCAAAAGATTGTTTCGAATTATCCAAATTTAAAAATCATGCAAGGTAAAGTTGAAGATCTTATAATTGATCATAAAGTTGGTAAAGATGATGATTTTAAAGGTAGGAAATACGGCAAGATAAAAGGTGTTATTTTGGATGATGGTGAGATTATACGATGTGATAAAGTTGTTATTACTACAGGTACTTTTTTAAGTGCTGAAATTCATATTGGATTAGAAAGTTGGCCAGCTGGTAGAATTGGTGAATGTTCATCATATGGATTAAGTAATACTTTTAAAGAAGCTGGTTTTAAATTGGGTAGATTAAAAACTGGAACACCTCCAAGGATATCTGCAAAGACTGTTAATTATGAAAAAGTATTACCTGAACCAGGAGATAATCCTCCTGAACCAATGAGTTTTTTAAATGAAAGACCAAAAGTTAAAGAACAAATGTTATGCCATTCAACTTTTACAACTAAAAAAATGCATGATTTAATATTGAATAATTTGGATAAATCTATTCATATTAGAGAAACTGTTAAAGGACCAAGATATTGTCCATCAATTGAATCAAAATTGATTAGATTTAGTGATAAAGATAAACATAGAGTTTGGCTTGAACCTGAAGGATTTAATACCGATATAATGTATCCAAATGGTATATCATGTACAATGCCAAGTGAAATTCAAGAAGAGATGTTAAAATTAATAATTGGATTAGAAGATGTTAAAATGTTACAACCAGGTTATGGAGTTGAATATGATTATATTGATCCAAGAGAATTAAAACAAACTTTGGAGACAAAGTTGATTGATGGATTATTTTTAGCAGGACAAATAAATGGTACAACAGGATATGAAGAAGCTGCATCTCAAGGTATTGTTGCAGGAATTAATTCAGGATTAAGTTATTTAAATAAAGAACAATTAAAATTGACTAGAGCAGATGGATATATTGGAGTTTTAATTGATGATTTGATTACAAAAGGTGTTGAAGAACCTTATAGAATGTTTACATCAAGATCTGAATTTAGAGTTAGTGTTAGAGCTGATAATGCAGATTTAAGATTAACTGAATTAGGTGAAAAATTAGGATTTATTACAAAGGAAAGATGGGAATCTTTTAAAAAAGATAAGTTAATGTTTGATAAAGGATTGAATTTTTTGAATGAATTTAAATTAAGTTCATTAAAATGGGGTCAAGAATTAAAAGGTTATGTTACAATTGCAAATGATTCTAGATTACAAAACGGTTTCCAAATTCTAAGGTATGATAAAATGAATATTGATAAAATGATTAACATCTTAAATGATAGATTATTTTTTGAAATGCCACAAAGGGTTAAAGATAAATTATCAATTGAAGGCAATTATCAAGGATATTTGAAAAAAGAAGCTGAATATATGAAAGCTTTTAGAAATGATGAAAATATGGAATTACCATTGAATTTTGATTATCAATCAATTCCATCATTATCTGAAGAAATAATTGGATTACTAAATGAGACAAAACCTGAAACAATTGGCCAGGCAAGAAGAATTCAGGGTGTTACACCAGTTGCGATCTTTGAACTTTATAGAATATCAAGAAGAATTAACTAACAACTTGTATATATAAAATAAATAAATAAATAAATAAATAGATGTCAAAAAGATACTTCAAATTCGCTTAATCTTTCTGAACTAACATTTCATGTTTCTTTAAAGCATCGATTTTTTTGAATTCAGCCCATTGAGATTCAGCAGTTGGGAATCCTAATAAATTATTTCTATATTCATTAAAACTTGTTCTAATACCCCAATTTAAATTCCTATCAGCTTCCCAAAATCCCCAAGCTCCAACTAATGTGACTGCTGCTATTGGTTGTCTTATAAAAAAGAAAAATAGAACAGCAGGCCTAAACGTTGTCAGATACATATTGGTTTATCCTGTAGGTATGTTTTGTGTCTGTTAATGAAGGTGTAAAGTAATAGTTTCTAACCGTGCAAGAAACATGATACCACAAGATAGACTTAAGTAGAGAGGGGTAGAGAGAAAGGGGGGTGCAAACATCCCTACACCATCAATGCCGGAAGGAAAAGAAAATAGTTGGTTAGTTACCCGGAAAGAACAGAGGAAATCGACGTCGTCTCTCTTTGTACCGCATTAGCCCGCCAATCGACCCCTGTTGAGATACCGGTGTTTATTAGAGTATGTAGTATAGTAACCATAAGAGAGCTTTGTTAGCCCATCTGATGATATAAAAGTTGGAAATTGTATCTGCACATATCTGTATTATACTACACTAAGTCCCCTTCACAGTGGATCCCACACTGCTCTATTTCTTTCAGCTTAAGACCCTCCTAGTCCTTTACACCTTTGCTTTTCCATTATCGGTGCTACTTCATTCCTTCCTTGCAATAACTCAATTTGTCACTCTCCATATTTTAAAATACTCTAACCATGTCTGCTAGTATCTCATCAGATTTCAGCACCCAGCAACAGCAGCAACAGCAACAGCAACAACAGCATGTACCACAACAGTTCCAACCACAATACTACCGTCAACAGATACCTTCAGAATATGTCGATGCTACCCCAACTTATCATACCGCCGGTAGCGGACATCCCACCTCATCTTCAACAGATGTCTCAAGCCCCCCATCACAGCATACTCTACTGCATCAACAGCATTTAACATCAATGACTTCAAATGTACTCCAACCCGTTACTTCTAACCGTTCATCACATCATCAGAACCATTCGTCTACATCAGTGGGCCAAAAATCATCCTCATCGGCTATAAATTCTAATCCAACCGCTTCAACATCAGCAAGCTCATCATCAACAACAACAATAACAACAACAACTACAACTGCAACAGCAGCTACAAATACATCAACGTCAGAATCGGTCCCATCATCAGCTAATTCTTCTACATCTTCCTCCTCCTCTTCCTCATCCTCCTCATCCTCATCAGCTGCCACAGCAACTGCAACAGATCAGCCATATTACGTTAATGCCAAACAGTATCACCGAATTTTAAAAAGAAGAATAGCAAGGGCAAGATTAGAAGAGAATCTAAAAATTCAAAGAGGTAGAAAACCATATTTACACGAATCAAGGCATAAACATGCAATGAGAAGACCAAGAGGTCAAGGTGGTAGATTTTTAACAGCTGCTGAAATTGCAGAAAAGGAAAGATTAGATAAATTAGAAGGTATTAACGATGATGAAATTGATGATCATCACTTAGTTGGAATTTCAAAATAGTTAATATGTACATTTTATTTTTTATTATTAATATAGGGGTTTAATGATTCTTTGCTTTCTTGTTTTATTTTATTTTATTTAATTTTCAAAGTGAATGATCTTGTTTATTTGTTATTTTTTTATTTTTTATTCTTTTCCATGGTGATTGTACAATAAAATACATCTTATATACGTACATACATAGATTTATATTCTTCAAAAAAAAAAAAAAGTTCCTCTTTGAAACAATAATGCTTGTCCCTGTTTTTTTTCTTTTCTTCAGAATATTCCAAATTCCCGTAGTTGATTTTGAGAATCCATATCCAATTGGCTTATTAGGTTTGATAATCCGTTGAAACCCGATAGTTTTAATTTGAAATATTCAGCAATCATGGAACGATTATTGATTTGTTTTATTGGATCTGATGGTTTCAATTGAATTATTTTCAATTGGTTAAAACTGGAACCAAATGACATCTCATCATTTTCCAATTCTGATAAAACTTCAACATTTTCATTCAAGTTTTTATAATTCTTGATTGAGTCAGATGATAGTAAATTTAATAGTTCTTTTAGTATTGAGACAAATAAGATCTGCTCATTTGAAAAATAATTTTGATTATCTACTATTAGATTTAATAACCCAACAATCAAAATCTTCTTATCCAATAAGTTATTAAATTTTGGAATTGTTGGAATTACAAAATTCTTCAACACTTGTAGAAACATTGATTCTTGAACATTATCTAAAAATTGAATTATGAAAATTGAATTTAGATTGTTTGATTTTAATTGATAATTTGGATCTGATGAAGTCGGTAAACATGAAATAAAACATAAAAAGATTATAAATCTTTTAATATACTTTTCAGTTTTACCATTTTGCAATCTTGTTAAGATTACAATTGCAATTTGTTTTATAAAAGGTTGTAAAATTGATAATTCAACAGATAATAAAACAGTTTCTAAAAATTCAAATCCATATTGATCATAAATTTTTGATGAAATTAATTTTTGGAAAACTCCTAAAATTGGAGTTATTGACTCTTGATTATTAAATAATGATGGTTTAAATTTAATTATTGATGAAAGTAATCTAACAATTGCTGGTATATTACCTTTTGATTCCCAAATTGATGGTGAACATAATGGTATAATTAATTGTTCATATTCAGTTGGAATTTCTAAATTTTTTGGATAAATTTCAAGACAATATGATAAAATTTGAAATGAATATGGTATAAATTCTTGAATATCTTGACCTAAAACATTTAATAATTCAGGTTTGATTAAATTTAAGATTTCAACAATTTGAATCTTATTGTATTTAATTATAACACAAATTGATTCGAATGTATAATGAGTGAATTTTGGATTTGAAGGATTTTTACCAATTATATCAACAATTTGAATTAGTTGTTTTAGTAATTCAATACAAAATTCATTTAATGTATCTTCAGCAGTTAAAATTATTCTCATTACACATTTCATTAAAAATTCATTTTCTGCAAGTCTTTCAGGTGAATTACCCTTTTTAACCATTAAATTGAATAAACTCATCAATAAATTTTTATTTGTATTAATTGGAATATCATTTTTATTGAATAATAATTCTTGATGATTTGATGGATTTCTTAATGATAATATTTTTTCTGTTGTAATTGCAGTATATGTATAAACAACATAATTATTATCTTCAAAATGTGCTGATAACATTGAAAATGCTTCTAATAATTGAATTTTTGTTAACTGATTTCTGAAAGTATAAATAAATTTAATTGCATCAACTTTTAAAATTGGATTTGATGTCGATCCAATTAAATCTGGTGCAACATAATTTGCAAAAAATTGAACAATATCAACTAATAAATTGGTTGATGTTATACCTGAATTTGTAATTGAACCTTTTACAGCAACTGAACTAAATAAAAATATTGCTAAATCTTTATCTTTCCAATTAACCAATTTATTTGATTCATAACTTGATAAATAATGATTAACATAATTCATAACAATTTGGGTAACTGTTTGTTCATTTTCTTCTTTTAAAGATCTTAAAAAATCTGTCGTTGCTCTTCTTCTTGTATCGGAATCTGAACCTTCTAAATCTCTTCTTGTGAATTCTATTGGATCATCTTCAAATAGTTCTTCATCAGATTCTCTAAGATTAATATTTGGTAAAATTATTTTTTGTATTATTTGCTCTAAAGCTTCTTGAGATTTAAAAGTTTCAGGTAATATTGAAGTTGAAACAGTTAAAAATTGAAGTTCCTTTGATACTAAGATATCATATTTAGGTTGTAATCCAGTATTGTTTAATGATTCCCAAATTGTTTCAACAAATTTAGGAATTAATGAACCAAATTCTTCTTGATATCTTGTTGTATATAATTGAATCAATTCACATGAGCTTATCTTAACCAAGGTTAGAATATCTATTTCATCATCTTCATCATTCTCAGAGAGTAAAGGATTATTGTATTTTAAATATTTATGAATGATTCCAAATCCTTCTTGAATATGATCTTCAAAAAATTCAGGTATCTCTTGACAATTTAAATCATAATAAATTTTAACCAACAATAAATAATTTTCAAACAATAAAGTTAAAGATGGTTTATCATTTTGGGATTGACTAATTAATTGATCAACTCTCTTAAATAGATCCAAAAAAGGTTGTGAGAATTTAGACAAAACTAATGCAATTTCAGTAAATAATTCATCTGATCTAAATAAAGGTCTCCATCTTTTAAAAATTGAATGTGCAACTTTTAAAACACCTTTATTTATAACCATATTATTAGGATCCAATTTCATTATTAATTCATCCAATAACTCAGGCCATAGATCAGGAAATTCTGATTCGGCAATTAATGAAATAGATTCACCAATTTGAATCTGTAACGAATCAGGCAATTGAAGCATCAAGCTTACAATTTCAGATTTGATCAATTTAACATCATCAAGATCCAGTCTATAATTCCCTGACTCATCGATCCATTTTCTCTTGATAAAATTCTTGAAATACAAGGAACTTGATAACCTGATCGATGGTGAACTGGATGATGATGCTATAATCTGTAGTAATACTGATGCGAATCCCTTTTCATTCTCCAACCTTTTGAGTGCTATCTCGGCCTGTTTGGCAGTTGACGAGGACAGAGACTGCTCCAATGCCTGAACTACACTTGCAGAATCAGCCATGGTTGTTTGATGGTATTTTCAACCAAAGAGTGTGGAGATAATAAGACACGAACAAGAACAAGAACAAGAAAAGAACCCTCTTTTGAAAAATGGAATATTTGTTTGATTTGCATATTTATAAAAATTTGGATTTTCAGCTTCAAAACTGTGTGTTACGTAATCAACTATTCCCGTCACTATCTAATACGCTGCTGCTACTTATACTTACACTATCTGATGGTACTTTCACTCAATAGCTTGATGCTGGTGAATCCAAGTCCCCGTGTGTTGTCGGTGTGGAAACGGGATGATGTTTCGGTTATTGGACTCAAGACTTTGATCGATCTCACATGGGAGTCTTTACCGTTTTGATGGTTCACCAAGAACAGGATCTTGATCAAGTAACATTTCAAGCAGTTATCCGATCGTATTCCTTTGAAAAATACATGGTGCCAGCCTATTGGCTCTACGAACTCTTTCGATGAAACTTCCATTAGGTCATGTGTTCCTGTGCCCGCAAGAATCTGTATCTTTGAAGGGGTATATGATTCATCGGTGTTGTAATTCAAAAAGAAGGATATTCTATCGATCGTAACCTTCTTTGTAAAATGGATAGTTATACAATGGGGTTGAGGACCATCACTTTGCCAATATGTAAATGGAGAATCTTCTCTTAATTCTTTGATTCCAAATCCTTGTTTGAATGTAGATACAGACCACGATGCGAGATTTCCTATATCCACCAATCCCAAATGTTCCAGCTTCTTTATCCCAGAAGCAAACAGTTCTTCTTCATTGATCTTGGTTGGATCTCCATGGGAATGATCATTACTGTATCTAGAATAATCTCCATGGTGTCCATCACCACCACGATCATCATCATTATCACGATCATCATCGTCATCATCTTCATCATCACCGATCTCCCTATCTCCGTCTTCCTCTTCATCCTCTTCATCGTCTTCTTCTTCATCATCATCATCATCATCATCTCTGGTTCGAAGACGGGAATGGTGGAAACCACCACCAGTATACTCGTCATCTTGATTTAGTATATTCCTTGAAGAAATAGCGATCCCTCTTGAATCCTCCTGATAGCCGTGATCATCATGCTCATTTATATAATAGCTTGCATCTTGGTTTCTATCCATAGACCCATCTAGACTGTCATCTGGATTATAGAATCTTCGAGTCATCTCTATCTTATCATCGAATCACACCAATCCACGTAAAGCAAAAAAGAGTTTATATCAATATCATCAACTTACTATTATTTACTACTCGCGTCTCTCTCTCCATTAAAGCGTTCCGATAGATTGTTTATTTCTATTTATGGGGTAAATCAAAGCAAATTAGTTTTCATATACATAATTTCAACAGCATTTCCATTTTCTTGTAGTTGTGGTATTTGGATTTTCAACATCTATAACATTAACCGGTGAATCGAAATCTAATCCAACAAATCTCCCATTTTGAGTATCTTGTAATCTTTGATATCCTAAATCAGCACATCTTTTGAATATTTTCTCGACATCCAAGAATCTTTTGGCACTGACTTCTAAAACATCCTTATTTAAATCATCAATTAAACCTTCCCTTAAACTTTTTGCAAATTCAATAGATTGTCTAAAACTAATATGTCTTAAAGATTGAATATCATTCTTATTACCAACAATCAATATACTGACATAGTTATTATTACAATACATTAAGAAACTATCCAACCATTTACTTAAATTATGGAATGAATCAGAATTAGTTATATCATAAACTAAAATAGCAATATCTGAACCTCTATAAAATGCTTTGGAAACAGCATTAAAACGTTCTTGTCCAGCAGTATCCCATATTTGTAAAGTGATCAAAGGATTAATATTATCATCATCATCTATAGTAGGTCTTAATTTATATGATAAAAAATCAGCTCCTATTGTAGCCTTGTAATTATTTGAAAAATAATGATGAGTAAATTGTGATCTAATTGACGTTTTACCAACTGATTGATCACCCAATATTATAACTTTTATAGCACGATTTTCATTACTTGCTGTTCTATCCATGACCTCTAGTCCTTATATTATATACTACTTGATATTATATAAGATTTAGTATCATTATTTTCTACTTATCCCATCTATTAATATACTTTAAGATTTATATACATAGATTAACTTACTTATTACTATCTTTTAACACTTGTTTTTAAGAGAGAAAAACAGTGTAAGGATGTACAATATACCGAAGAAGTGTATTAGCTAAGTGTTTACGTCATTACTGGTGTAAGGTTGTGTTTGCAACACTTTTTCTATCGGATTTTAATCCTTTCTCTTTTACATGCATATTTTAAGATAGTCTATTTTTTGCAAATTAAACACATAAAAAAAATTTATTAATCAAATTATACACAACTCTAAATTATAAAATTAGTCTACTACTCTAATCTATTCCATTGATGATAGATAATGCTCAGCTTCTAAAGCTGCCATACAACCAGTACCTGCAGAAGTAATTGCTTGTCTATAAATTTTATCTTGAACATCACCTGCTGCAAAGACACCTTCAATTGATGTTTTTGTTGTACCTGGAACTGTTTTCAAATAACCACTTTCATCGGTTTCTAATTCTTTTGAAAACACTTGAGTTGCTGGAACGTGACCAATTGCATAGAATAAACCACTAACTGGTAATGTCTTAATTTCATTTGTCTTGACATTTTGAATTGATAATGATTCTAAAAATTTACCATTACCTTTGGCTTCTAATGTAACTGTCTCATATAAAACTTCCAATTTAGAATTATTTAAAACTCTCTTTTGCATAATTGTTGAAGCTCTAAGGAAATCTTTTCTAACAATCATATAAACTTTTGAACCATATTTTGTTAAAAATAATGCTTCTTCACATGCTGAATCTCCTCCTCCAATAACTGCTAATGGTTTATTTCTAAAGATTGGAACTGCACCATCACAAACTGCACAGGCAGAAATACCTTGTTGCCAATAAGTTTCTTCACCTGGTAAATGTAATCTCTTGGCTGATGCACCTGTTGCAATAACAACAGCATCTGTTGTAATTGGTTCTTCATCTTCAGCCCATTCGGTCCATAATTTAAATGGTTTTGAAGAAAAATCAACTTTTGAAATTGTTTCAGTGATGATTTCGGTACCGAATTTTTCTGATTGATCTCTCATCAATTCCATTAATTGACCACCTCCAATACCATTTGGGAAACCTGGGAAGTTTTCAATATCTGTTGTTGTTGTTAGTTGACCACCTGCTGCAATACCATTAGCCATCATACCTTCGTATAATGTTGGTTTCATTTCGGCTCTTGCCAAATAAATTGCAGCAGTGTGTGCAGCTGGTCCTGAACCAATAATTGTAACCTTGTGATGAACCATTCTGATAAAGTCTAGTGAAGTGAAAATATTCTTTTTGAAATAACGATGCATCCAAAGGAGAAAAAAAGAAAGTATTTCAGAATTCTGTCAAAAGAAAATGTAGATGGATTAATCAATCAATTTATATATTAAATCTCAGACAATCAATTCCACCCACCCATCATCACCAATATTACCAATTTGTCATCTAAATCGTCCAATCTAGAATCTTTTTTACTGGGTCCCTGAGGTCGATCGACTCCCGATATCCCATTGCTTAATCAGCTGCTTGGAACGTCTAGAACAAAATGTTTAACCTGTTCTTTTGATGACAAAATTGGATTTAGTATTATCGAGTTCAACCAATATTCTAAAGACTTCCTTCTATGCTGTAGAAAATTATTGTTGAATCTATCTTGTAATGGTAATGTCTTTGGTGGTAAAGATGGAATATTGGTCACCTTGGAATATTTAACCAATTCTTCTCGAAGCTTTACAAAATCATTGAATCTTCTTCGTATTTTAAATTTGGATCCTCTCACAGTTTCTAATTCAATTGTCCACAATACATATTTACCACCATTGAATCCTTGTATTATGGAAGGTTCTCCAATCTTACAATTAGAGCACCAAACAGCTCCTCCATCTTGATCTGCGTTGTTCCCTCGAGTCGTAAATGGATTTCCTCCGTCATAATCTTCCACATTACTATGGTCCTCTAAGACTATTGGTAATGGTGCAAGTTTTGCTAAATCTTGTAGCTTTTGGTCTGTCCGTGGCATAGCTAGTACTAAAAGTCTTTAAATTTTTTGGTTGCTTTATTTGAGAAAAAGTATCTCTTTAATCAAGAGAAGAAATAAATACTATTCCTATAAATCTTTCACAGAATATGAACTTTCATCCATATTCTCCTATACTACTGGGCTTTCTCGTTCAATAATATACCTCTATCTCCTTCTTGAAAGATCATCCATCCATCTGCTTCTACTTCATATCAAACAAGTGACTTTTCTTATTAATAATAACTGGGTCTATCGACGCGTCGGTTTGTCTCTTTGGATTTTAAGGTTTTAATACATATTATTATTACCCCAAATAATTTAAGATCTTGACTGGGAACTGTTGATTAGCAGAATCCTATTTGAATATAGGTTCACCATATACTAAGATGGAGGAATTGAGAGGGATAATACCCCTTTGGAAACAGGTATATTACAAATGGAAATCTTTCAGGAATATACCATTCAGGAAGAGATACTTTGTTGGTATGTAAATTTGCGATTTCTACTACTACACCCAGGCACACCTTCTATTTTCTTACTTACTAACACTCTCTTTTAAAGGTTATGACTTGGATGGAAATACATATTGGGAATTCTTTGTTGAGAAAAGAAGGGAGACACGAGCACGACGGATATTTGAGCCTTCAAATCCAAAGATATTCATCCACGATTATTTTGATATGGTTCCTGTTCAATGGATTCAATGGTTGAAATATACAAGATATACTCCACCTTCATTAGTCGAATTGGTCAATGATAAAAAACGGTTATCTAATTTGAAGAAACTGGTAGAGTATAAGGATCAACAGTTGGATTGGAAGAAGCGAGTTACAGATCATGCTGTAACTGATAACATGATGAAAGAATTACAAAAGTTACACGAAAAAGAAAAATGATGAAATGTTTTTTTGTTCTTTCATTACTTATTTATTTTATTATTATTTATTGTATTTTAATGCATATCACCCTTAATTGTTTATGTTTTCTTTGTTGAAAAGTTGGAATTTCTCAAGAATTTTATTGCTGTAATCATTCAATAACATCTCTTCATATCCAGGCAAGGTTTTCAGGGTTCTTTTCAACTCATTCCGTAATTCATCACACCCTTCAAAGCCTTTCAAGTCATCATCAATTACCATCCTTTGGATTCTCTTCAATTGTGCAATGCTTCTCTCAACTAGTACTCCAACTTCTAAATTGTCATCATCATTATCGATAGTTTTTATACTATCTCCTTCGTCCTCGATCAAGTTCACTTTTGCTAATCTGGATCTGATACTTGTTGTTGGAGATGCATTTGCTTGTAGTCTTGAGGCATTCAATCTGCTAGTTGGAGATGTGGTTTTTAATATGGATGGTGATCTATTGTTAGAAAGGGTGCGTGTCTTAGCAGGTGAAGGAGAACTTGACTTAGGGGATGCTGTTGATGTTGATGCTGTTGTAGGTGATGATGCAGTCTTTGGAGGTAGCCTGGAATTCAAGAACATTGAATTCGAAGGAGATCTTGTCAATCTTCCAGAACCCAACGATAGTCTTGAATTAGACGTTGGAGTAGGCTTGGACTCGGTATGGACAAGTTTTCTAATGACCCTTGTTGATGATAATGTAGATGGAGTTAAAAGTGAATCACCAGCATTGGAATCGGTACCTGCTGAGTTTGTGGCAGCAGAAATAGCTGATGTATCTGCTGTATATCCAGACATGGCTGATGATTCCTTGGTTTCCCATTTAAAGATACAGCCATCATGACTTGCTGAAAGGAATGAATCCCCACCATCATCAATTATTATCAACCCAATAATTGTCTCTGAATGGCCCCAATTGGAGCTGATTAATTTCCCATCATCATAATGAAATAACCTAATCGACTTGTCTGAACAGGATGTATATAATATCCCATTCCGTATCTGTAAGTTGTCAATTTGTAATGAATCAAAGCTCTTGTTGTACAATTTAAAGCCTCTAACTTGTTCATAAGTTTGCAAATTATAAACCAACAAGTTTTTATCATTTGTAGAAATAATCAATTCATTCTCATAAATCCCAATTGCCAATGATGTAGTCTTAATGGATATTAATTTTTCCAAATATATAACATGATTTTTTTCTTCGGTTTCTTCAAACCTGTAAATACAAACGGTCCTATCAGAAGATGATGCAATTAGTCTATTGTCATAAAAGATCATCTTCAGAATATTTCCCTTATTTGTAGATAAAGTTTGAAGCAAGTCCCAAGAAACTATTTCATTACCATCTGCATCTGTCTTTTGTTTTTGTATGAAGATCTGAATGGTTCTGTCCCTAGAACAAGATGCCAAAAATTTAGTAGTGTTAACATCGAACAAAATTAATGTATTAATGCTAGATTCATGGGCCCGTAGTCTATGATATTCATTAAACCCAGTAATGAAATCTTTCCTCCTCTCCAAGAAATAAAGATTACCATATCTGTCTCCAAGGATCAAACTATCTTTAGATAGGCATTCAACAGCAGTCAATGCGTTCTCGATATGATCATCATTTTGTAACTGGATTGAATGAACAAGCTCAACAGTTCCATTACTATCGAGTCTTTTTATCATCCCATTTTTGGACCAAGTAACAATGTCTTCATTATAACATTCCTTCAATCCAATTAAATCACGGAACAATGATTCAGTTAAAATTTTAGGAGACTCCTCCAATTTTGAATCAACGTAAAGTATCTCATCATCTTTCAAATATACAAGAGCTTTAAAATTGAATACTTGCTGAAGCGATAAAATCCCCGATCTTTTCATGATCTTGGTTGGTGAACTAGGTGTTGCCTTTATTTCTTCTTTACTGTTGGTGGAGGGGGGGGTATTTTTCACACCGATCATTAATTTCTCCAAAGGAATTTTTTGTAATGTTCCTTTACCACCAACGATTAAAATATCCTCATCTATATCAAGCAAAATTTGATTTGCAAATGGAGATAATTGATATAACTTCTCAACTGATACTGGATCTTCATTGAGATCCAGTAATCCAAGATCTCCTTGATCTGTCAGAACTAAAAGTTCTCCAAAATTGACACATTCCATATCAATGAAGTTGGAGTTCAAAAAACTTTTCAAAAGAACATTTCTACCTTTCAAAATCGTACTGTTTAGTCTAGTGATATCCTCTTTCCAAATTTTAATATGCCTCAATCCCAAAGTAATGATAAAATCATCGTGCCATATCACCCTATTAACAATTGAAGAACATTTATTACTACCGCCAAATGTGAATTTTTTATTTTGAAACTTCCAAACAATCAAAAATCCATCATTAACTAAACCTAATGAGCAAAGTTTTTTAGAATCTGTTGAGAAACATAGAGAATTAACTCCAAATTGATGTTCTTGAATCACATATAGTGGTTTACATGATGAATTTTGAGCCAAGGAGAAGATTAAAATTCTTGGCTGATATCCAACTTCTCCAATGGCAAGTAATTTTTTGTTTGGGGAAATAGCAATGCAATTGATTGATCTAACCCTATTTGCCAATCCATTACTGCTGCTACTTCCTGAACCATTCATTCCTCCAGGGCCACCCAAACCAATACCCATTTCATCGATCTTTCTAAATCTTCCTGATCTTGAAGACTTCGGAGAATCCGTACTTGATGAGTCCTTCTTTAAATCTTCAGAGGAACTTATTGTTCCATCCCTGGTTACAATTTCTGGTTCTCCAAGCAGTGGGAAATCATAATCATCAAGTCTCGAATTGATAACCGGTTGCTGTCTGCTATCTGATAGTAGCATATTATTAGCACAAAAGAACTTTTGCCACTGAATCTTCATGTCATTGGATAATTTACATACAACCACTCCACCACTGGCGGTATATGCAATTAGATCATCATGGGTGACCAATTGAGAGCATGTCTCAGCAGAATTTCCAAAGACTTTAGAGATTGGCAACTGTATTTCAGACATCTTCCTATCCCTGTAGTATCTCTAATCCCATCTGCTCCTTTCTAATGAAGTATTGAGAAAACTATATCATTCCTGTTTCTCTTGAGCTCCTTAACCATTAAGCTGATTTTGTGTTTGTTTACTTTTCAAAATAAAGACCTTACGCCGCACACCCAATCCGACGCGTCGATTTGATTTTTCTGTTTATTTACAATTTGTCTCTTTTGGGGTTAATTACTGATCTTCTAACTGGTTGTCCTTGTCTTATAACTAAGTAGATGATGGGTTTCTTAAGTGAAGGGATAGATCTGTCGATGTGTGATAGCTGTACGGTACTTTGGGAAAGATGGAGCTGCCCAGTGATATAAGGCATCTTTTCATGGATTGGATCCAAGCAGATGCGACAAAATTTAGACAAAGTGGATCAAAACAAGGGTATGTATATGCTAAAGCTTTGCAGAGTCTCAGGAGCTATCCATCTTCCATTAAACATCCAGATCAGCTAGGAGATTTGAAATATGTAGGTTCCAAGCTGGTGAGCAGTATGTCGAAGAGACTACAAGATTATTGTGATGAGAATGGATATCAATTCCCACAAGCTCAACCAATTGAGAAAGATAATGTTCAAGAGAATGAGGCATCTTCAATTCCCAAACGACCTGCTAAAAGGAAAAACGGTTCAGCATCGTTAGATCAATTAGACTCGAGTGGCCAAATACGTACTAAAAAGCGTAAGAAGTATATTCCTGCAAAGAATTCTGGTGGTTATGCAATATTGTTGGCTCTGCTAATAAATGATCCGGATGATGAAGGATTAACAAAAGAGACAATAATTAGAGCATGTGCGCAATACTCGTCCCAAAGTTTCATACCGAATCCATCTACTGGTCAATTCTATTCGTCATGGTCATCAATCAAGACGTTGGAAAAGAGAGAATATGTTCAAAGTACAGGTAGACCAATTAGATATTATCTTGGTGAAGAAGGTAAAGAAGTAGCAAAGATATTAAAGAAGATTTATGATCAGGCTGCAAACAATGAAATTGGCAGCAGCAGTAGCACCCGGAACGAAGCCATCGGATGCAATTCGCCAGAGAGAAGAAGAACGAATAGCTCGAATTATTCACCAACATCTGCAACGGCTAATCACTTTAAAGATCAGCAAAATACATTGGTCCATTATGATGATGGGGAGGTGAAATATACCATTTGGGATCCTAAGAGTTATGAAATAGTTTTAATTATAGATAATAGAGAAGTTAGGGCACAAGATCAAAGAAATTTTTTCTCTAACCAGTTAACTGATTTAGGAATCAAGAATTTTGTTCGATCATTGAGTGTTGGAGATGGGATTTGGATTGCAAGGCATAAAGAAACTAAACGAGAGGCAATATTGGATTTCATATTTGAAAGAAAAAGGTTGGATGATTTTGCATCTTCGATTAAAGATGGTAGATTCATGGAGCAAAAAGCAAGATTAAAAAGGACTGGTATTAATAGAATATTTTACATTGTTGAGGAACAAATGAGTTCGGATATATCTAGATACAGTGATGCAATACAAACCTGTATCTCAATGGCCATTACCAATTCAGGATTTCATGTTAAAAGAACAAAGGATAGTGATGATACTGTTAAACTGTTGATCAGGTTAACCAATATGGTTAAATTGTTCTATGGTAACAAGGAATTACTTGTTTTAGAACCAAGAAATTTAAAATCGCAACATTCTTATGCATCAACAATTGATAAATTTAGAAAGACTCATTGCAAAGCCAATAGAGATCATGTGTATGATTTGGATGTTTTTCAAGCCATGCTATCAAAGACTAATTTAATGACCATAAAGGAAATATTTGTCAGAATGTTAATGACGATTAGAGGTGTTTCTATGGATAGGGCAGCTGCCATCCAGCAATTGTATGGTACTCCAAAGGGATTGATTGAAGCATTCAAGAATTATGATGGAATTGACAGGACAAAGATGATCAACGAAGCATTAAAAGACCAAATAGGGACAAGAAAAATTGGGTTGAAATTAAGCGCAAAGATATCTGAGATCTGGAGTAACACGCCAAGTTAGGCAATTACAAGCAGGCAAACAATTATACAAATTAAATAATAGTAAATATAAATAAAGATCTGCATTACATTACATATTCATCTGAGACATCAGCTGTATAACTAGCAAAGCCCCAAAAGTGAATTGTTACTTAACGAGAAACTTTTGTGGACCTGAATTGGATTTCACTGCCATTCAAATTTTGCTGACTCCTTTAGAATTTAATGCTACAAAACCACCCATTAATTAAGACCTTCATAATCTTTATTCTCTCTCTCTCTTCATTCTTCTTCTATCCCCTTGTTTCTTCTTTTTTGTATTTGAAGCAATCGGTGAGTAGACAATTCACAGTTTTCAGAGGTTCAAAAAAGAACAAAGAAAGAGAACCTTGAAGTCTCCTTCTCAAATATATATATTCACACACACACTTTATTTTTCTTCTGAATTTTTCCCATTGCTATACTGTCTATATAGACATTCCGAAGTTGAAACAAGCAGCTACGATCACTTCCTTTAATTTTTTAATATCAACCAGTTGAACAAAATTGAATCATGATTGGTCTAAAGGGCTCCAAAAAGGCCAAAATGACCGCTTTTTTAACTTTGGCAATGTTGTTGGTTGGTTATTTGCTCTTTGTATTTTCTGAATTATCGGTCAATGAACTTGCTATTAATATCCATGATAAATTAAGTGGGGAGTTGAATGTGTCCAATAATGGATCTGCAGAAGTGATACCATCCGATGGACTCGTGGATAGCAGTTTCTTTGGTACCATGCCAGATACCAAATCTACCAAGTTAGAGGATGATGCAGAAGAGACTAAGACACCTGCTTTCGGAGCTGAATTGGATGAAAACAATAATCCTCTGGATACAGATCCAGAAACAAACGCAGAATCAAAACCAGAACAAGAGCCAGAGCCAGAACAAAAAACTGAAGAAGCTAAAGATAGCCAAGAAGAGAATTATGATCTTCCTGAATTTTATAAAGGTGGTAAACCAATATCTGCAGCTAAACCAAAAAACGAACCTGATTCAAAAGCCATTGCTGAAAGTTATCTTACCGGTGTCCTTAAAGTTTTGTCTGGAGGTAGACCAAAAGTTGGTAGATTGGATACATACCATGGTGATAGTAGAGCTCCAGTTTCTGGTGTCTCAAATACTGGTGGAATGCCAACTTTCTCAATTGAATATCTTTCAACATTCTTGGATGTTAGTGCTGAAGACGTTGAATCTTTGAAAACTTCTCATCAATACGTTGTTGATAATTTACCTGATGAATATCCAACAGGTTTTTACTCTGGTGATGGTATTGTCTTTGTTGGTGGTGCCAGATATACTTGGCTAACATTAATTGCAATTCATGCACTAAGAGCCTTGGACTCAAAATTACCTGTTGAGGTCTTTCTCCCTGATGATGATGAAATTACTTCCGATATCTGTCAATCTTATTTACCTAAATTGAATGCCAAATGTATTAGCGTTTCCCATATATTGGGAGAAGCGGCTGCCGCTGAACACAAATTTTCAGGTTATCAATATAAAGGTTTAGCATTAGCACTGTCTAGCTTTGAAAGAGTGTTGTTATTAGATTCTGATAATTTACCATTACAAAATCCAGATGATATCTTCAATTCTGAACCATTCACATCAACTGGTTTGGTTGTTTGGCCAGACTTTTGGAAAAGAACAACATCTCCAACTTTCTATGATATTGCCGGTGTTAAAATTGATGAATCTGTTAGGGTTAGTGAAGGGTTCCAAGAATATGGTGCTAAAGTTCATGTTAATTATGCATCTGATGGTCAAACTCCATTACATCACCTAAAAGGTGCAATTCCTGATCCATCGACTGAATCAGGCCAAGTTTTAATCTCCAAGAAAACTCATACCAAAGATATGTTCTTAATGATGTATTATAATTTCTATGGACCAGATCATTATTATCCATTATTATCTCAAGGTGCTACTGGTGAGGGTGATAAAGAAACCTATATGGCTGCTGCAACTGTTTTAAATAAACCTTCATACCAAGTTAAGAAATTGGTTAGAGCTTTAGGAACATTTGTCAATGGTCAATTCTTTGGTCATGGTATGGGTCAATATAATCCAAAAGAAGATTTGGAATTATATGAAAAATTTAAGACAGTTGAAGAAGATGTTCATGTTTTACCAAAGATGATATTTGCCCATTGTAATTTCCCAAAGATGGAACCAATAAGTTTGAATAAAGATGGTGTTACAGTTGATAGAGAATCGGGTGAACGTCGTAGAATGTTCGCTGTTGATATCATTAATGATGTTGGTTATGATTGGGAATTACGTGCCTGGGAATTCATGTCTGAAATGATCTGTACCCAAAAACTTGATGTGAAATACTATAAGGATCAAGGATTATCAAATGATGATGTGTGTTCCGAGATCTCTCAGCAATTAGACCATTTAAAAAGCACTTCACCAAAATAGACAAAAGAAGAAAAAATAAACTTGTCTGTTCTTTTATTACTATTACTTTTTTTTTTACAATATCATTTTCATTTCGCCTTCGTATTCTGTTAATTTTTTGTTTCTTAATATACATCATTTCCTATTTTCCTTTCTTTCGTCGGTCTTCATATTTTTTATTTCCCCATTACATCGTTTATCAGCTGGATGAGTCGGCTGAAGAATGGTATGTTATTCATTCATATCAATCTTGTCTCTTTTAATATATAACAATTTTCAAAACAAAAGCGCAAATTAAAATTCTGGTTACTCTTTTCCAAGGATTGAGTTATTCATTCTGTAGAGATGGACTAAACACATGCAACAATTCAAGCCAATTGTTCAACTCCAAAAATTTTATGGACTCGATGCTTGATTCTTCATTTAATTCATCTATATCGTAGACTTCGAATCCTAATTTCCTCAAGGTCTTACCAGCACTTCCATTCTTCATAATCACTGCTTTATCGCAATGAATCATCGATAAAACATCGGTTGTTGAATCGCCTATATATAGACTATAATCATCATCTGTCAAAATCTTTTTGGTTTCAACAAGCTTATCATAGCCTGTTCTTATATCCAGGGACTCCACAACTTCCCCGGTACATGTGTCTCCATCAAATTCAAATTCATTAGTCACTATTGATTTTCTTTCCAATGTAACCTTTTCAGAAAATTGCTGTTTGAAGAATTCATTTATTATTATTCCTGTCCAATTGACGCTTAAGACTGTGAAATCAATGTCCCTTTCGTTTGTCTTAAGATAGTTATAAAATTCAACAAATCCATCTTTGATCTTCACATCAGACACTTGGTTTGCAAATTCAGACTTAGTAAAACCTTCAAATGTGCTTAATTTTACACATTCAAGCAATGAACTTTTTTCAATCTTTTTCATATCCTTTTGAAACTCAATCTCTTTCTCAACTGTATCTCTATCCTTGTAATTCTTATAGGGGAGTTCATCATTCATGAATTTGTTATACGAATTGATATAGATTTTAAAGAAATGATCGAGATGATATTTGGAATCTTCTGGTAAGACATTGAATATCAAAGATATGGTATCCTTCGATGTGATTGTATCATCCCAATCGGAGATTATTTTTGTGAAATTTGTGAAATTCTTAGACAATCGATTATACTTCATTAATTGAGACATCATTTAATATCCTATAGATGATAATTGTTATAATTGAATAAAAGAAGATATAAAGAGCAATCGTTTAGTAGCATGAAAAGGTATTTCAGTTTCGGGCACCCCTCTAAAATAGGGGTGTGGAGTCGACAAGTGTGATGATCAATTCTCGAATCTCTTTTCACTTCAAAATGATATAATGTTTTCTTGTTATACAAAGGATCTATTTAATCGATATAATAAATATATATACATAATCAGCGGTTTTGATAATTGTTATAGTTGTTGTTGTTGTTGTTGTTGTTGTTGTTGTTGTTGTTGTTGTTGTTGTTGTTGTTGTTGCTGTTGTTATAGTTGTTGTAACGGTTACCTCTGTGGTTGTTTGAGTTGTAACCACCACGGCCTTGGTAGTTCCCTCCTCCATTTTGATAATTATTATAGCCACCTCTTCCTTGATATCCACCACGGTTATACTGGTTCTGGTTCTGGAATTCATTGTTATATGAATTTCCATTATAGCCGTTATTGTAGGAGTTTTGATTTTGATTTTGGTATTGGTATTGTTGGTTCTGATATTGTACATCTTCACGCATTGATTGATGCTTGTTCATTTCAAGTTGATACATATGCATAAATGCTTTATAACCTCCAACTCTCATGGTATACATAGTTTTTGAATCTGGTCCAACATGTGGCTTGTAGTCTATGTCATTCACATTTTGGAAGTTACGATTGTTTCTCTGAAATCTATTTGAACCATAGACAATTTGATCCTTGTCCTCTTGTGACAAGATCCTCAAATGGGATCTATAGCCTGTCAATAGCATTGATTTGCCAACAATTTTCTTTGGCATACGATATTCAACTTTTAAATATGTGCTATTAGGTATACTAACAAATCCATCATATTCAATATCAAGATGGAATTTTAGGACCCCATTTGGATCAAAATTTTTGGTTGCAAATGATTTACCTGCCAATCCACTTAGATGAGAATGAAATTCAATTTCTTTTTCACTTGGATCATCAGAATAAAATGACAGAAATTCTTTAAAATGTTTGTTATTTCTGCCAAGGATCAAAATTTCTTGCTTATTTGTATTACGTTCAGTTTCATATTCGGTCAACATTGGGTACTGTTCTCTAACTGTCTTCAACAATCTCTTCTCATCAATAAACGGTAGAAGTGCAACACCTTGCCAAGCCATCTTAGCCCCATCCATATCTATCAAGAATTCTTCTGGATAGAAGTCAATAATATCAGAATCAGGGTTTGACATTAGAGGTCTGAAAATTTCTGGTAAATTATGTCCTGATGCAGCAGGCAAGACACTCATCAATTGCTCAAAAGGTCTAAATGGTTCTCCTAGAACGAATTCTATATCAAGTTCCACCAAATTTTCAACATCAGCAGCAAATGGAGCATAATGATATGGATAATACCAATTCCAAGATGGACACCCTTGATAGTAGTACAATAATACCCACGATATACCTTCAACATAGCATCTAACCATATCTCTTCTGATTTCTGCAATCTTTTGGGGATCTGTGGTACCAAATTTAACTTGATAGTATCTTGATCTGTAGCCTGGTTCCCACATCCTAACTCTATCACCCCCAACTTCTTCAATCTCTGACTCAGATCCAGATGATTCGGAGCCAAATGCGGCCGATCCTGATCTTTTCATCGCAGTCTGATCAGAGGAAACATCAATTGGTTCGCTGGTTTCATCTCCATTACTTCCATCTTTGCTGTTACTCTCCTCGCTATTAACCACACTTGCAGCAGATGAAGCTCTGTTCACCATGTTCTGCTTTAGGATATCGGCAACACTTTTGTTTGCGGAGTTAGCCTTTGATATAGCACTGATGTTCTGAACGATCTCATTATTGTTCATCTGTAGACCACCCGCTGTTCCACCAGTAGAGAGATTAGTTAGTGCCATATTTTGTGACGGCATAATTGGAGCATTATCTTTACCTTTAGAAACAGTCTTCAATAATTGATTCTTCAAAGAGCTCTGATGGTCTCTTTCGACTTTTCTTCTCTTGTCATTCTCCTCTCTTCTTCTTTCATTCTCGTGTCTCTTTCTAAAAATTTCATCTTCTTGTGAGGCCAAATTCTGCATCAATTTTTCAACACCTTCTAAATTTAAAATACCATCACAAGTTATATAGCCTTTCAAAGTTGGTAAAACTTTCTTCCATATCCCCACCAAAATATCAATACCATTGTCTCTAACATCTAATGAAGGTAGGTGAGGTAAGAAATCATTACCAACGAAGAAACACATGAAAACCCAATCATCAACGGCCCTTTCTAAATCGAATGTGAATGGCAATCTTGGGATGTTCAATTCAACTTCTAAATATTCTCTTAAAACGCTAACATGCAACCATAAAAATGGTTTCTTTTCGTCACTCTGCTGTAATCTATGCTTTGTTTCTTCATCCATATTTAGTTGATCTGTTGTTCTTAATCTTCTTTGTGCTTGATCTTTTGCAAAAACATCTTCTCTCAACACTTTAAAATGAGGCTCATGGGTAGCCAATCCCAAGAAAATCAAATCAGCGTCTAATCCATAGATACAATGTGTGGTATTTGGATTATGCTCGGGATCGGATCTTTGTGATCTGATGAAATTCATAATCTTATGTTCTCCTTCACCCGGCACGGTAGCATCACTAATGATCACCTGTAATTCAGACCATCCTGGATCAGAACTTAACTTGTATGCTACCCAATATCTCAATGAAAGTGCCAAAGTATCCATGAAAGGAGTACCAGGTGTGATAGAGTTGGAATCCCAAGATTTTTTACCCTTGATAGTAGAATCAATAAACTCTCCTCTAGCTTCCATTTCCTTAATCTGTCTCTCTTTTTCCTCTTGAGCAATTGCTGCATCCTTTGCTGATCTGAATCTTCTTGATCTCTGTTGATTCATCTTGGCTCTTGGCGCCACACCATCAACTGCGATCATTAATATTTTTCTAGGTCTTGCCATGTTCAACACCCTATCTGTGTATCGAAAAATTTCAACCATCATTTCAGCTTCCGTTTCAGGAGCAGGCTTATTTTCAGGATGGGAACAGGGATGAACAATACCATTCATATCCAAGTATAGGTTATCCAATTCACCATTGGGGTTAGGATTAGAATACAACGGAGGTTGCTCCACATCCCCCACAACTATTGGTTCCTCCTCAACCACCGGTGAGATGATCTTGGGATATTTTCTGGATAACCAACGAAATAATGCTGGAACACCCATCTTGTCTGATGTTAACGATGGTTGACTGGGCAATAAATCAGTCTCTAATGAATCTATATATAGACAAAAAAGGACTAAATCCTTGGTGTCAAAAGATAAATATGAGATAAAATTTTCCAAACACGGAAATCTTTCATGCACCAGAAATCACTATGGCAGAAAAGGGAAACTCGCATCAGAGAGAGAAAAGTGGAGTAAATGTATGTGATGATTTCTGTGGTTGATTGATTATTCTTGTTACTTAAGAGAGGCATCTAACTAGCAGAAATGACGATCTGTTGTGCCCTTCATACTTCAAGGCTCAAGCTTGTATCACGCAGATGGTTTAGTACTTCCAATGCTAGATGTTTGGCAGGTAGCAACAAGAAGGATGCTCTTCGAAGCAAGGACACCAGTTTTATCCATGATTACTCAGTTTTTCCACAGACCATTCAGTTCAGACTACCAACCCGTGAAGATTTAGAGCATGGACCTGAATCTCATAGTAACATACTTAGATACATATTTCAAACTGGTGGTGTTGAAGGTTTTGATCTTCTTGAAAACCACCAACAATTCAGCAGATTCCCAGAGACAAGCTTCAAAAGATTATCAAAGAGAAGCAAGAAGCCATCAACGGTGAAGATGTTGACATCTGACTTTATCGAGAACAGCTTGTATAATCCTCATTATGGATATTTCTCAAAGGAGGCTGTTATCTTCCAACCTTCTCAAGCATTTGACTATAAACAACTTCAAGGACAGGATGAATTCATGAATAAGTGGTTGGAAGCATATGATAAATATGATAAAGAAACATTACCTGCTTTAACCCATGGTACCAAGAATGAGTATCAATTGACAAGACCATCTTTACAACTATGGCATACTCCAACGGAATTATTCCAACCTTATTATGGTCAAGCTTTGGCGAGATATCTGTTGGTCAACTATAAATTGAATCAATTCCCATATAATGATCTAACGATATATGAGATTGGTGGTGGTAATGGTACCCTAATGTTGGATATTATGGATTATATTCAAGAATCTCAACCTGAAGTTTATGAAAGAACCAAGTATAAGATCATTGAAATTTCATCAAAACTATTTTCTAAGCAATCAAAGAGATTGAGCAGGCATAAGGATAAAGTGGAGGTCATTAACAAATCGATTTTAGACTGGGATGAGTTGGTTGAGGAACCATGTTTTGTCATTGCATTGGAAGTTTTTGATAATTTGGCTCATGATGTTGTTAGATATGATATCAATACGGGTAAACCATACCAAGGTTATGTTTTAATTGATGAGCATCATGATTTCAAGGAATTTTATTCCCCTGATTTAGACGAATGGACATCCCAATTTTTAGAACTAAGAGAGAAAGGTAATCATCCAATTGCAAAATTGAAAGGTCATCCTCTTAATGAATTTCAAGTCCAACGTAAATTGAAGGATAGCTTATATCCTCTGAGAAATGGATTGACAGATCCTGAATTCATTCCTACAAGGCTCCTGAAACTATTCAACATATTTGAGAAATACTTCCCAAATCATCAACTTATTGCATCTGACTTTGATAAGTTGGATGAAACAATGGAAGGATATTTTTCCCCTGTTGTTCAAACAATGCATAAAGATAGGATGGTTACAGTAGATACATACATGACAAACCTTGGGTATTTTGATATTATGTTTCCAACAAACTTTGAAACCATTGGCGATCTTTATAGACAAGTGGTTGGTCAGGTCTGTACCACGTCAAGCCATGCTGAATTTTTAAAAGTCTGGGCAGATCTTGAAAATACAACTACAAAAACAGGTGAAAATCCAATGATTGAGATGTACTCAAATGCGTCATTCATTTACAGTTAAAGGTGCATGAATTCCCCATATCCCCCACTTCTTGTATCTAATCTTATTTATATCAAAAACTATTTATTTAATCTTGAATTATTAATCAGGAGTAAAGGTAAAAATAAAGAGAAGAGCCGCAAACTCGCTCAGTATTATTCGGGATTGCAGACGCCGTCGGTGTTCAACTTCTAGAAAATTCTCCTTCTTATTATAATTTTGCCACATCTAGTGTCTTCTAGAAAGTTCAGATCTGGGCTGTGTGTATATAATTTAGGAGTAAGAAAGGGGGGCAATTATTAATGAAATTTAAGGATTCATGAGCTATAAGTAGGGGTCAGTTTGCGCTTGAAATTGTGATGTCCTGTTTTCTCTTTCTACTTGAATCAAAGAAGAAGAAGAAATAATTCATTTTTTTCTTTAATTAAATCTAAAGAACAGAAAAAAAAAGAAAAAACCTTAACTAAGCACATATTAAAATGTTTTTATTTGCTCCACAATATTCTAATACCCAACAACGTTCTGCTCCAGTGGCAAATCGTGGATGCTCACCATTTACTTGCTCAAGTCAGCAACATCAACAGCAACATGATATACAACAACCAGTTATCAAGCAATTAGAAGATCATGATAACTATTACATCTTGATTGAAAAACCAGATGTTTATCAGCAATTCTTTGGAAATTTTGGCGGTTACCAAAGTTATCAAGCTAGATCTAAATTTGAAGACTATGAATTTCATTTACAAAGCGCATCTAGAAAATTGCTATTAGCTTCCAGAAGTGATAGAATTTTCCAATATTTCAATTTACCTGATGATGCAGATCTCCGTCAACAACTTAAGTTAAAGACAATCCAAGATGGTGACTCTTTATTGTTGACAATTGCAAAAGCCAAGAAGCAAGTTGGTTTAAGTGACGCTCAACAATTCCAAAAATTCTTTGCTGATTTAGGTAAAGCTGAACAAGCAAGAAGAGCACAAAAATCAGCTGAGAGATCACAAAGACAAAAAGAACAACAAGAGCAACAGGAAGCAAGACCTGAATTTTCATTTGCTAAATTTTTGTTTGGTGATATTCCAGTTGAATTTGAAGTTGAAAGACCAGCAGCTGAGAAAGAATCCGAAGCTGCATCTAAAGAAGAGGCAAGAAGCTTGGCAAGAGTTGAAGCTGTTAAAGCTGCTAAGAATTATGCTGACAAGTTAGCTAAAGAGGAAGAAGCTGAGAGAAAATCTAGAGAAGAAGCTAAAAGAGCAGCACAAGAAGAATCTGTAAGAAGAGCTGCTGTTGCTGCTGCCTCTGCCGCTGAAGCTGAAAGACAGCATAAAATTCAAGCTAGAAAAGAGAAGCAAAGACAACTTGAATTGAAGAAGCATTTGAAATTAAGAGAGAGTCTTGAACAACAACAACGTGAATTAGAAGCCAAGATTAACAGCTTGAGTAAAGTTCCATCAGAAGATAATGTTAACGAACATTATGAGTCAAAACAAGAAGAAACTACCGTTGATCAAGCAGATGTCTTATTATCTAATGATCTAGAATCCGATCCAGAACTACAAGTTGCTTCTAAAGATGAACAGGATGTTGAAATGCATGAAGAAGAAGTCCAAGATGACGATGAAACTTTGTTTGATAATGATTCAGGAAGTAAATTCAAAAGAAACTACGAGACTATGAGCAGGAAGACTGTTTTCCCACCACTTTCACTAGACGATTATGATGATGAAGATTCAAAAGCCAAGGATGAAGATGAAGAGTTTGTTAAGATTGATTTCAAACCAAGCGAGTCTGATTCCAACGTGCTTACTGGCTCACCTATTCCTGAAAGTGAGGCTTCCACACCTTCTGCAACTGCAACTGATGTTGAAGTGGATAGTGATACCGAAACCCATTCTGAAACTGGAAGCTTCAAAAGGGTTAGACATTCACCACTGTTGGAGGATGTGTTAGATGAAGAGTATTATTAATGGTTATGCGAGGGTTACGAAGTTCAATCAGTTTTCTAAATTAGTGTTATTTTTATTTTTATTTTTATTTTTGTTCGGGATAAGATAGTATCATAATCCCAGTTAGTTTATGATTAATTAATTCTATTTTTTATGAAATTAAGTTTGTGCTACCATAAAGAGGACGTAAAATGCCTTATGTAATTTAACAATTCGCAGAGGATCTGGGTGCGCGCGCGAGCGCGAGAGAGCCCAAAATAGCTATCAAGTTTCACGACGGGAAGCTCTTAGCGAGTAGATTGGAGATGATAACTAAATTCTTCACTATCGTCGGGGTTAATGGTAGATGATGAGGGAATTAAGAATTTGTATAAGGAGGAGTAAAGTGAAATAGAAAAGGTTGCATTAGTTTTCAATAGGGAGTAAGGAAATTAGTGAATTGGGATTAGAACACAAAGGCGATGACGGAATCCATTGAATTAATAAAGCAACCGAATGGAATAGCAGACCACAAGACATCTTCATATTTATCTGATCCTTATGTTACCCCGGATATAATTATTAAAGAGCGTACCCATGATATTGTTGAATCTAAATTTGATCAACCATCGATAGGTGAAGAAGAAGGGAAAAGGGCTGTGGATGATAATTATGATGATGATAGTGATGGATATGAAGATGATGGATATGATTATGAATCATCAAAAGTTAGGGCATGGATAGTTGTATTTGGATCATTTTTAGGATTGGTTCCAACATGGGGATTTGCAAATAGTATTGGTGTAATTCAAACATATATTTCAAATCATCAATTATCTGATGTTTCAACAAGTACAGTTTCATGGATTTTTTCAGTTTATAACTGTAATTGGATGTTGGCCACAATTTTTGCAGGTACATATTTTGATAGAAATGGAACTAGATTACCAATGATTATTGGATCATTATTACTTACTGGATCATTATTTGGAGTTGCTGAAAGTACAGAAACTTATCATTTTATATTGAGTTTTGGATTTGGAGTTGGAATTGCAAGTGGTATATTGGTTGCTCCATTAATGGGTGTAATTGCACGTTATTTTCCTAGAAACAAAAGGGGATTAGCAGTTGCACTTGCTGGAAGTGGTGGATCAGCAGGTGGTTTGATTTATCCATTAACATTGAGGAAAAGTTATACAACTATTGGATATAAATGGTCAATGAGAGTTGTTACATTTATAACAATTGGATTTCTAATTGCATCATGTTTATTAGTTAAAGAAAGAAAATTGGGAGAAAAAAAACAATTAACTAAAAAGGAAAGATTTAATATTTATGTTACAAAAAGTATTGATTTTCAAGCAGTTTATAAAGATAAAAGATATTTATTTAGTTGTATTGGATGTATTTTTACTGAATGTACAGCAATGATAACATCAACATATTTTCCATTGATGTGTACAAGATATGGATATTCAGAATCAATGTCATTTGTATTGGTTACAATCAGTAGTGGATCTGGATTTCTTGGTAGAGCAGTTAGTGGACTATTTGCAGATAAATTAATGGGCAGTTATAATGTTATAACACTTTTATTATTAATTAAAGCATTATGTGATTTAGTTATTTGGTTACCATTTAAACAAAATTCAATTGCATTATATGTTTATAGTGTATTTTTTGGAATACTTTATGGTGGTATAGTTTCATTACCTGCAACATGTTGTTCACAGATTGTTAGAGCTGAAGTATTTGGATCAAGATATTCAACAATGTATGCATTATGTGGATTTGTAATCTTAGGTTTCATGCCTGCTGGTTCAGCAATTTTAGGTGATAATAACAATACTGATAGAAATACAGGGTTTATTATATTTGTTGCAATTTTAAGTATCTTAAGTGCTGGTTCTTATTTCTTAACAAAATCAATAAGTGTTGGATTCAACCTTAAGAAATTCTGAAAAAGAAAAAAAGAAAAGGTAGAGAGAAAATGGACCCATATAAAAATAAAGCCCGAGACACATAGAATAAAAGAAATCTTGCTACTGCCGTGTGAAATTATTTTATGGGTGGGACATTTAAAGTACAAAACTTAAACAATATCTCAAATTAGGAAAATTGTGGAGTCAGTTCTGTATAGATTATGGATAAACTGATATATTATTCTGCATAATTGAGCAATGAATTAATTATATATGTAGTTGCTATGAATACACCCCCGTTAATACTAAGATTAGAAGAAGGGTCTTTTTCGATACAGCATTTCAATTGAGCAAGGAAGTATGCTGGTATATCCGAGGAAGCAGTAAATCAGCGAACATCCGAACATGTACCGAATAATGATAATTCATTATAATAAAGAGTTAGTTATCTTTTTCTTATTGTATGTATAATAATACTTGTAATAAGTGACTTTATTTTTCAACATTAAAATTATGTAAAATTGACTAAAAAAGTAGTATAAATTTATTCATTCGGATGATGAAATTTGCGGATTAAATTATTTAATTTATTTCATTATTTAATTTATTCATGTAAGTTTTATGTGGTAATTGCGAAATTTAAGTAATTTCTTGCTTTATAGACAAGGGTGAGTAAAAATGGACAGGGGGTGTGTCGTAGAAAGAAAGGGACGGGGTATTGATTGATAGTAATTTTATTACCTATTTTGAGTCAACATTCCGGGTATCAAATTATCATCATAAACTAATTTGAAATGCATTGGTTGAGTTGTTGAATCTGTTGCTGATGAGAATTCAGAAGCCATTGAAACTTGCCTTGAGATAGTTGGTGATGATGAAGATAATTGATTATCCAAAGTTAAATAGTTTGAGTCATTAATATTTTCGTAATTTGTAGTTGGAACTGTTAGAGATGATTGTTGAATATCATCAATAATTTCTGATTTTAATCTTTTTTGATTCTTATTTGTATTTTTTTTACTTAAGTGAGTCATTAATGCAAGCATCTTGGGAGATGCTATTTTTCCAGTAATCAATTTAGTACTTAATCTTGAAGAAGTTGTTGAATATGTATTTGAAGATGAAGAAATTGAAGTTCTTTTTAACGGGAATAAATTTTTTCTTTCACCATTACCACCATTACCACCATTATTTAACAATTGACCAGTTGTGAATGATTTTGATAATGGAGCAGGAGCATTAGTAACTGAACCATTTGATTTAGCTTTAGATTCAAGATATAATTTGGAATCACTATGAGAAGTTTGAGAAGTTATTAAACTTGATTGACTTCCATTTTTATTATAAATTAAAGAAGGTATGATAAAATTTTCATGGGTTGAAGAATCTAATAGAGTAGGAGAAGATGGAGTAACTGTTGAAGAGTTTGACACAATTGAAGATTTTTTAAACTGTCTCGGGATCAGAAGCGGATGCGAAGAGGATGATGATGCCTGCGGTGGTGGTGGTGATGGAGGTGATGATGATGAAGATCTTGAACTTGACGAATGGGAAGATAACTGAGGAGAAGCACAAGATCTAGGGGACGATGAGGATCTAATTAATTGACCCGGTAGATGAGGGCATCTGTTACTTGAATTGCCACCATACAGCAACTCATTTACTTGCACACCACTATCATCATGTGCCAATCTTCTTCTAAATCTAGTGACTAAACCAAATGTTAGGCTATCTGCCACTCCATGAATATTAACCATAGGGGAGTAAAGAAAGAGAAAGGATATAAATTGAAGATTTTATATCTTATCCATCAATCAAGGTGTATGTAAGTAAATAAATAACAAAAATAAATAAAAAATTGAAGGAACAAGTAAAAAAACCAAAAAAAAATGAGGATGATTTAAGAAAGACAAGAAAAATTGCCCCAAATATATATAAATAATATGATACAACAATTTACTATGTGAATACACATAGATACATACACATACATATTGAACCCTTATTTAAAACTCGGTGTTTAACTTACAGCCGTTCGGATGACAAGTTATTTTTGTATTATTATGTTTTGCGCGAGTATCAATCCATCGCTATTTTGCAGTGCAATCGGATTTTAGACAACGTAAATTTTTTTATTGTTTAAAAACGGTCGTGTGATAATAGATATGTGTTCTGTTTTGACTTCCATCTTCCGAGAGAGTTAAAGAGGCTATTATTATTTATTGGTTGTTCCCTTATTCACCTTGTTGTGTGTCTTCTTTACTTGATCCACTTATCACTTGATAGATAGATATATACGATGAGTAACAAAAGAGAGTCAAACAAAAGATTGGGGGCAGTTGTCATATTGGCAGGATTTGCCTTGGCTGCGTGGTATAAATATAGCTCATCAATTGATAATGATCCAATAACCAATAACAATAACAATAATAATATTCAAATTGAAAAGTCTGTTAGTTCTGGTAACAAACATCCTGTTTTACTCTTTGAAAATGGCTCAACTTCAAAAATAATATCGAAACAACACCCAAATAGATCAATATCTTTGGTTGTTACACCTTCAATACAAAAATTGTTACTTAAACAAATATTATTCATATATGATGATGATGATACGATAGATGATGAGTCATCCCTGTTATTTATCGATTGGATATTGGATAATTATCCTAATATTACATTGTTATTGCATCCTAAAGTTTCAAAATTGGATTTTGATCCTGTTCATTCATCAAGATTAATTAGATCAACCAAGGAAGAAAGTTTATTTCATACTTTAAAGCAATTAAATTCGTCTTTAAATTTAATTAATTTTAATGAATTATCAATGAATGATGAAGAAATTTCATTGTTTAATCTTGATAGGTTCTTAAGTAACCTTGTTGATTTGAAAAATGACGAAGGTTTAATTAATTATTTATGATATATATATTTAATTTTTCTTATTTATTAGTTCCATCGTTGATTATATTTCTTGTGCCTCCAAATATAATCTTTTCAGTATTTTGATTACTGCCACTCATATAACCGTATTCCATTGTACTCCAATTAACACCACTATTTGCACTAAATTGTTTAGGTTTTGGAGGTATCTTTGGTCTTTCATGTTTTTTTGAAATATTTGGACCTATAAACGGATAATTTTTCTCAGGAAAGAATTTCTGAATCAATCTAGATAATGATTGAATGGTTAAAATGACTTGATAAGGATCTTTTTCTTCATATAAATCAACAACTTGAAATAATTCATCCTGTTGCAATCCTTTAAACTTAATGAAATTTAAAAAAATTTCAATGTTCTCCATTTGAACAAATGCCATCTTACTGTTAGCCTTGTATTTAATTGCTGAATCACCGAATGTTTTGGTTATTATCTGGCATAAAATAGTACCATCTTTTAATAATTCAAGTAGTTCAATATTTGTTGGTAATTGTTTCCCGAGTATTGAGCCAATCCATTGCTTTGCATCCTCTTGTAATCCTGAATTATTGTACTTGGACAGTCTTGAGTCATGTAAATCTTGATCCAAATTGCTAACTCTCTTCTGCTGACTCATGTTTTGGTGAATTGATTGCTGGTGTTAAAATATAAAGAGAACGAAACAAACCTTCACTACTGATAGATTACAATGTGTGAGCTTATATAATATAATATATAAATATAATCATCATCACCAATTACTGTGCCACACATTTACATCAAAGATGCTGTGCTGTGCCTCTATTTAAAGAAAGATACAGAGATGAAATTCGTGGCTGTGTCGGTATCTAATTTACCACCAAAATTATGCAGGCACAAACTCTGTTTCGTTCTTTCCCGCTCTCTCGCTCTCTAGTCTATGCGTGTCATTCCCCATTCCCCCATCATTTCAACCATTTAAAAGGATCTTCAATTTCGCCATTGCTTGTTCAACTATTATTTTTGTCTTCTTCTCTTTTTGTTTTTCTCATATTTAATATAACTTTTCAATATGTCTCAACAACAAGTTGAAAGTTTATTACAACAAGCAAGTGGTTCATATGATGCATCTGAATCTCAGAGATTGATATCTCAAGCAATTGGAATTTGTAATTCTAATAGCAACATCGATCCTCATTTAAAACCTCGTGCTAAGTTACAATTGGCAAATTCAATCCTAAAATCAAATGGTGATGAAAGTCAATTGAATTCAATCTTTAATGATATCGCTAGAGATTTAATCGATATCATCAACCAAGATTCAGGCGCAACCTCAGATGAAAAAAATTTGGCTTCTAATTTATTGAATGAAATCAATAGTGGAAACCATTCAAGTAATGAAAAATATCAATATTTGGAGTCATTAGTTAATGAAAGTCAAGTTGCTGTTCAACAATCCTCAGGAGGTGCTGCAAATGATTATTACTCTTCTGGATCTTCTACAACTGATCAATACTCAGGTAGTAGAGGTTTCAATGATAATAATAACAATAATTATAACAACCAATATTCAAACAATTCAAACAGCTCAAATAATTATGCAGATAATAATGCAAAATCTGGTTTTGGTTCTGTTATCTCATCTTTGTCGGGTGGTTATCAAAATGGTAACTATTCTGGAGGTAATAGCAGTGGTGGATATGGTTCTAATGTTGCCAGTGGTTTAACTGGTTTAGTTGGTGGTTTACTTCTGAGTAAAGTTACTGGTAGTCATCATGGAGGTAGTGGATTAGGTTCTCTATTGCATCTTGGTGGTCAAGGAGGTCATCAAGGTGGGCAACAAGGTGGTGGAGGAGGATTTGGTGGATTCGGTGGTGGAAACCAAGGCGGTCAAGGTGGTCATCACGGTGGTGGTGGTGGTGGATTCGGTGGATTCGGTGGAGGAAACCAAGGTGGTCATCACGGAGGTGGAGGTGGAGGTGGATTTGGTGGCTTTGGTGGTGGAAACCAAGGAGGAGGAGGATTCGGTGGCTTTGGTGGTCAAGGTGGTGGAGGAGGAGGAGGATTTGGTGGATTTGGCGGTGGAGGAGGAGGAGGTCCTGGTGGAGGAGGTCCAGGAGGATTTAGGGATGGGCCAGGTGGAGGTCAAGGTGGCTTTGGAGGTCAAGGTGGTAGGGGTGGTCAAGGAGGAGGAGGAGGAGGACCTGGTGGATTTTAATACCATTTAATTGGCAAAAAGTCGTCATTCTTCTTATATTAATCCATTTTTGTATTATTATTTAGTATTTTAGTATTAAAGAAATATATGGATCACACAGCCTTGACGTTATCGGTCTGTAAATGGAAATAGATAGCGAAGTTGCTACTGAATCTATTTTGGAATCTATCAAGTATAAATAGTGTTTTAAATAACTAAACAGTATTCAATAGATAGAAAATGTTTCAGTAGTCAATTAATCATCGTAATCATCGTCGTCGTCATCAAAAATGGTCAATCAAGATGCTTTCAAATTGGAGCAATTCATGGATAAATATGAGAATGATGTTGAGTTTAATCTTGGTGAGACTTGTTGTTATAGTTTATCAATTTCAGAGATTGAAAAATTATCAAATACAAAATTTGAAACTGATAAATTATTAACCAAGAGATTAACATACAGTTGGATTCCTGGATCTCCTGAATTAAGAACATTGATTTCCAAAATGTATAGTGGAGGAATGAATAAAGATCAAGTTGTAATTACAAATGGTGCAATTGGTGCCAATTTTTTATTACTTTATACATTAATTAATCCCGGAGATCATGTTATTGTAATGGATCCAATTTATGAACAATTATATTCTGTTCCAAAGGCATTAGGTGCAGAGGTTGATATACTGAGGTTAGATCCAGAAAATCTATGGATCCCGGACCTTGAAGAGTTATCAAAATTGGTTAAATCAAATACGAAATTAATCATTTTCAATAATCCTAATAATCCAACAGGATCAATCATTCCTGATGAAATAATGGTTAAGATTGTTGAGATTGCAAAATTACAAGATTGTTATATCCTTTGTGATGAAGTTTATAGACCTTTGTTTCATTCATTAAATGAATCAAAGTCGCCTAGTTCTATTGTTGAATTATACGACAAGGGGATTTCAACAAGTTCTATGTCAAAGGCATTCTCATTAGCTGGGATTAGATTAGGCTGGATCATCTCTAAAGATTCCAGTTTGATCCAAGATTGTCTTTCAAAGAGAGATTTTAATATGATTTCGGTATCCATTTTGGATGATTTAGTTGGTCAATATGCATTGACTAACAAAGATGCAATCCTAAAGAGAAATTATAAATTATGCAAGGATAATCTAGAGATTTTAAAAGATGCAGTGACCAGTTCACATGGTAAATTAAAATTACATGCAATTCCAAAAGCTGGTACAACTGCTTTTGTTAAAGTGACAAATTGTGAGAATACTTTAGAATTATGTGAAAGGATGGTTAAAGAATCCGGAGCATTGATTGTTCCGGGAGAGATGTTCGACATGCCAGGATATTTGAGAATTGGTTTTGCCAATTCATCCCTGGAGCTAATTAAGGGATTAAATGTATTGATAAATGCGGTTATGTAATTGGTTATGTAATATATAACACGGCTGTGTAGACGAGAGGAGTTGTAATAAAGTAAAGTAAAGGAGGTAAAGGAGGATTAAGTTCTGGCTATCTCTTTGTACCGTTATAATAAGTCATAGCTGTCACTTAGTCAAAGGGAATATAGGTGATCAGTGATAAGTACTTGTCGGGTACCAACAGGGTGTTTATTATCTTGTACTGCTTATCCTTTTTCTTTCTCCCTCTCTCTCTCTCTCTCTCTCTCTCTTTGCATCCCGATCTTGCCCCTACTCATTCGTGGTGTTTTTCTCCTTTAATGAATATGTTCTATACACCACCGACTAAGAATGATTGGACTCTTTCGATAAATAACAATCCTTATGAGCCAGATGCCGATCTTACGACTACAGTGAATGAAGACCAAGGTGACCAATCAACTCTACATGATTCCACAACATCTTCCAAGATAATTTTAAAAGATGAAGCTGAAGGAGATAAATCGACTGATGGTGGATCATTAGCAATTGAAAGTAAATCAACTTTAAATGATCTTGATTCAAATGTTTCCCCAAAAAAGGATACAATGGATCAAATATATGAAGATGAAATTGAGTTAATTGATTTAGATAATATACAACCTCCAAATGAAGATGAATTACCATTTGTTTTATTAAAAGTTTTACAAGATTTTTATAAATTTCTAAAAGAACCTCATTTTAATAAACCACTGGCAGTTTTTGAAATTAGTGAATTATTTCAAAATCTTTATTCTGATTTTGGTAATAAAGCTTCAAATTATTTGAATAATGAAATCAAAATTGAATTGGATGATTTACATAAACCAAAAAATTATCTTGTTCATAAATATAATTTCTTAATTGAAAGATTATTATGTGATAAATTTTATAGTTCAATAATGTTTCCAACAAAAGATGTTTCAATTGATAATTTTGAAAAAAATTTGAACAAACAATTTAGTTTAAAACTTTCATTTTTAAATAAACTGGATATAAATTTTAAGACATTAGATATTGAATTACCAATTGAAGAAGAATTTTTTAAATTAAAATTAGAAGATGAATTATTACCACAATTTGAATTATTAGCAGCTGAAAGATCACCAACTTTGAAATTGAAATATTTATTCAAATTACATAAATTAATTGGAAAATTGATTGAAGAATTAACTCCTTCATCATTATCAGATGGTATATTAAATACAGATATTTATTTACCTGTTTTAATTTATTCTGTAATTTGTTTGGAAGATTTACAAACTCATTCATTAGTTTCACAATTGAATTTTATTAAAAGATTTCAAAATGATTTTATATTTCAATCAAATGAAGAAGAAAAAGGTCAATTATTATATGTTTTAACAAATTTTGAAGCATGTATTTCATATTTAGCAAGTGTTACATTAGAAAATTTGAATATTCAAATACCAAATGAAGGTTTATATCCTGGTATATCTCATGATTTAGTAATTGATATTTTAATGAATCCAATTGCATTAGAATCAATTGATGATCAAATTAAAATTTATAAAGAAAATAATTTAATCAATCAATCAAATTCATCAAATTCATCATCAAATTCATTTATGAATTCTGCAAATAGATTTCTAACTCCACCAAGTGATTTTTCACCATTATATCATGCAGATCAAGGTTTAAGAAACATCAGTAGTACTGTTGATTCAAGTATTAGAAGTATATTAGGAAGAGTTTCATGGTTAACCCATGATTCAAATGATGGTAGTGGTATATTGGATTCAACAAGGCAACAAATGGAAGAAAATTTGGTTTTACAAACTTCTGCAGCTGCAATGATTGAACAACCACAGTCATCAACAACAATAACAACAAATAATAATAATAATAATAATAATAAAATAATCAATAATGAAGATCATGATCCAAGAATTACTCCAACTTCTTCAATTTCAACAGGTGATTCAACTTCCTTACATCCAAATCAGCATACATATAGAAATGGATCTGCAACATCATTACATCTATCAAATGTTACAAGTGGTAATAATGAAATAAGTTTACAACATACAACTGCTTCTCCAACACAGGAGAAATTTCTGAAATTTTCCAATAGTGTTGGAGGTGTAATTAAGAATTTCCGTCCAATAAGTGGATCATCATCAAGTTCATCATTACAGTTGGAAACAACTGTCTCTTCAGAGAAACAGCAACAGTCGTTACAACAACCATCACAAGCTGCTTCTCAAGTTGCCACTACACCGGGAGGAAAGATCAGAAGTAGAGCTACAAGTCTTATCACTCCATCACTTTTCAATGCAATAAGTCCCGGTGGATCCTCTGGACAACTGAACGGCAGTGGAACCTTATTTCCTAATTTCACAAGCAACAACAACAACAACAACAACACATTTGCAGTTCCACAGCCGCCAACAACACTAAGAGAGAATAGGGCAGGGAGCTTCTTCAGTTCATTGGAGAATGTATTTGAGAATGTTAAAAATAGAAGTCGAGGTAACTCAATGGGCGAGAAAGAATTACGTCATCATAGGGCAGCATCTGATGCAACCAACACCAACAGTTTACAACATCCGTTACACGAAACAACAACGACAAAAGATGATCAGATAATCAGGAACTATACCTCTATCAAAGGCAAATCTTTTGAAGAATTGTCGATAAATCAACTAAAGCAGATCTTTATTGACTATGAGAAGCTCCTGAACCACGAGAGCTGATTAATTAAATTAATTAAATGCGACATTATTGTGCACTGCCCATTTTGTGGGGGGTTGGTCAGACGACCTTAAAGTGACAATTAAAGGGGGATGGATGGGGAGTGGTAGTAATGATAAGGGGGTGTATGTATGTATGTATGTATGTTTGCCAGTGCTGTTTGTCCCTTATTCATACTTCTTTAAACATACATATACATACATCGCACACCATTTATAAGATATCTATATATATACCATAAATAAGAATCTCTGATGAATAGAAGTTTGAATACATTTGTCGATTCTCAGCTGTCTCCCTCTAGTACGAACAATGGTTTAGCTAAATCATCTCAAAATATACGATATTTAATAGTTTATTCCTGGAAAAAATACAAAACTTTAGCTATCTCAACTGTTGTTACTTTAATTATCTTCCTTTATTGGTTCAATAAACCTTATGTTCTTGCCAATGAGCAATTGGATTCAGGTGATAATATATATTTGAACAATGATGCCCGGTTTTTAAAAACTTCATCACCAGTGAGTGGTGGTGGTGATACTGGAAATGAAGATGATGAACATTTAATGGTTAAAATCAAGAAAAATCAGCCTCCAAAGATGAATACTCATGATATGTTTACAATTGAGTCAAGAATGGAATTTTATTTTCCTTATTCACCAAAGAACGAAATTGAGAATAACATTTGGCAAATTTGGAAATATAAATCAGATGATAAAAAATTTCCAACTTGGTGTTTACCGAATATTGAAAGATGGAGAATCATAAATGATAATTTTAATCATAATTTTATCTCCTTAAAGGAAGCTGAAAGTCTAATTCAAGATTATTTCTCTGCTGAAGTGCCTGAAATTGTTCAAAGTTTAAGCCTACTACCTGATGATAGATTGAAATTTGAATTTTTAAAGTATTTGGTTATTTACATAAATGGTGGTTTATATGCTGATATCGATACAATTTGTACAAAGCCTTTGAAATATTGGTACGATTCAAAATTGATTCCAGGTAGATTAAATTTGGGAATCTCAGTTGATTATAATGATGAGAATTGGAAATTGTTATACAATAGAAGACTACTATTTTCAAATAAGCTATTCCGATCAAAATCTCATCATCCGTTCTTAAGAAAATTAATCTCCAGAATTGTTTATATCACACTGAATCAACAGGATTTAATAAATGAAATTGATTGGAATGAAGCATTCAAAAATGTTGATTCAAATAGTGAACCATTGATTCAATTCACTGGTGAATCGATTTTAACAGATACATTGTTTGATTACTTAAATGGTTTGAATAAACCTGTAATTTATAGAATTGCAAGAACAGGCTTGGATCTTGTACCTGAACCTATAATCGGACCAGATTTATCAAACCTTGGTAAAATCAACTATAGATTATTCAGTTTATCAATTGGCCCAACTCAAGTTGATGATGTTGTTATATTACCTGTTGTTTCATTCAAAGGTTCAAAAGAATTAACTAATTTACATAATCAAGAAGAACAAGTATCTGATGCTCTTAATGATGGTTCAACATCGATTAAAAATTCAGATCCATATAGAGGTGAATATGACGATGAGAATCAAAGAAGAGGTGATGAAATGTATTATTACGGACGTGCTTTGAATTTATTACCTTGGGAATAAAATATAAAAATAAAAAAAGATCAACAAAAATAACTATAGTAAAAAAAAAACAAAGGGGAAAAAATAATATTAATCAACGTTTGAAAAAAATCACATATAGTTTTCTAATTATATAGGAAGTTATACCAGGTATTAAGAAGCCATTCAATGAATCAAATAAACTACTTAAACTTAAATCAACTTTGAATTCTTCTTCATCAACATTAACAAATGAACAAGTTTTATAATATTTATCCATTAATTTATCCTTTTTTAACCATAAATCAATCAGCCATTTTTCAAATTCAGCCATTTCTAATTCCATTTCTTCATCTGTTTCAGCTAAGAATTTAACATTATCAATCTCTGATAAATCATAAACATCAACATGAATCTTGACTTGTTTTGGACCATTACCAAAGAGATAAATTTGACTCAATGTAAAGATATCTTGTGCATATTCTTCAGGTTTATGACCTGTATAACCAATTGTAAAATCATAAATTAAACCATGTGGAATACCTTTTGAATCTCTTGTTAATAAATTCTTAGCAGCAAGATATAAACCTTTTGTCCTTGGTAGCATTGTATGATTTAAAGTTATTGGTAATCCTAATTTTTTAATATAATCGTCGGATTTTGGTTTTGTTGTTGGTGATAAATTTGTACCTTCTGGGAAAATTAATAACCATCTTTTATCAAATGAATTAATCAATTTCAATTTTTCATTCATATAAATCTTATCGGAATCCCATTTTCTATCCAAAAATAAAAAATTATAATTCTTCATACCCCAACCTAATAATGGTAATTTTGATAAAGATTTTTTCATTATAATGAAAAAATCAGATCCAACATTATTTAAATATGCAATAAACCAAAGAAATAACCAATCCAAATAAATTTGATGATTTGCAATAATTATTGCATTTTGATCCAATTTCAATTCAACAGATGTTGAATCTGGTTTTTGAATCAATGTATTTGATGATATTTTTTTGTTATTAAAAGATAAGTAAAAATCAATTGGAACAACAAATGTCGTAATTGGAACAAGTAATTGAACAAAACAACCTTTAGTGAAATTTAGTAATTGTTGTTTATAAGTTGGAGTTATTGAGAAAAAAACGAAAATTATAATTTGAGAAATTGCAATTGATATGCATCCAGAAAAGAAAAAGATAATCAATCCAACCATTCTTAGGATTTCAAGAATTGATGCAGATTTCTTAACAACATGACTTTGTAATTGGACAATTTCTTCACTTGTTAAAATGGGACGCTGTTTATCCTTTGCCACCGCTGCTGATGATGACATGGTGATTGTTAGACTAATTAATTAATAAATTGGTTGCTTCTTGAGATATGTGACCCGCTCCTCTTTCTATACAAATTGAGTCTAATCTATCTACCACTCACTCTCGCTCACTGATCTAATCTACTCTACTCTAAGGACTGAAGAAATAGCTTTCACTGGAGAAGCAGTGGAAGGGAAGAAAGAAAGAAAGAAATTGTTGGACTCCTGGCTGATTAGATTACCAACCACCTGCTACTTCCCCAAATCCATCCATGTGAAATGCACAGTGACAAATTGGGGCACACACACCCACTTTCCAGGCTGTGCTCTCTCTCTCTGGGCTGAGGTAAGCTCATCGGAATGGGATTACATAAGCACACACTTGTTGCTCCTTTTGAAAGACACACCAGACCTGGTTAAAATTATATACCGATATATAATATATAATCTGAAAAAACGGAAACGAAACGAGATAACAAGAGACAAAAAGAAAATGGGGGATATACGACGTAAATAAGTATCATTTGTATAGTAAAAGAAAGCAATGATGTATGTGTGGTATTTTGGGTTGGATCAATCAATCCAATGCTAAAACATTTGAATCACATTCTCCAACATAGTTACCTGCTGGATCATATGAACAAATAATGTATGTACCCCAATATGAGCTACAGTATTTATAACCACATCCAACTTTGGTAGTTGACTTCCAAACAACTTGGGTGAAATGATCATAAACTGAACATGTTGATCCATATGAATAATCATCACCTTCTGAATACCAAGCATTAACAGATCCAGTTGTTGTATAACCTAATGCTAAATTCTCACCATATTTACCACCTGAATGGGTTAAAGTACCAGAACAATCATAATCATCAGCATAGGCTTGTGCATAACTTGCTAATGTATCATCCCAAGTTAATGAATCAACCCCATGTAATTCTCTTTTAGCATTATGTTGATCCAGAATTGCAGTTTGGAAGTCAGATGCTGATGTGGTTGTTGGAGTAGATGTGGATGTGGATGTAGTAGTTGGAGTGGTGGTGGTAGTTGGAGTGGAGGTAGTAGTTGGAGTGGTGGTGGTAGTTGGAGTGGATGTAGTAGTTGGAGTGGTGGTGGTAGTTGGAGTGGAGGTAGTAGTTGGAGTGGTGGTGGTAGTTGGAGTGGAGGTAGTAGTTGGAGTGGTGGTGGTAGTTGGAGTGGAGGTAGTAGTTGGAGTGGTGGTGGTAGTTGGAGTGGAGGTAGTGGTTGGAGTAGAAGTGGTTGTTGGGGTAGTGGATGTTGAAGTGGTTGGAGCTTCCAGATTTTGTGCACCGACAAATTCTTCAGTTGCAAAAGCAGTTCTAGTTGGAGCAGCAACTGTTGTAGCAGCAACGGCTAAGGCTTGTGTCCGACCAGCAGTGACAACAACCGTAGTTTCAACAGTTTGAGTAACGTAAACAACTTTAGCTTCAGCTTCTCTTTTTGCTAAATGATTATGGAAATGAAATAAAGGCATACCAAATGCAAGATTTGTAAATAAGCATGTTAAAATAACTGAATTCAATTTCATTTTGCTGGTGTTTTGTAAAGGAATGAAAAGTTTAGATTTGTTTTTTTCAAAGGAATCAAAAATAATTGAAAGGGGGGAATAAGGAAAGGAAGGGGGTTAAAGGAGTGACTGAATCTAAATAGATATCTAATGGGTTGAGTTATTTAACACACCAACGTAAGGAATGAATGAATGAGTGAATAAATAATTACAAAACAGAAGAGAAGAAAAAAAGAGAAGTACAAAGAATTGAAAAGGGGAGGTACAAATATGCTTATATATATATACAAATACTCACATACTCACCACCCTTCTTCAATGAAACATAACATTCAAATACCAAACACTTCAATAACATCGTTCTAATGCGAAACAATGAAAAATACGAAAAAGCGCGTTTTTAAAAACAAGGAACTAAAAAATATAGTGAGTTTTACAAAGCCGCATACTTCTCACTCACAAAACCCTCAATGATTTTCCTGCCTCCTCTCTCGCCCCTGTTCCTATTGCCAAATTGGGTAATCCCTTTGAAACAATAAACAAAACGAAAATTCAAAATTCTCCTGTTTGTTAAATCCTCCCATTCTTAGTGATTCAGTTTTTATTGTCTATTTTTCAACTTGAAAAAAAAGAAAAGAAGGCTAAAGTTGATTTAGTTCCTATTTGGTTAGTTGATCAGTTTCAATTCATTATTTCTTCGTTTGAAAGAATCTTTCGCTTCTGTTAAAGGTGCCAATTATTGTTAGATCCAATGTTAATTCTTTTAGTTCTTCAATTGCTTTTAAAATCGATTCATTAGTCCAAATTTCAACAAAGAATACATATCTCCAAGAACTTATAATACTGGGTCTAGTGGTTATACTTTGAAGATTCAAATTATAATTCTTAAAGATCTGTAAAATATCACATAAACTACCAAAATTATCATTCTTTAATATAATAAATGTTAATAATGTTAATTTTAAATCACTTAAACCCCTATTGATTGACAATTTATTATTATTTGGTAGATTTTTTTTACCCAAGACTAAAAATCTAGTTGTATTATTTTTGGAATCTTCAATTTGGGATAATTTGACAGGAACTCCATGAATTTCACTGGCTGTTAATGATGCAATTGCACCGGTTGATTCAATATCTTTTGGATCTTTCAATTTGGTTAATAATTCAACAGCTTTTGAAGTCGATGATGTATCAATCTGACTGATTTTAATCTTGTTATCTAATTGATATTCGTGCAGAAATTTATTGCATTGGGACCAAACTTGAGGATGTGAATAAATCGTCTTGATCTTGGATAAATCATTAGTGAAACTGATAAAATTATGATGGATCGAAACAAACTGTTCTCCAATAACTGTGAAATTAGGCTCATAAATAGAAAATGACTGGTCATCTTCTTCTTCTTCTTGCTCTCCCTCTCCCTCTCCTTCTTCTCCGTCTTGTAATTTCTGTTTCAATCTCTTCGCATTTATAAACCAATCTCGGAACAAATCATAACTTAGAACAACTTGTCCATTGGATGAATTCTCAAATGGAATAATCGAATAGTCACATTCATCCTTAGAGATAGCCTTGAAGCAATCATTTATCGTGGGCTGAGGTTGATAATTTATAGAAATTTCGTAGTTTGAATTCAATGAAAATTGTTCAAATTGCTGTCTTGCAGCCTGGATTAAAAAAAATTGAGTTAGTAAACTTTCAAAAGTGGAAGTAAAAAAACAATAATCAACATACCTGATGGGAATATGTACCTGGTGGTCCTAAATATGCAACTCTTATGATAGTCATGCCTGTTAAGATCTACAAACTACTTTATAGTCATCATCGTAACTACCCTCTATTACCCTGTGGCGAGATAATTTAATGTGAAGAGAAAAAAACAAAAGTTTCCCCGGAGTGGGGGGTGTGTGTTGCACAGCCTCGTTTGTAACTATATATAATATACCTGGTTTATGTAAGCTCTTATATAATCAATTTACCAGACTCTGGGATAGTTCAATCAATTCATCCATGCTAAACTCCTCTGAATTTTTATTGAATGCTTCCAAGAGTTTCAATCTCCTTTCACCCAGAACACTATTACTCAATCCACCATAGAACCTTTGTAAATTCAATAATAACAGCTGAGATTCAGCTAATGTTATTGATGAATTTTCTTCAACTTGTCCGTTCATAAGCACAACACCTTTTGAATCTTTTAAATCTTCATGGAACATGATTGTTGTATGAGGTCTTGCATACTCCTTATGGAGCTTATATTCAGCCAATGAAGTAATTAAAACATGGGTTGTATGAGGTCCAACAAAATTCCATTGAATGAAATGGATCTCCATTGGTGTTGTATTTGGATCTGTTCTATCTTCAACGTCAATTTCAGCTTCTTCCTTTGGCAATGGTAAAACAAATGTTGGATTCTTTATTGCATTAGAATGCAGCTTTTCAAATGTATCCAATGGAACAGCTGCACTGACTGAATTATCCAAGTTTAGAAATCTTGCCTTCCATAAAAATTCAACCTCTTCTTTTGACAAGTCATTCAATTTATCTAAGTTCAAATAAGAATCAACCGTCTTGAATGGTTCAACTGGATTACTGGCATCTATAGGTCCACTGGATTTCTTTAAATCTGATTTGCTTTTACTGCTTGCTTTTTGATCTTGTGATTTTTCAAACTCTTCAAGTTCTTTCAATGGATCAAACTTATTTAATTCTTTCTTGGTCTGTTCGATCTGATCCTTTAGTTTCAATTTTAGTTCATCTGTGTCACTGGCACCTAATTCTTTGGCCTTTTGTTCCAATTTATCCTGGTATCTCTTTAAGACATCCTTCTCTATTGATGCCTTTGATTGAATGAATCTAACGTTCACTGCAGATGCATAATTTCTGACAAGTGAAGTTTGGATCACTTTTCTAATAGGATATTTTAATTTTGTGAGTCTGATCAATTGTAATGACATTGTTTAATGATTGTACTACTTCTTGAAGGAAGAAGTTAATCAGCTATTGCAGTAATCTTTAGCTGTTACCTATAGCAATTTTCCATTGGATTCTTTTCCTTGACTTTCTGTCAGTTTTCGATTGTGTGTAGATACCAAAAAAGGGGGATATACTCATGACATTAGATCCTGTTGTATCTATCTTCAAAGATGAAATCTAATTTCTTTAATTATATGGAGTGAACACTTTAACATATCTAGTTATCTTGTAAGTGCTATTGGGAGAAATTAGGAGTTGTTAATCCACAGTTCTACCCAAAAGTTCTACTCTTTATCCGATTGTCAGAAATATATAAAGAAGATAAAAGACACATTAAGATAGTAATTAAGTCAAATACAATCAATTTACCACATTGATATCTTTCAAAAGAGAAGAAACATCTCAATTGCCATTCTCAGTATAGTACCTTCACAAAAGTTAGTTGGTGGGAGCTTCGCACACTTTAAAAATAGAACAGCCCTCAAATGAGGATAAATCTGCTCCCCTTATTTCTACCACCTCTTCCCACCGTATAATATGTAGTAACCATACACAATCAATCTTGAACCAACAACCAATGAATCCCATCACGCCAACAACATTGCAGACTATAACAAGATTACTACCTATATCACAACCTACATTAATCCTAAATACAGCGTTTGATTTAAACAGCGGTAACAAAAAGTTTGAAATTCAATCAATTCCACTGGTTTACATACCATCACCATCTATCAAAAACCCGTTTTTGGTGCCTGAAGGTTTAAAAGATCAAACAAGGATGGCTATTGCAATCTCTGGAAACTTACTTTTTTATTTAGTTGTTTTCATCTGGAGTTGGTACATCCGAGCAAAAGTTGAAAACCAATCATCACCAGCTAGGAATAAGAATAATGATACTTTGAATCACCTATCATCTATTCTTAATTCCTCATTAACTTGGGGATCACCCGATGATAATTGGCATCCGAATACTTTTGAGCATCCATTGAATTTTAAAATGATGAAAATCGCACAAAAGGCACAGATCCTAAGTGAATCACAACAATCGTCATCAACCATAACAGCAAATAACAATCACCTGCATCCTTCAACTACATCATCTTTATCATCACCTTTGAAATCAGTAATTGGAACAACAAAGAGTCAATCTCTACAGAGTGATTCAACTGGTAATTACTCAAATTATTATTCTGCAAATTCTCAAAGATCACCAACTAGATCACTAAATGATAAATCAATAAACTTACCACCACCACCTCCGTCAGCTTCTAATGCATTGGATGAATTTATCAATAGTGGAAAATTACCATCTTATAAAGTGGATAATCCATATAATTCAGTAATGAAGATCCATGATGATAATTTTAAAAAATTTGTTAATTTTTCATCAAGAAATAGATCAAATACAATTAGTCTACCATTAACGAGTAAAAGAAACAAGAGTGGATCAACACATAGTAGATGAAATAAGTAAAGATTCAAAGAAAGTTAAGATGAAAATTAAAAGATTTTATACAAAATTTAAGAAGAAGAAAGGAAATAGATAACAAGATCTAAGAAAGTAAGACACAGTAGAATATAAAATTTGGTTCAATTTTTAGTATTTTTTTGTTTTTTTTATTATTATTATTATTATTATTATCATAATCAACAATGAATTCACATAATGATACAACCACTTCCTTTATCATCAGCTTTACCACTATTACCACCGTTAAGACCATCTGTAGCAACTGCACCTTTAGGTCTTGCAGTTAGAGCAATTCTTGAAGCTTCGGTGAAAACTTCATTGACCCCTCTATTCTTCATTGCAGAACACTCTAAATATCTTAAAGCACCAATACTTTTAGCAATTGATAATCCTTCATCATAACTAACCAATCTTTTGGGCTGTTTTGAACCAATACCATTTGGTTGTTGTAATTGCTGTTCATCTGAATTATTATTTTCATCCGATCTTAAATCAGCTTTTAAAGCAGCCAATATCAATTTAACACCTTCACAATGTTCTAAAATTTCACCAACCCATTTATTTTGAACATTTTCTAAAGAATCTGGTGAATCAATTGCAAAACATAATATAATACAATGTGTATCTGAATATGATAATGATCTTAATCTATCAAATTCTTCCTGTCCTGCAGTATCCCATAATGACAACTGAACTTGTTGACCATCAACAAAGACATCATGGATATAATTTTCAAAAACCGTTGGCTCATAAACCTGTGGGAAATAACCTCTTGTAAAGACATTTAATAGTGATGTTTTACCACATGCACCATCACCAAGGATAACAATTTTCCTTTGTACTTTTTCAGAATGTTAGTAAGAATTGAAGAACTTGTTAAATAACATCAGCTCTAAATATTTAACATACCTAATTTTGGAGCTCCACCACAGATAGGCATTGTTATGTGAAGATTTTGATAGAGGGGGGGGGGGGGGATGAGAAAACTGAGATTAGAAAACTGAGATTAGAAAAGGGAAAAGATCAAAAACAGAGCAAAAGAAAACCAGGTGAAACTAGAACAACAAGGGGAATCAGATAGAATGCTTTTGGAATAAACGAATGGATGTATCTATAACTGAGACGAACGATTTATCTGTTGAAATTGTATCCATTAATTGTAGTAGATCTAACCAGTATAGTTTGATATATAACAACAAACCCGTAGTGATTGAACTGAGCTGTGTGTTAAAGTTAGTGAGACAAAAGAGACAGAGAATCGACGAAGAACAAAGCGTCGATCGACCATGGCGTTGTTTCAACTGTTTCGGTTGTGGGCAGAAAACCCGTCTGTAATCTATCAATACAAAGGGGAGAGTACGTGATGGATGAATCAGATGTATATACAACCTTATATAATCTAGTATTAACCATGGGTAGAGCAAAAGGACTACATATTGGTAACGATAGCGATAGGAAACCAAAGAGGCCAGCCCCTAGCGCCGTTTCTGGTAGCAGTAAGGATCGCAGTGCTACTAATCCTGCCAAAAATCCTGCCAAAAATCCTCTTTATCTTGCCTTACATGGACATCGAGATCCAACCAAAAAGTTAGGAAATAAACTTACGGTAACTGCAATACAGAAGGAGAATAGAATAAACAATCACGAGAGGAGGGGAGATTTAGAAAATCCATTATATGTTGCATTGCATGGAGGAAGAGCGACAAATAATAAACCCAATGGCAGGCCATCTTCATCAATACCTTCAGGACCATCATCGAGTACCAAGATCTCACAACTTCGAAATCTGCAAGCACAGAAAAATAAAAGAGGAAGTATTAGTGGTGGGAAGCCTGAACCAAAAGGTGTAGACAAGGTGAAAAGTGGTAATAACAAGACTAATATTAAGAAGAACAAGAACAATAGCAATAGCAATAGCAACAACAACAAGAACACTAGCAATGACAACAACAACAATAATAGAAAGGAGAGAGATGATGAACTATCATTTTTACCAGGTCGTGGCCAACAAAGCTTTGAAATCAACACTCCAGTTAGACCAAGATTTTTAAGAATTAATAATTTAAAGGCTGGTGTTACAGATTATGATGTTACTGCAATAATGTCTAAATTTGGTAAAGTTTTGAAAGTTATTTTACAAGAAACATATTCGGAAACCTTTGTGAAATCAACAACAGCTGAAATATTCTTTTTTACTGAGGAATGTTTAGAGCTGGCAAAGGAGAAATTGGATGGTAGGAAAGCAGATGGTGCTAAGATTCAAGTACTAATTGTCAATCAATCGATCATCATGAAGGATCCAAGATTGAACATGATCTTGATGAGAGAAATCGAATCTTTGAAAAGAATTCAAGCAATGCAAGTTGACTGAAATGGAAACTCTATCTCTTTGTAGTTAGTAACAAATAAATGAAAACAGACACTCTCCAGATTATATAATCAATATAATATAATATTATCTCTATGCCCGGTGTAAAGATGTCCCTTTCAAGTCTCTCTCAATTTTTTTTCCAAAGTGGATGAAGTGAACTGGAGTTGAATGGGGAGGGACTCTCTACTATACAGTATATACTTATGAACGATATTGATTATATTTGGTACCTACTACCTTGTATTCGATTACTTATAACACATCTTGAACAATGATCAACAGAATACAATCGATAGTAAATGGATATGGATCCAGAATCCAACGAAGAAGTGTTTCGATATTATCCAATTTGAAACCTGCCAAGGATTCACAGTTGAATCAGAAGAGACTTGGTAGAGGTCCTGGTTCTGGATTAGGTAAAACTTCAGGTAGAGGACAAAAAGGTCAAAAGGCAAGAGGATCTGTTCCAAATTGGTTTGAAGGTGGTCAGACTCCAATTTATAGATTGTTTCCAAAGAGAGGATTCTTCAGATTTCAAAGATTGAAATTGATTGAGTTACCATTAATTAAGATTCAAAAATTTTATAAGATGGGTAAATTACCATTGAATAAAGGTGAGACTTTAACAATGGCAAAGATGAAAGAATTCGGCTTGATTCAAGGTAGTTTGAAAGACGGTGTTAAGATTCTTGGAACAGGTTCAAAAGTTTATGACTTGGATATTTCAATTGAATCAACAAGTGCAACTTCAAATGTAATCAAAACAATCGAGTCAAATGGAGGTGAATATAAATCAAAATATTATTCAAGGTCATTGGGTTTCAAAGCCCATCATTCCCCAGAATGGTTTGTTTCTAAAAAAGGGTATTTACCAATCCAACCTCGTCCAATATCAAGAAGAGATATCGAATTCTATAGTGATGAAAATAAGAGAGGTTATTTGGTTAATTCTGAATATGTTTCAAAAATAACTAAGGTTGGAGATAGACAGAAAATCAGTGATTCCAACAGTGTTAAGAAATCAACTGGTTTAGATGATGAAGTTAATAATTTCAAAAATAACAATGGGAATAAAGATGCTGCTGGATTTAAATCATTTGAGTCCAATGGTGTAATCAATTTTAAAGATTTAAGTATTTGAATTAGTGTTTCGTTTCAAAGAGTAGAAATTTTTTCGTGTATATAAGATTAAATAAGTTAAATTTATTATGATTATTTTATTATTATTGTTATTATTAATGCAATGTATTTATGTAATTTATATGTATTAGGAATAGAGTTTGTGATTTTGTTTCTCTACCAACCTTTAGAATAATAATTCAAACTATCATTATCATCATCCCAAGTTTGATCATCCATTGTTTTATCAAATCCAATACTTGTAGTTGAACCATTTCTATTTCCATTCAACTTCCAAGCCTTGTCTTTTTTCAAAGCTATTGAATTCACTAATTTTAATTGATTACCCATTATTCCATCAGCTATCATATTCCCATTTGAACTATCATCAATGTGGCCAAATTTCTTTGATTTATTCTGTGCATGATGATGATGATAATTGTGATTATTATTACTGGTATTATTATTATGGATATGATTTGAAGATTGCGTTAAAATTAATTTATTTTGATCATTTATAACTTGGGTGGTTGATGATTGAGAAGTTGATAATTTTGGAGTCTCATAAACTAATTTGTTTTCATTTTGAATTGAATCCATCAAATTGTCAGGTAATTCTTTACTCAGCATTTCATAAACAGTTGAACTTGGAGATAGTCTAACCACGGAAGGTGCTATTCCATTTGTTGCAGTTTGCTGTTGCTGGGTATCTTTTTCTTCTTCTTCTTTTTTATGATGGTGATTGTGAAGGTGATGATGGTGGTGGTGAGAATGATGGGATTCAGGTAGTGGGATATCGATTGAAGTGGTTGTTGATTTAACTGACGAAGAATAAACAGATTCATTATCTTCTTGAGTTGGAGGATGTTGTTGATGATGATAATTGATAGCGATGTTATTATTATTGTTGGTAGTTGGAGGGACTTTTTTCTGTTGTTGTTGTTGTTGTTGTTGTTGCCTTGTTGGATTCAGGGATGAGAAGTTCCTATTGTTTCTTAATTGTTGTTGTTGTTGATAAACGTTCATTGTTGGTAAGAACATATGGGTTGATAAAGCAGTAGGTAATAGAGTATGAGCAGTTAAAGGAGCATTTGATTCATGATGCCTATCATAATGGTGAATATGATGATCAATGGTATTATTATGACTATTATTACTATTGTTGGTTGAAATTGAATCATTAATTAAACTTTGCTGAGGTTTTCTATTATTTGCAAAGAACGAAGCCAATGAAACAGCAGATTTGGATACCAGATGTTGAATACTTTGTCCTTGATGTGAAGATTGAGTTGGATGATGATGATGATGTGAATCGATTTGTGATGATTGTCTTAATAATAAAGGTCTAACATTTTCAGGTGGTGATGCAAGTTTATCTGCAGATGCATTGATGTTTGACAATGAAGGTCCAACTGTTGATGATCTTGGATTCATTTCAAGATACTCTGTAACATTAGATGAAGCTGATGTTGGTGATGGAGGTGGAGGTCGATCATTCAATTTATTTAGTAATAACCCACTCAATAATGATTTCTTAATTTGTGGTTGTTGATCAAAACTATCATTTTTCTTATCAAGCGTGACTTTCTTACCAATTTCCAGTCGATCATCATCATCTTCATCATCATCATCGTCGTCATCGTCATCATCTGAATCTTCAGACATTGAAGACCAATCTGAGTCATCTGAAAAGTCATCATCGGATGAGAACATGGCTTGTTGTTTCTGTTGCTGCTGCTGCTGTTGTTGCTGTTGTTTCAGTTGTTGCTTCTGCTTATCATTCTGCAAGGTCGTATTCTTAAACAACGAAGCTTGAGATGTCTGAGTTGTTTGAGACTGTGGAGATGATGAATTGATATTTGATGATTTACTGTTATATTTCAATTGTTGTTGATACAAATGTGCCATTCCTTGATCGTCAGTTTGAGGATGGGTAGTAGTTTTTGAATTGGAATTTTTTGAGTGATTATTGAATAGGCTATGAGTATTATTAATTTGGCCTGAATGGTTGAATAAGTTTGAATGCTTTGGTATTTGATCGATTGATTTATTAATTGTATTATTATTTGAATTTGGAACAGTTGTTGTTGGATCAAATTCAGGAGATGCAGAATTCTCGATATAAAACATCTTATTCTGTTTCTTTTTCTTTGAATTATTGTCGTTGTTCGATAATAAATCCTGTTGTTTTTGTAGCGTTGATTTTGTTAGCAGTAATTTTTTGATTGATTCTTGATCATTATCATCCTCATCATCATCATCCTCATCATCATCACTTGTTGATACTATCGATGTAATTTCGGTCAAACCTTTTTGAACTATTTGTATTGATGGTTGTTTGACTGAAGGAGTTGCTGAAGACTTGGCCAAGTCAAATTTTTTATTTGATGAGATATCAATCAATGTTGAAAAATCATTATTGTTGAAACTCTGATTCAATAGAATATTTTTATTGACAACTCTCCAACTTATATTTTCTAATCGTTTACCATTCTCTATAAAATCACTTGATTTGATTAATGTTGTCCAAAGGGTTAAAATATTATTAAAATCTATTGGAGTTGAATTATTCAAATTATTGTTCAATAGATTTAAGGTTGGCTGAGATAGTTGTAAAAAGGGAGGTGATTTTTTTTTCCGTTTTTTATCCAAAGAATTCATTATGTGGGGGTATGTTGGTTTGATCGATTGGAAAGTATTGTAATTTTGTTGAATATATAATGAGTTAATATACTATTGATATAAAAGATCCATGATAAAAAAATGAATAGGAGAATAGAGTATTACTGTACTATACTATGATTAAAGGGAAGACAATAGTAACAATAAAGAGTAAATAGAAAAATAAATTATCAGTGTGACACAAAATCCGTTCGCGGAGAGAGAGAGAGAGACGTGTAGTGTGTAGTGTGTCTACTTTGTTTGTGTCTAGTGTCTCTCTGTCTGTCTATCTGTATATCTATCTCTACACACCAATCTATGATAAGCTATTGAAATGGCTGCTGTCTGTTAGATGCACCAGCTGCAAGAAAGAGGGGTTTGCCATTGGCAGACAATACAGTCATTCATTTCTATTAAACTCAAAGTTAATTTTATCCCTTTCTTATATGATTATGTAATTGAAGACTACAATTATAGTCTATGCATCTCTACGTACCCCGGGGGCATCTTCTGGCAGAGAGTCATTCCTTATTTTCCGTCCCCGGGTTCCTACGCAAAAAGGGGCAACAAACAAAACACAAACGCTCCTATATGTACAACACGTGACCTCTGATCACGCTCCACAACCCCCACCACCAATGTGGGATACTTTAAACTCCTCTATAAATCTCTCTGATAATTCTATTATTAATTAACGTTTCATCAACTATGCCTTCAACGTCTTTAACCCCAACTTTACCATACCAAATAACATCACCATTCTTCTTGAATATTAACAAATTCCCAGCATATTTATGACCTCCAATATGTGACATTATACCAACTTTAAACTCATTATTCAGTCCCTTGATCTCTAATACTTTATCAAATTGTGCTTTTAAAATAGGTGCAATCACTCCACACCTTATATCTCTATTATAATGACCACATATTAATATATAATCATGTAAAATCTCACTTGTTCTGAAAGTTTTTTTCAGATTTTCTTGAATCTCATAAATCTCAGGATACTCATCCTTTAATTCAGGCCTCAAATAAGATATCATAAATTCTTCAATCTTATCATCTGGAACTTCAACAATCAATCCAGTTGGATATAATCCAATTAGATGATTGTCGTTTTTCATTTTATTATCAATATTTAAATTAGTCATGCTGATTAAGACCGGATAAAATGGATCAGTTATTTTTCTCTTGTATTTTGATATCAGTCCAATTATATTATTTGTATAACTTTCAAATCTACTTGGCCAATTTAAGTAATTTGGATCTTTTGAATTCATTATAATTCCATGCATCCAGGGATTACTCTTTGTATTCTTCAATGAATCAATTTCATCTCTATTGCTATCCAATTGAAATTTCTCTGGAAATTCGCAAACCGTGCATGTATCATCATCAGCTATTGAATCTTCATTTGTTGGACATCTATTAACTGTTTCATATAATGTATTATTTATTCTAATACGATTTTCAAATCTACTCGTTTGATGTATGAATCTATTAAATATCTTAATCATGATGTTGTTCTTGATAAAGAAACAAAGTTTTACATACGGAGTTATTCTATAATTAAGGTGCGAAAATATTATTAATCATTTTTTTATAAATCACCAAAAGTTGCATCATCTGCAACATTCTTATAAATATCAAATCTTCTTTGAGTATTCAATGGAATATTTCTTCTAGCTTCTTTAATTTCATCTGGATTCAATTCAACAATAACGATTTCTTCATCATGACCAGCTTCTTTAACAACATCACCCTGTGGATCAACAACCAATGAATGCCCATAAGCTTGATAAGTTTTCAAATCTGGACTTCTTGCAGGTGAACATAAAACAACATAAAATTGATTATCGATTGCTCTTGCAACTGCAAATTTATTCCAAAATTTAGGACCTGTAACAGTGTTAAAAGCACCAGGATAAATCATTATATCTGATTTATTTCTAGCTGCAACAGTTGCTAATTCAGGAAATCTAATATCATAACAAATTGCTAATCCAATATTACCGATATCTTCATTAACATTAATAACAGTAATTTTATCACCTGGGGTTAAAGTTTTTGATTCTTGGAAAGTCATCTTGTTTGGAATATCAATATCAAACAAATGAATCTTACGATGTTTACCAATAATTTCACCATCTTTATTGAAAACTAATGATGTATTATAGATTTTATCATCATCACCTAATTCAGGAAATGAACCCCCAACAATTGTAACCTTATATAATTTTGCTAAATCACTCAATAATTTAGTAGTCTCTCCATTTGGAATAGATTCACAATAGTTTCTAAATTGATTAACATCATATGGTGAGTTAAAACACTCAGGTAGCACAAGTAGCTCAATATTGGAATCTTGTTTAATTGCCTTGGCTATAAAACTACTAGCCTTTGCCAAATTCTCTTGCTTATTTGATCCTGCGTAAAATTGCAGTAATCCAATCTTAATTGGTTTGATTAATCCAGTCATTGTTCTTTTAATTGACATCTGCCACTAAGAAGAAAAGAAAGCTAAAAGAAAAGAAGAGTGATATGATATATAAAATGACTAATGATTAATACTAGTCGTTGATAGATAGCACTACAAGATGGAGATCTCTGTGGTGAATTTTGATTGTGTGGCTCTTTTTATTGCAGTATATACATCAGATTACATAATCGCTTTTTCTTTACAAAAAGGTTGGAATCTCATCCCAGGTCCATGGGTTGTTGAATCTCAAACCAATGTCCAATTTGGAAATGGATTCAAGCTCTTCATCTGTTAGATCAAAGTCATTAACAGACAAATTCTCCAACAATCTTTCCTTTTGATTTGATTTTGGAATGATTAATAAGTCTCTTTGAGTTGCCCATCTTAATAAAACTTTACCACTTGAAACCTTATGTTTGGAAGCAATTTTTAAAACTTCATCCTTTTTGAACAATGTTTCAACATTTTTAACCAATGGACTATCCAATTCAATAAATGATTGTGGTCCAAATGATGAATATGCAACTATTTTAATTCCTTGTTTCTTAACATATTCAATCAACCTTGGCTGAACCAAATATGGATGATGTTCAATTTGTAATAATGCTGGTTTAATCTTACAACCTCTCAATAAATCTTGGATTAAAGCTCCTGAAAAATTGGAAATTCCAATGGATTTAACCAATCCTTCTTCAACTAATGATTCCATTGCTGTCCAAGTCTGTAATAATGTAACATTTTCAAATTCCCATCCATTTTCACCACAATAAAATCCTGGTGGATATTTAACATCAAATGGAACAAACTTTTGTGCAATTGGGAAATGGATATAATAAACATCCAAATAATCTAATTTTAAATCTCCTAAGACTTTCTTGATAGCCAATTTAACATTCTTTGGATCATGATAATTGTTCCATAGTTTAGAAACAATAACTAAATCTTCTCTCTTAACTAAACCATCTTTAATTGCCAATTGAATACCTTCACCAACTTCTTTTTCATTACCATAATCCATAGCACCATCAAATAATCTATAACCAACTTTAATTGCATCATAAATTTGTTGGGCACAAATATCTTTGGTAACTTTCCAACATCCAAATCCAATTTGTGGGATTTGAATACCGTTATTCAAGGTAACTAATGGTGATAATGTCATACTTGTAGAAATTTTAAAGTAAACTAAGAGAAAAAAAGTTTAAAAACAGAAAGAACATAATAAGAGAAAGAGAACTTGAAATTAAACGGAAGAAAGTGTATCTTTTATACCATTAGGATTCAGTATTTAATTTCTACACGTCGCAGAACCGAGAAAATGGATGTGGAAAAACTATGGGGAAAGTGGGGCTTTTTCTACATTATTATTGAGTGTTGTTACTAATAGATGGGAGAGAGTGAGAAACTATATATAGCGGACTTAAAGACAATTAACTTTTTCCAAAGACAATTTAAGAGGTACATTTTTATTACTAAGGATTAAGTTTACCAATTAGGTAATTCAAGAGAGGTATATTAATTAAAAGAAGTAGCTAAAATGAGGGGAATTAGAAAGAAATTAAAAATTGTGGCTTATGTATAAATTGCAGTATTAATCCGAGATTTTTTTAATTAGCCCGCCCCACACGCATAATAATAATGTAACATTGTGATTATCCGGTGTGGGGATATTTATAGTTTGTGTGGTAGTGTGGATGCGAGTAGTCCCAATAGTAAGTAGGACGAGGGAGCAAAGCTTATATTTGACAAAAGGACAATATTATCTTGTTAGATTATGGCAGTAGCAGCAGTAATAAATCATCCCGGATATTTGATTGATTAGCTTTCAACAATCATCGATTGATTTGATACCAATATTGAGTGAGTTGCTCTACGCCGTTGGTACATTCAGTTACATTTGGGCTTTAATGATTTAGGGGAGCAGGATAGAGATTCCATATAGGCAGAGTCAATAGAAAGCGGTGTGAAAATGACTTATCTAATTTGAACCACTTTCTCCCCTCTAACTAGTTATTTTATGATTCAAAGCGAAAAAATAATGATCCATCACATTTACTCGTTTGATTTATGAACAACAACAACAACAATCAAAAATAATATCCAGTTTTATTAATTCCCTGGCTAACGATTCCTGTTTTTTCTTCCCTGGTCAAGATGGGATACTTAAGACACCAGTCTTACCTTGAGAAATCACTTGAGCTTTCAACCACCGATTCTCCAATCTTATCAACCACTTCAAACCAACAAGAGATTCCATCACCTCATAAAAGACATACTAGACTTGAGGGGAAATCCAATAGTTTATCAAGCCAATCATTACTTGACCAATTCAACGGATCCATGATTGATTCCTTTTCCATGGATGAAATGGGAATAGATGATGCTTTGTATTCCAATGAAGATGAGATTATCGATGAAGAGGATTTGGCATTGGGTAGTGAAGAAGTTGAATTAATATTCAGAAGACCAGACTATGAAGAAGGAGAAGAAGAAGGAAGAATAGGAGGAGATCAAGACAAGGTGGATGATGAATTTGCAGATTTTAGTGGGTGTTTCAACAATGAAGAGGATGTGGATTTCGTAGTTGACAATATCGAGGATCTAGGATTGAATCCGAAGGATAAGCTGCTTGCTAGATTAATCATTCAAGATTTAGAGACAAAATTCAATGCAAGATTAACTCAGCTGGAGCAAAGCTCAGGAAAGTATGAACTTTTGAAAAAACTTTACAGCTTACCAAGTGTCTCTGACCTTGCAAATAAATTCAAAGAACAAGGAGGTAAAGAGAAGGGAAGAAGAAAACACAAGAGGAGAAGTGGCCATCTTGGAATTAATCCAGTTGAACTTCCCACCTTGCTTGAAGAAGATGAATTGGTTGAAGAAATCATCCAGAAACCAATAAAGTATAATCCAACTCCTTCTGTTAATCTACCTTCAATTGATCATGTTCTTGAGTCACCAATCCGCTCAAACATTGTCAATATTATAAGTTTACAACAAATGTACAACAGGAACAATGATCAACGGTTTTATTATAATTTATCAACTGTCGAATTGATTTCAATGAAGGAAAGATTAAAATCAAATCAGTTTAAAGAGATTAATAAATTTAAAAAATTGATTAATCAATTTGAAATTAAATCCAATAGAATCTGTCAGTTGACAAATAAAGAATTACTCCATTATATAACATTCGAATTATCCAAGAGAAAGACATAACAGATACATATTCTTTTTTTGTTCTATATATGTATGTGTAAAAAAGTTATAGCTAATTAAATTAATATACAAATATTTTGTGTTCGAGAAAAGCAAAAACATCACTTCTTTGATTTTTTCTTCTTTGGTTCAACGGAATCGCCAGCTTTCTCACCATCATCATCACCACCACTACCACCCTTTCCTCCTGCATCTGAATCATATTCTTCAGAAACATCGGATCCTGAACCACTACTCTCTGCATCACTATTGAAGTCTTCATCTGGAGATTCATCATCGTCATCATCAGCGGATCCCATATCAACATCGGAATCATCATCATCGTCACCTGCATTTGCCATTGCAGATGCCAACATCTCTTGTGCAACTTCTTCATCATTTCTAACCTTCAAACTCTTGCTTTTGAAAAATGATTCTAGGGTTGATTGTTCTGATCTTTCAAGATTACCAAAATTATGCGATCCTCCACCAGATCTTAAATTAACTTCCATATCAAAAGTTCTTGAAGCTGCTGTTCCTGTACCAATTCTTGAAAACACAATATTTGATATTTCTGAATATGGAATTAAAACAGTTGGTTTTGTAACAAATAACAAACATTTTTCTAACGGATATAATTGACCTTCATTAGCCTTTAATGAACATGATATTCCAACTGTTGCATCATTTGATAGATAATTTCCAGGTAAAACAATTCTTCTTTCTGTGAAACCTTTAAAGATGTTGGACATCACTAAATAAGTACTTGAAGAATATGTTTTATTTAGTTTATTTTTGAATTTTGATTCATATTCATCATCATCAATATTTAATTCAACTTCAGTCTCTTCTTGTGTAGCAAATTGCATTGTTAAAAATGAATGTTTAGTTTGTCCCTGTCTTAATGGAGGATCAACTTGTAAGATCATTAAATGATGCATCATATCCAACTTTGGTAATACAAATATCCTTTGAATTTGTTTATATTGAATCTTATAATCATATGTCTTACCTCTTAATCTCAAGGAATCTTCATACATGTCGATATCATAACGGCCTCTTGGCGTCAAGAACAGAATCTCTCCGAATGACACAATTGCTTCACCAGAAACCATACCAATATCAGCCTTATCCTTTAATTCTTCATAAAAGACTTGAGCAATTGATCTAGGAGGTTCTTTCTTGTTCTCTTCACCATCTTCTTCATCTTCACCATCAACTTTCTCATCCTCCTTCTTTTTCTCCCCTTCTTCACCATCTTCCTCATCATCATCCTCCTGAAGACTACCTGGAATGAAGAGCTTTATTTCGACCAACTCATCACCTGCTTTATCCAAAGTATCTTCATCCTCTTTAACATCATCCAATTCAATACTGACTTCATTCTTACCACTCATATTTGTATTTGAAATATAAGAATAAGGAATCTCAAATGAAGGTCTATTGTTGACGTTGAAAACTAACTCATTTCTAGAAAGTTGAGTCTTCCCCCAGTTCCAACCTCTTAATGAATGTTCTCTCAACTCCAATTGAATACTGAAATTTCTTTGTAATTCATTCTTTAAGCCATTCAAATCTTGTTGATCAAATCCATCAAGCATAACAACACCTTTGTTCTTGGTATCTATCCTTAATTCCCAGCCCCTCGAACCTCTGGACCAATGGGCACTAGACAATTCGTCACTTGGTAATAGAAATGGTGCACTCTTTTCTGTCGATCCAGAAACAGCTTGCGCTTTCCAACCCAAACCTGAATCGGCAATTCTCATTCTACCAGGCAGCTTGGACTGGTTAAGATAGATCTTCTCATATTCGGTGGACATCTCGCAATAGATGTTTAATGGTTGTCACTACTACTATTGCTATCACTATCAAATTGCCATCATCCAACCTTCTTCAAATCACCAACACAATCCAGCAGGGAAACTGAAATTTTCGTGTCACAACTCAAACTCGGCTTAATGAACCATAAGTTGAAAATTGGCAGTTCGTCGGGCGAATGTTATGAAATGGGCGTAAAGAAGGACACACTTATTGCAGTACTAACTACCCTCTTACCATCTTGTTTATTTCTTTAAAATAAGTAACTAATTATTATCTACTACCATTAATACCATGTCAGCAGAAGGCGAAGAAGAACTCTTGGATTATTCCGATTCCGAAGAAATCAACGTTGCACCATCCGCAACTGCTGAATCTGCAGACAACAAGACTGAAGAAACCGACAAGAAAGGTTCTTATGTTGGTATTCACACAACTGGTTTCAGAGATTTCTTATTGAAACCTGAATTGCTAAGAGCAATTGCAGACTGTGGTTTCGAACATCCTTCAGAAGGTTAGTATTCAATTAATCAACTTTAAGGAGGGAAAGGCAACATATGGAACTTACTGTGCGAATGAGACCGGAAGATTTTAAACCCATGCAAACGCAACTTTTTCAGCAAAAGATCAAAGTATCAGATTGCTGAAGTGTCAATTGGAAAACTGAAACCAATTATACTACTCTCAATGATATTTTTGGATACTCGAGGATTCCTTACTCGGGTAAAGGATGAAGTTACCCCAGTTTCACATCCTGTGTACTCAATGATCCTTATCCTTGAAAAATTACTGAATATTATCAGATTATTATCCTCTCAATATCTATGACAAGGACACAGAATTAACGAAGGATTGCCAGAAGACTGACAAAAGAATATGAGCAAAATTGCTTCTTTCCTCCTTCTTTTGTTTATCTGTTCCCCATCTCTGTTTGCTTTTCTGAAAATATTCAAATACCCGAAGATAATTTGAAAGAAACAGCGTTGTCAATTTTTCCAACGACAGAAAAAGAAAAAGCATAACTTTTAGTACTTGAACACCCTTTGATCATTTGGCTAACTGCCATCTGAATAGCTTCAATAGGCCATTGCATGATATCTTACCGGAACACAGATTTTTCTCTTTACCTTTCATCCTTCTCTCAAATACCTCCCACAAACAACTAACACCGGAGATTTCTCTAAAATTAATATAGTTCAACAAGCATGTATTCCACAATCAATTCTTGGTAATGATGTTTTATGTCAAGCCAAATCTGGTTTAGGTAAAACTGCCGTCTTTGTCTTGTCAACTTTACAACAGTTGGACCCAACTCCTGGTGAGATTTCAACCGTTGTTATTTGTCATACTAGAGAATTGGCTTATCAAATTAAAAATGAATACGCCAGATTCTCCAAATATATGCCAGAAGTTAAGACCGAGGTCTTCTATGGTGGTGTCAACATCAAGCAAGATGCTGAAAAATTGAAAAATAAAGATACCTGTCCACACATTGTTGTTGGTACACCTGGTAGACTAAATGCTCTTGTTAGAGATAAATTAATCAGATTAGGAAGCGTCAAGAATTTTGTCGTTGATGAATGTGATCAAGTTTTGGAACAAATAGGTAAGTCTCTTTTTTTTTCACACAAGTAACACTTGATGAGATCTTTTACTAACATAATTTATACAGACATGAGAAGAGATGTGCAAGAAGTTTTCAGAGCAACACCATTCCAAAAGCAAGTTATGATGTTCTCTGCTACTCTTTCACAAGAAATTAGACCAATTTGTAAGAAATTCATGAAGAATCCATTAGAAATTTATGTTGATGATGAAAAAAAATTGACATTACATGGTTTACAACAATATTATATCAAATTGGCAGAAGAAAAGAAGAATGTTAAACTTGCCGAATTATTGGATTCTTTGGAATTCAATCAAGTTATTATCTTTGTTAAATCAACAAAGAGAGCAACTGCATTGAATAAATTATTATGTGATTCAAATTTCCCATCAATTGTTGTCCATTCAGGTATTCCACAAGAGGAAAGAATTGCAAGATATAAATTATTCAAGGAATATAACAAACGTATATGTGTTTCAACTGATGTCTTTGGTAGAGGTATTGATATTGAAAGAATCAATTTGGCAATCAATTATGATTTACCAAATGAAGCAGATCAATATTTACATAGAGTTGGTAGAGCTGGTAGATTTGGTACCAAAGGTTTATCAGTTTCATTTGTCTCAAATGAAAAAGATGAAGAAGTTTTAACAAAGATTCAAGAAAGATTCGATGTTAAGATTCAAGAATTCCCTGCTGAAGGTGTCGATTCATCAACTTATATGAATACTTAAGTTTAAAAATATGGGAAGTTTCTTAAAACAATACTCCCCCTTTGTGTTTCTCTATATTTGTTTGTTTCTTTGTTTCTTTTTGAATTTCGTTTGTTTTTTTATTATATATGCTTCACAGCTTTAAGTGAAGAAAAAAGTAAAGAAAAAGAAAAATGTACTATTTTAAGATTGTTTAGTTAATTTTTAATGTAAATTGTTTTTTTTAAAATTAAATTGAATCGATTTTTTGTATAAAATTTGAATAAAGTTGAAATAGCGAATGGAGATGGGAATCTCAAAAAATAAAATAAAAAAGATATATTTAAATATATTAAAACAACACCTGAAATTCAGTCTTCTTCACTAGACTCATCATCATCATGAACATGATCGTCATCATCTTCTTCTTCATCTTCATCGTCCTCGTCTAGCTTTTCATTTGCTAGTCTTTTGGCCCTCTCGAATTCACTCTCGTAAATAGGTGTTGGCCTATCACCACCTGTGCTTAGTCTTCGGTTAGCCAGTCCAGCTGAAGAAGATATATTTGCATGTGTTTGCGCCTGTTGCTGTGGATTTATCTTTGGTTTTCCGGTAACATTATCTGCATCATCGGCAGATGGGGATTCATCAGAATCATCAAAGTCACTATCAAAAGCTTTTCTAATAGGTGTCTTTGGGAGTCGAGTTCGATTACCTCTATCTGCCAATCCTTGCTGTTGTTGTTGGTTTTCAAGTGGTAAGCCAGTTAATGTTCTTTGAACACCTAATCTTTTGGTCAGTTTTCTTGCAGCCTTCAGTTGGGATCTGGTCTTTGGTCTAACGTGTTTTGGAGCGGGTACATTGACTAACTTTGGATCAGATTGTAAGAAGCCACGTAATTTGGCTTCAAATTTCTGATCCGCTGTTAACCTACCATCGGACTCATCATCATCGTCGTTGTCATTATCATCATTATCATCATCTGAATCCTTTACTGGGATCAGATCTGAATTTCCACGGTCGTTTCTTTCCAAATCAATAGCTGAAGCATCATCTTCATCATGAAGTGCATTTGAATCTTTTGCATGAAGACTATCTGAACCTGCCGCATCCCCTGCTGCATATTTGGACTTCAGTCCCATCATTTGTAATGCCCTTATTCCTAATGTACTCTTTCTTCTTCCAGATGAGAACATTGAAGGCTCTTCTGGAACACTGGAGAATGGAGCAGCTGATTTCTTTTGATTAACTTTATACCTTCCAACAATTTCACCATCATCAGTTTCAATGATTATATTATCGTCGATTCTATAGCCATGATATCTTCTAGAGGTTGCTTTGTCTGGTTCATCACCAGATGCTTTAGGCTTGGATTTTTTAGTCTTTGAACCTAAGAATAGTTTTCTTGCAGAATTTGTTTTGTTAACCAAAGTATTAAGACTTTCATTAACTCTATCGCTATCAACATTTGGATTATAAATATAGTCATCATCTTCCATTTGGCCTTTTTCTCTTCTGGATGCCATCTTTTCGAATTTATGTTTCAATGAGCTTAAACTATGGATGGATTCGTTACTCTCATGGGTGTTATGATCATTAACATGTGTTGGAGAAGCATCACCTGAAGAGATATTGTGATTGGCATTTGCCCTCATGGTTCTCATAACTTCACCATGTTGATCTTCAACTACCAGTTGATCACCATCATCATATGCCTTTGCAGTATAACGGATATCACCATCATCATCAACTTTAGGTTTTAACACTTCAGACAAAGGATAATGGGAATTCAATTTTTCTAAATCAACTCCCGATGTAACCTTCATCACAGGTGTAAGTATACGTGGTCCTTCAGTATCATCCTCATCCTCATCGTCGTGACCGATTTCATCATCTTTTTCAGGAGGTGTAATATTATCAAGAGAAGAACTGGAACCAACAGTAGATTTAACATTTGAGAATTTTTCATCAGTTGAAGTACTTCCTTTACCTTCATCATTGCCAACATCATTGACATTATTATTATGGATGGTGCTTCTACCTAGATCCAAAGTTTCAGAAACTGGCGGAACTTTACGTCCACCACCAGCACCATCTTTAACTTCTCTATGTAATCTTTGTAATCTTCTCTTCTTCTTTCTTCTTTTCATACCTCCTGCAGGTCTAACAGGTCCACGACCACCAGCTCCAGGAACAGTAACAAATTGACTTTCATCACCATTATTATTTGCTAAATCATCCAAGAATGAACTGGTATCATTGGCTAATGATTGACCAATATTACTACTCTTTCTAGATAGCTCTGAAGGAGCCATTGTATCGATTCTTTTGAATGAAAAAGAAGTATTTGTTCGTTCCAATTTAGGTAATCTTGTTGTCCATCCACCACCATCTGTTTCAACTCTTGTTAAAGTCATTGTGAATGTCATTGTTTGTAAATGACGACCCAATGTCAGAACAGCAACTGACGAACCATGAACCAAGATACTCGTAATAATCAGAAATGTTACAACTGGCCAAATGATTCTAATCAATTGATAATATTCATGTTCAGTTGGATACTCATCGGTTGGACCATTTGCAATATGTTCAACATGGGCTTCTAAATCAGCAATTGCAATAATTGCAGCAAAAACAGCACCAACACCAATTGGACCAAAATGACCAACGAATAAAGCCTCTTTCCAATTTTTAATATCCGAATTGAATGGTTTTATACTTAAAACAGCAGGAATTCTTCTTAAGAATAAAACAACCAATGCAATACAGACCAATCTCCACCAATCTAATCCTAATGATTGATTATTGAAATCTTCCCATGGAATAAGAGAACCAAAATAGACAAAATATGCCAAATTCAATAAAAGATCAATAACTGTAGAAACATGAGTTTCTTCAGTTTTTTCAGAGATCCAGCCATCCCAAGATAAAGCTGCTCCTGCAGCAAATGAAGCCAATAAATCATCAACTCCTAAGATTGAACCAAAACCTGCACATAATAATGCAATCAAGACATAAAAGACCAAGAATGATTCTCTATCGATTAAATCTTTTTCTTCTGCGAATTTAATTGCAACTCTACCAAAGAACCCAATTGCAACTCCAAGAATTGCACCAAATATACATTCATATAATAACACGGTTGGAATCCATTCTTTACAAATTGCTGCAGCATCACCACTATGAATGATAATGTTCAATGATAAATAAACAAATGGAACTGAAACACCATCATTACATCCAGATTCACAACTCAATAAATTTCTAAGATGTGCAGGAACTCTTCTTGAGAACTTTCCTTTACCAACAACGGCTTGTGCAAGAACAGGATCGGTTGCAGTTATACAAGCTGAAATTAATAAACCATGACCATAATTGATTCCTGGTATAATTGCCCATATAAATAAACCAATGATTAACCAACCTAAAGTCATAACCGGTATCAATAATAAAAACACACTAAACCAATGTTTATAAATATATTTTTTTGGTAATTCAACAGAAACTGCAACAATTTCAATACATAGTAAAGCTCTACTAATTTCCAAAGTTATTTTGAATTCATTGCCCCAAGATGCAGGATTAAACCAATCTAAGCAATGGGGTCCAACAACAAGTCCAAATATGGATGCAACTGTTGCTTCACCAATGTATAATTTTTCTTTGATGAATAAAGAACATAATGAAAAACAAATTGAAAATACAGCAATACATGCATATGCAACATGAGTTTTATCAGGATTTAAATGATCCCAAACCATTTGATCTTAACTGAAAAAATAAAATAAAATAAAAAAAAAAGCACAAGTGAAAAAAGAGAAACTTGAATAATTATTAGGACCTCTGAAAAGTTATTATCACCTGGGCGGGTATAGTAATGATGATATAATTTGGATGAAAGGAGGGAGAGGGGGGTATCAAGAAGGATGGAATGAATTGCAAACTGGATGATAGTTGTAAATTAATGATTGACCAATGGATTGATCATATAATGAATGCAAACAAACAAAAGGGGGAGATAATTGGTAACTGAAGGAAAGATACCGAAAGAAATAAAGAAGACAATAAAAAAAGAAAGACAAATTGGAGAAAGGACAATCAACCAATCAGTTAACCGAAGATTAGGCAGAGATTGAACCAAAAATTTATAATCACTGATTATAAATTGAATATATATATACAATATAAGAAAAGTTTGCCAAGATTGACAATGTTGTTTAGTTGAATCAAACAAACCCACAAGAAAGAGACCAGATTTTACATACAAAAACTCAAAATTTCCAATACTGAATAGTAGTAATGATACATCTTCTATGTATATATGCAAACAAAGAGAGAGAAAAAGAAGATGCCTATCTCTATATGATGTAAGCGATGATGTAAAGATATATATATAGATAGATAGATAGAGATAGGCACTCACTCACTCACTCACTCACACATCCCTCTCCCTATCTACCGTATTCCAATAGCCGTCTCCTTTTGACTCCTTTCCCGTGATAACTGGATATGCACCATCAGGTATATACATATACAATGAGGAATATCTCCTTTATATATATTTAAAACTGTTAGTATAGTCACCACTACTGTGCATTTATAATATGGTGACTACTAAGGTACATTTATATCTATCATGTACCACAGTTATTTTTAACCCTTTGGATCAACTATCTTTTATAAGAGCAGTGATTTGCTGTAGATTACATAATCTTTGGGAGTTGCAAAAACAAAAAAAAACTTTATTTGATCTATTGTCAATAGACAATAGCCCTGATCAGCCCCATACCTTCCCAATTAGGAACCATAACCTTACCCTTCTCAGTAGGTAACCACCAAGGTTTAAATAAATTGAATGTAACTTTTTTCTAACTGTCAAAGATTATAAGCTACCATACTGGTTATTGAATGCTGTTGAATAACCCTTGTACAATTATTTTATATAGCTCATATCAATCAAATAAGCTAAAGTCAGCTCAATATAAATTGATTGAATTCTCCTTCCACTTTCGTTTAATTTAACTGTTGCATTTTTCCATCTATGAATCCATAACAAACTCACACATACATATCATTAATTTCTCACTATCATTCACAAATCATGGCTTCAATACTTGAAGATTCATCCGTCATTCATCGATTAGTGGCAAGAGATTCATGCGATTCAGGTAATGATTATAATGAAACGTTATTCGGTGCTAGAATCTCTGCCATTTTTGTTATACTTATAGGTTCTGCATTTGGATCATTTTTCCCAATCTTATCATCTCGTTACTCATTTATTAAATTACCTCCTGTTTGTTTCTTTGTTGCAAAATATTTCGGATCTGGAGTCATTGTTGCAACTGCTTTTATTCATTTGTTGGAACCTGCATCAGAAGCCTTAGGTGAAGAATGTTTAGGTGCTCCATTTACAGATTATCCAATGGCTTTTGGGATTTGTCTCATGTCATTGATGATGTTATTTTTTGCCGAATTGATCGCGTATAAATATTTCGAATCAATAACTGATGATCTCGATGAAGGACATCCAACAGGTGGTGCGCATACACATTCTCATATGGGTGAAGAATCTGTCTTTGTGAGACAAGAGGATCCATTGACAAAACAGGACGATATCGAAGCTCAACAGGTCAAAATAGACAACGATTCAGAAAATTCATTGGTAGATTCATCAGCAATAGAGAAACCAGAATCGACCTTATCATCAATTGCTTCAAATAAGGCTTATCTTGGACAGCTATTAAATGTCTTTGTCCTTGATTTTGGTGTTATCTTCCATTCAATTTTCATTGGTTTAACGTTGGCAGTTTCAGGAGATGAATTTAAGACTTTGTATATTGTTGTTGTCTTTCATCAATTATTTGAAGGTTTAGGTGTTGGCTCAAGAGTTGCATTAATAAATTGGAGACCTGAACATTCTTATATTCCATGGACCTTGTCTGGTCTTTATTCAATAACTACTCCAATTGCAATTGGTATCGGCATTGGTGTTAGATATACCTATCCTCCAAATTCAAGAAGGGCATTGATTACAAATGGTGTATTCGATGCAATTTCAGCAGGAATATTAATTTATACAGGATTGGTTGAATTAATGGCAAATGAATTTCTATTCGGTGAAGAATTTAAAGGCCGTAAAAACTTACCAAAGATGATTTATGCTTATCTCATAATGTGTACAGGTGCTGGAATAATGGCATTGCTAGGTAAATGGGCTTAAAATTTAGACTCTCAGCTTTCTCTTTTGGTTTCTTTCCCCACATTTCTCTTCTTCTTATTGTAAAACATTAATTTCGTCACTTTATTCCCTATTCCTTCTCCAATTGCATTTAATTGAAACTACCGTTGTTTCCACTTGCATACTTCTTTTATATGTAATACATATTTATACTCACGGTCTATTTATTAATTTTTACCACTCCTTCACCGAAAAAGCATCAATCAAAAGCAGAACTCCCAAGTGGACCACCCCACAACTTAAGAAATAGAGATGGTTTATCAATAAAGCCCTAAAGGTCGATCGACCCAATCGTCGCTCGCCTTCTCTGGCTGTGCAAGTGGGATCTATCTCAATTTTTCATCACTTCGCTTAGCTACATATGAAGTGTATTGGTTTCCACATGGTAAACTACTCATATTTTGAAAATTGTAGGGAAGAATCATGACAAAGAAGGGGAAAGCAGCGTCTGAGTCCACTCCCCCTCCTCCAGTTGCCTTATCGAAGAAGGATAAGAAACGAGGAGGAGCAACTAGTGATCCAAATGAGATCCAATCTCAGGCATCGCTTCAACAACAGCAGAGAGCAAAAGGACGATCTGTTGTGGCTCAGTCATCTTCATGGACTGGAAAATTACCTTCAACTCTGCTTCATGAACATTGTCAGAAGCAGAAATGGAACAAAGTGGATTATGATATGAGAAAGACAAAGGATGGGTTTTTTGCAATTCCTATTCTCGCATGGAAGAATCCAAAAACAGCAGAGGTTATAACTGTGAAGATGGTTCCTCCTTCTGATTTAATCAAACCGGAGGAGACTCCAATAGAAGCCAGAAATTATGCTGCGACTTATGCTTTGCATAGAATAGCTTCAGATAAGAATATCCATATGGTCTTACCAACAAACCATAAAAAGCTGTGGTCTCATCTTGAAGATTCAAGAAAAGATTTAGTGAAATCAAATAAAGAAAAAGCTTCCAAATTATTTACTTCGGATCCATTCAACGTTGTCTTAGAGGATCGTAAATTGAAGGAGAAAAAGGACAAAGATAGAGCTGCAAAAGAATCAGAATTGGCAAAAACTTCAAAACCCTCAATATCCATAGGATCAACAACAACGATGAATACAACAGCAAAGAATATCACAAGAACTAAAGCTTCAAGTTCTTCTCTTGCTAAGGATCTTAAAGAGAGTAGCATACCTCAGCATTCTACGTTTCCTAGGAAAGTTTGGGACAATGCATCATATATTGATTTGGATATAGATACAAGGACATCTATTGAAGTTTCCATAAGAAATCATCTAAACTGGTCTGAACAGCTCATTGAAACAAGCAACAAAGAAGATTCATATTCGAAAATACTTGAGGATTTAGGGTTTAGAAGTACACATGTCAAAGAAGCATTGACTTATACATCCACTTTTACTGACTCTTTAGAATGGTTGATTTTCCATATTCCTGAAGATGATTTGCCTGTATTGTTCATTAAAGATAAGAGTGTGTCTAATGTTGAACTAAAGTTCTCAAAGGATATCAAGAAAGAATATTTAATTGATCGATTGTCCAAAGGTGGCTTCAGCACGAATGAAGTTGAAGAATCACTAAGCCTATGTGATAATGATGAGATCAAAGCTGGGGTTCAATTGACTAGAAACTTGACTTCATTTTCACCACCAGTGGAAGATACAACCAATGAAGATGATTCAAGGCAGGTTTGGAATGAAGAGATTGAGAGCTTGCAGGCCATATACGAAGAAGGGAAGTTGGATATAAAATCGGATGATATTGTTGAAATTCAACTAGCTCCAGAATCGTTATCCTCTGATTTATTGGCTTTAAGAATTTACAGATCCGACAATTATCCAAATGATATACCTGGATTGCATATAATCGTTAAAAACAATTCTCACAGTCTGGCAAGCTATATCAAAAAATCAATAATCACCCAGCTTTTGAAATACATAGTAGAGGATGACCTTCTTGGAATGACATTCATATATCCTTGCGTTGAATGGTTGGAAGTCAATATTCCTCACATAATTGATAATCCGGGACTTTTGCTTGATCCCGAAGCCTTCCAAATTGATAAACCCTCTCTGATCACAGGTTCATCGAATGCTGTCGGTAAGAAATCTTCAACAGCAACAGCAAAAAAACACGCAGGCTCATCTAAACTTTCAAGATCAGATACAGATATTAAAAAGATCAAAGCTAATTATAAATCGAGACTGATAAGTGATCAATGGAAGAAATCTATTGAAAAGAGAGCAAAATTACCAGCTTGGCAAAAGAAGCAACAATTAATTGAAGTAATTTCCCAAAATCGTGTTTGCTTGGTAACTGGTGAAACCGGATCTGGTAAATCAACCCAAATCGTCCAATTTATCTTGGATCAATTGAACGAACAAGGTGATTATAGCACTGGGATTATATGTACCCAGCCAAGGCGTATTTCAGCAATTGGATTGGCTGAGAGAGTTTCTGAAGAAAGAGCTGATAAATGTGGGAATGAAACAGGATATGTAATTAGAGGTGAGAATAAAACAACAAGACAAACAAGAATATCTTTTGTCACTACAGGTGTTTTGCTAAGGATGATCCAAGGTGAATTAAGCGGTGGCGATTCATCATCGTCTCTGTTTGAAAATCTCTCATATATTATAGTTGATGAAGTCCATGAGAGATCAATTGATAGTGATTTCTTATTGATCATTCTAAAGAATATTATGAGCAAGTACCCTAATCTGAAAGTCATCCTAATGTCAGCAACTATTGATATCAACATTTTTAAAGATTATTTCCCTTCCAAAATATCTCATATTCACATTGAAGGTAGAACTTTCCCAATTGATGATTATTACCTTGATGAAATATTAGATAAATTACAGTTTACAATAACGACTTACAATGATGAAGTTATCAAACCTAAAGCAGATTCTAAATTTTTCCAATTAGGAAATATCAATTATGACTTGATTTCACAATTGGTGGATGAAATTGACTCAAGGCTAACTTCGGAATCAAATAATGGATCCATCTTGATTTTCCTTCCAGGTGTCATGGAAATTACCAAATGTCTTAAGGCAATTCAATCATCACCAAAGGGGTCAAGCTATTGGGGGTTGCCATTACATTCTGCATTAAGTTCAGCTGATCAAAAGAAAATATTCAACAATCCAGCAAGAGGCCTGCGAAAGATAGTGGTTTCCACAAACATCGCAGAAACGTCAATTACAATTCCAGATGCTGTTGTTGTTATAGATACAGGAAAAGTTAAAAATGTTCATTATGATTCCAAATCCAATTCAACAAAATTGGTTGAAAATTGGGCTTCTAAAGCAGAAGTTAAACAAAGAAGAGGTAGAGCAGGTCGTATCATGCCTGGATACTGCTATAAATTATTCAGCGAATCCACCGAGAATGAAGTGATGCTTAAACATCCAATTCCAGAGATTAAGAGAACAAAATTGGAGAACGTTTATTTGGTTGTCAAAGCAATGGGAATTAAAAGTGTTTATGATTTCTTACAGATGGGATTGGATCCGCCAAGTTTGGATAATGTCTTGAATGCCAAACAACTCTTGACTGAGATTGGAGCATTGCACAATGATTCCTTGACCGCTTTGGGTTCGTATTTATCATTGTTGCCAACAGATTTGAAATCGGGAAAGCTTTTAGTCTATGGATCATTATTTGGGTGCTTGGAGAACTGTTTAACTTTAGCGTCTGTTGGTGTCACTGGTAATCCATTCATTACAAGGGCTGAGAACAGAGACCAAGTTAAAAAGATCCAATTTGAATTCTCAAAAGGTCAAGGTGACATGATTGCGATATTGAATGCATTTAATGAATACAAAGAATTAGATCCAAGAAAGAGAAATAGATGGTTGGCTGAGAATCAACTGTCTTATTTGAGATTGAATGAAATAAACTCAACAAGAACTCAATATATTTCAACTTTGCAAGATTTGGGATTCATTCCATTCGATTACTCAAGCTCTTCAAAATCTTTCAAATATCTCAATAGAAATGCATCAAGTATTAGAATACTAAAGGCATTGATCACATCTGCTTCATATCCTCAAATTGCAAGAGTCCAACTTCCGGATCCAAAATATATAGCAAGTGGAGTTGGATCAATTGCCTTGGAACCAGATGCAAAAAAGACAAAACTCTGGATAAGAAGTGAAGAGTTCATTAGATCAAAGCATGTAGTGACCAAGGATCAAATACAGCAACAGGAGCTACCATCAACGAGGGCATTTCTTCATCCTTCTTCGACTTTATTCAATTCGAAAAATCCAGAAAGTGAAATCACAACTGATGATGTAATGATGGATGATGATAACAACTATATCTTGAAACCTTCTTTGAATACAAAGACTTCGAATTATTTAACTTCATCGTTCATAACTTATGGATCGTCACAAACTACATCTAAGTTATTCCTTAGGGATATTACACCAACTTCAATAATTTCAGTTTTGTTATTCGGAGGGTCCATTAGTTATGATTTGTCATCTACATCAAGTGGAAGACCATCACCTGGTATTGTTATGGATGATTGGCTACCAATTAGAACATGGTGTAAGAATGGTGTGCTAATTATTAAATTGAGATACCTGTTAGATCAAGCCTTGAGAGAAAGGTTGACTACCCCATCTTATGTCAATACAGGAGATAATTCAAGTATCATTGGTGATGATATTTTAGTCACCGTTGAAAAAATATTAAGCAAAGAATATAGATAGATTTATGTACAATATTTAATTGATCTACTCCGGTAGTGTTTCAAGAACCCTGTATGTATTAGATCCACAAAGCTCAAGAACCCCATGTTCGACCCAGAATGACAAGCCATCAAGAACTGGTTTTAGGCCCATTTTAAGTTTCATACAAACAATTGCAGTTTTCAATTCTGCTCCCTCATCTTGGGCTTGAAATAGATAAATAATTGAAGCTTTATCAAGAGAAACTTTGAAATTTAAGGTCCTATCCCTTAGTTCAATATCTAAATCAACCGTACCCAGAGCGGGAAGCAAATTAAGTTTTCTTCCTTTCTTTTCAAGCTCATAAGCTGATTGATAAACTTCCAATTTTTCATTGACTGGATCAGGTAAGATGAACTTCTCACTTGGGAGTTCTGGCCAAAATAGATGAGATATGATTGATGAATGAGTACGGGGTATTTTTATTGCATTATCGATCTTTCTACTTTCAATCAGATCCTTTAACATCACATCCAAAGATACAAAGTCGGATATATCCAATCTTCCTTTCAAAAGATGTAGCTTCAGATATACTTCTTTGATATTATAATCTGTCACTCTCAAAAGCATTGATGAAAACACTTTAACTAACTCAGTCATAAAATCATCCTTAGAGTCAAAGATAGAAACCAATGATTCAACAATGTCTTCAACGACACCTTTCTTAAAGTCAGGTAAGGCATCAACTGGATCAGGAACCCAGTCTAAATCTCTTTCTTGCTCCAAATATGATAATTTTTTGCCTCCACCTTTACTCAATTCAATAGCCAACTCAATTAACTTATTATCACTTGTTGTATCCAGTAACGCAAGAACAATCTTTTGAATTGTATCTTCTCTATCTTTCAAATAATCTCTAATTGGTCGGCACACTTTATCCAGTAAAACCCCTCGATGGTCAATAATTAAAAATGATCTTACAGTAAAGATGTAGCATTTAATAATATTAACAGTGTTTACACCCGCGTGTAATAGCCTCTTATGGCATAACTGAATGAAATGGTTCACCAATCTGTCCTTCTGTCTATCTGATGATAAACACTCTCTAAGCTCTGTTAAAGCAACCGAAGAATCTGGATAATTTACCATCATATCAAAGCTCTCAGTTATTCTCAACTTTGCAAGTTCATCCCTAACCATTTTAGCCAAGCATTCAAAATCGAACTTTGGATCTGGTACGATTGTTTTTAAATTCGGATAAAGTTCATATTCCACCCACTGTAAAAGCTGATCCAAAACGCCAATGTTCCAAACGTTCGAGCACGAATCTTTAATATGGCTGGAAATCTTTAATTGAATAATGCTTATAATTAATTCAGTTAAGTCATCCCCAAAATCAATGGCTTTCAAAACTTGCGACGCCTCATGAAGTTGATTTTGATTTAGGTGTTGAGTGGGAGAAAAGAGTCCCAACTGGTACCAGTCACTAATTCCAACTTTAACTCTCTCAATTTTGGTGATCTTTCGGAAAATAGAGTTGGATGCTCTTTCCACCAGTTCCACCCTATAGAAAGGTAAATCTAAAAGGTCATTGCAGTACTGTAGTTTAGATTTAATCATCATTATCCATCGTAATATGCTTTGAGGATCGTAAGACCTGGGATCAGTATCAACCAGGGCCTGTATTTCTTCAGCCTGGTGATTCAACTGTATTCTCACCAAGTAAATGAAAGTTTCGAAAAGTTCCTCATTTTCTATAGAGATTGTTCGTAGGGCATTCTTAACACGTAACGGGGGGTCCTGGATTGGAGAATTGTAGTTTGATATTATTTCTAACAGCCAGTCTAGAATTAGTGATTTATTGGAGGAGGGGTCATCTTGTTCTATCGAGGTGTATTTCACAGGAGGAGGTCGAAACACCTCAAAGAAAGCCTGCGTGCTGAGTGGTCCATTAACCATTGGAGAAATAAGTGTCTAACCATTCAATGCCAACAAATAGAGTATCCCCTTGTTCCTTCTGATTCATGTAGATCATATTAAAGATAAACAAGTAGCAGAATTGGGAACATAAATTAAAATTGGCAGATCGCAAGAGATCTCGCTTAGTGTAGAATCATATGATGAGTTGGTTGGTGGTGATAATAAGAGCTGATGATCTTGTAAAAGGGGTGTTGACGATTACATATCAAGCATATTGGAGTGAAATAATTATGTCATTAAAATCATCGGCAACGGTGAATAAGTTCATGGAGGTTACAGGGGTTAACGCACCAGAAGTTGCCTCATTTTTCCTATCAAGGAATTCCAACAAAGTTTCTTCCGCAATAAATGATTACTATTCCAATTCACAACTTGCAAAGGATCTACTTGGGATGTTCTCTACAAGTTACAGACGTCAGGTCACGGATCCTCTGTTGAGAGAATTATTCGACAAATACAAAGAAGGTGAGTTTTTCACACAGCATTACCATATCTATAAAAGTAACAATCTACTAACTGTCTCGGTATTATATCGCTAGATCAACCCAATGAACTTGGACAGCCATACATTGGAATCGATGGTACGATTGCATATCTTGAAGATTTAGGATACAATCCAGAAGATACTGCAGTATTGGCGTTGGCTGAATTTTTAGAATCTCCATCGGTTGGATTATTTAAAGAGGAGCCATTCTTAAGAAAATGGACAGAGGTTAAATGTATCAGTATAGCGGACATGGCCTCATATATAAAATCCTTGAGCGAAAATTTACTGCACGATCCGCAGTACTTCAAGAAGATTTATCAATTCACGTATAAATTTATCCTTGAACCAAAAGAAAACAAAATCTCTTATGAGACAGCCATAGATTATTGGAGATTATTGATCCCTCAAAGCTATGCAACAGAGCTTGAATTATTCATCAAATTTGTTGAAACCGAATACAAGAAGCCGATAACGAAAGATCAATGGAACATGCTGCTTTCGTTCCTAGAATTATACCATAGTGATCCAGAGTTGGGGCAATACGATGAAAGTCAATCATGGCCAGTTTTGATAGATGAGTTTGTGGAATGGAGAGAAGGATCATAATGCCCATTTTAGGTAATCTGTGATGTAATCTCTCTTTCTGTTTATGGCTGTGCTCAGATTTGATTATATAATCGAGGCATGAAGAGTAGTGTAATTAACAAGAATAAATTTATTTTTTTTCTTTTGCTCTTTTGGTGAAATTTTTTGATCCTTTTCTGGTTCTTTAGTATGTAACTAGACAAGTAGGTTTGAAAATATATAGGATAGATATATCTAAATCTTTCATTGCAAGAGAGAAATACAGTTCATCTTTAGTTCAGAAAGATATGGTTCAGTCTTATCAACGTTATGAGCAGGTATCCTGCATGGGTGTGATCTCATCCTTCTCGAACTCTGTGTATCTCCCATCGCTGAACAAGAAAAGTGCAGGTCAAATTATCACTGCAGGTCTAGAAGAGATTCTTGTATGGGATATCAAAACAGGAGAGTTGGTGAGTCGCTTAAGAGATGGTGTTGCACCAGGGGCTTTGGATTCATCTTCTCAAACTGCCCCTGCACAGGTTGTCTGTTTAGAATATGAACCTAATTCAAATATTATTGCTGCTGGTTATTCTGATGGCTCAATCAAGATCTGGGATTTAACCTCCTCATCAATTGTGATAAACTTCACAGGTCATAGATCCGCAATTTCCATACTTCGATTTGATAAGTCTGGTACTAGATTGGTTTCTGGATCTAAAGACACCAATATTATAGTTTGGGATTTAATTGGTGAAGTTGGATTGTTCAAATTGAAGGGTCACAGAGATCAAATCACAGGCTTACAGTACTTAAGTGATTCACAAAATTCAAATGTTGACGATATGGAAGATTGGTTAATCAGTACTTCAAAGGACGGTTTGATCAAATTATGGGATTTGAAATCACAACAATGTATTGAGACTCATTTGGCACATTCTGGTGAATGTTGGTCATTAGGTTTAAATTCTTCAAAAGAGCTATGTATCACAACTGGAATGGATAATCAATTAAAAGTGTGGAAGATAGATTTAGATCAAGAAGAAACTAAAATAATAGAGCAAGGTAGTTTTGAAAAACAGAGTAAATCAAGGGGAACAAATGTCGAGTTTAGAGATACAATTGAAGGAGAATTCATCCTCGTTTCAAACACCGATAGAACAGCAGAAATATTCAGAATAAGAACGGAGAAAGAAATCACAAAGGCCACAAGTAAAAGAGAAACAAGATTGAAAGATAAAGGATTATCGGACGATGAAATCCGTCAATCCATTAAAGAATCAAAATTACAGATGTTAATCGCACCTTTTACTACGATATATTCTGATTCATCCAAAATTAGATCAGCAACTTTTGCACGCTCAAAAAGCAGTAAAAATTTGGATGTTATTGCCACTTTAACTAATAATTCAGTCACATACTATCATATTCCAATACCTGAACAAGTTAAAAAACATAGACCTAATGACAAGATCTCGGAAGAAAAATACAGCCTTGAACATTTAGGCCATAGACAAGATATAAGAGCTGTTGACATCTCAGATGATGATAAATTATTAATAACTGGTTCAAATAATCAATTGAAAGTTTGGAATTTGAAAAATCGTTCATGCATAAGAAATTTTGATAAGCTGGGGCATATTTTGACATGTAGATTCTTACCTGGTGGAACGTTGGTTGTTTTTGGTACCAAGGAAGGTGTTTTATATTTGGCAGATTTAGTTTCATCATCAATCTTACATTCTATAGATGATGCCCATGATGGAAAAGCCATATGGTCAATTGATTTAACTACTGACGGTAAAACAATAGTTACTGGTTCTGCTGATAAAACAGTTAAATTCTGGGAGATCAAAATTGATCAAGAATTGGTCCCTGGTACTACTAATAAACATACAAATGTTTTGACCTTAAACCATTCAAAAACTTTAGAAATTAATGAAGATGTTCTAAATGTTAAAATTTCACCTGATTCAAAATATTTAGCAGTTGCATTGTTGGATAATACAGTTAAGATATTCTTCTTTGATTCTTTGAAATTCTATTTGAGTTTATATGGTCATAAATTACCTGTTTTATCAATTGATATTTCATTTGATTCAAAATTGATTATTACATCATCTGCAGATAAGAATATTAGAATTTGGGGTTTAGACTTTGGTGATTGTCATAAATCTATCTTTGGACATCAAGACTCAATCATGTGTGTTAAGTTCCTACCTAATTCTAAAAATTTCTTAAGTTGTTCAAAAGATGGAGCAGTTAAATATTGGGATGGTGTGAAATTTGAAAATATTCAAAAATTGATTGCTCATCAATCCGAGGTCTGGAATTTGGCAATTAGTTCCACAGGTGAATTTTTTGTCTCTGTTTCCCATGATCATAGTATCAGAATTTGGGAAGAAACTGATGACCAAGTATTTATTGAAGAAGAAAGAGAAAAGGAGATGGATCAACTATATGAACAAGAACTGTTGGAATCTTTAGAAGGTGACGATATTTCAAAAAGGAATGGTGAAGATGGAAATGATGATGATGACGATGTTGCCAGAGTTACAAAGCAAACAATGGAAACGTTAAAATCAGGAGAGAAACTGATGGAGGCCTTGGATTTGGCTGGAAAAGATTTAGAAGAAAGAGAACAATACGAAAATGACATGAAGAGTTACAAGATGCATAGAATCCGTACTGCTCCAATTGAACCAACAAAGAATGCAATTCTCCTTGCAATGAATGTCAATCCTGAAACTTATGTCTTGGATGTTTTGAAAAAAATTAAACCATCGCATCTAGAAGATGCATTGATAGTGTTACCATTCTCATACACTTTGAAGTTATTTAAGTTTATTAAAATTTGGACCAACTCAGAGAATATCAACAAGAATTTGGCTTCTATTTCATTAATTAGCAGAACTTTGTTCTTTATTATCAGGTCCAACTCAATGGAACTAATCAGTCAGAGAGATGAGAAAGTTAAGAACGATTTAATTGATTTAAAGAATCAATTGAAACTGGCTTTGAAGAAAAGCCAGAGTGATATTGGATTCAATCTAGCTGGATTGAAATTCTTAAAGAACCAATGGAATATGAACCATTCTCATGATTTCAGCGACTTGACAAATGAAAGTACTGGAGTTGAAACTAACGATAAATCAAGGAAAAGAGTTTATACGACTCTAGCATGATAAGGCAGATCAATTTTTTTACTTTTGTATATATGCATATAAACGACTTAGAAACCAACCAAAATCACCCCTTGAGATTTAATCATCAAGGCAGATACAACCAACCATAATGCTCAATTACGCCAAGAGTATCCTTTCGTAACGTCTTACAAGAATAGCGAAATCTGATGTACATCATTCTCTACCCACCATTAATGAATTTCGTGGAACCATATTCCAATCCACGATAGAGATTATGAACTAAAAAAGCGTACCAATGCGGGATTGTCACTCCACTCTTTTTCTTCTTCCCTAAATTTTACGGTGCGGGTGGTGAGATTTTTGAGAGATTATGTGCACTGCCTTTTTATTTTTATTTCTAATTCTATGTGGAGTGTGTGACTTTCATTGATATCTAGTCATGCCAAACTTTAAATCGAACCACAAGAGTATTCTAAACTTAAGATTATTTTGTTCCCTGGAGAAGTTTCAAGCTGTTACAGATTAATCCAATTGGAATGTAGAATTATATAAATACCGTAAATTTATCTCTCCCTAAAATGTGAATCTTTATTATTGTTATTCTTCTCTCATTATCAAATCTACTATTTCAAAATCTCTTAAATCAATAACTTATTCAAATTCAAATCAATTAAAATGGCCGGTATTACTCCTCTTAAATTTCTTGGTGGTGTTTCAGTTGCTGCTGTTCCATTGGGTCTAACGGCCTACTTTGCAAGACCAAGTTTTGCAAATGCAATCAAATGTAAACTGGATCAAGAACTAGCAGAGGCTCAAAGAAGTCATTATACAAAATCAGATTACTATACTCCAAATGAAACTCAAGATAGAATAATTGAAAGATATTTGGCTACTGGTGATGGTAAAGCAAGAGATTTAAAAGTTACATATGGACATTAAACTATTAAAGCTTTGGCAATGGCTCCCACTCTCTCTCTTTCCCCTCGCTGGTGCTGGTGCGTTGGTGATTTTTATTGGTATTATTCTGCTACCGTCTTTTTAGGTGTTTTATTTATTACAGTTCGTGCTTTTTTTTATTTACCTCTCCTTTAACCTTTATGATTAATGATATGATTCTTAAAACTTTTACAATGCAATCGCTAGTAACAGAAATTCTGTAAAACTAAAAAAGTAATTAATAATAAAAAAGTGTCAAAGTTGAATAAAATTAGGAAGTACTCAAGGAAATGCTGATAAAGTTTTTTGAGAAAGATAAAAAATGGCTGATGAAATAAAAATAGATCATTGAATGACCCTTAGATAAAAATACACAAGAAAAGAAAGAAAGATCTTGAACAGGAGTTATATTACTTCAAATCAGGCTAGGTCCACTGTAAAAGCCATTGAAACCATTTTGCTGTTGTTGTTGTTGTTGTTGCAACTGCTGAATTTGCGGTTGTTGTTGTTGGGCAAACGGATTGAAGCCAGTTTGCTGTGGTTGAACACCGCCATTGGTAAACTGGTTGGATAGAGCCATGTTGTTGTTGAATCCAGTGAATTGATTTTGTTGCTGTGCAGCATTAGCAAATCCTGTAAATTGATTCTGTGCAGGTTGTGCTCCAGTGAATTGGTTCTGAACAGGTTGCTGTGCAAACGGATTGAATCCAGTGGCTTGTTGCTGTAGCTGCAACTGCTGTTGTTGCTGCTGCTGCTGCTGCTGCTGAAGTTGTTGTTGTTGTTGCTGCTGTTGAAGTTGTTGTTGTTGCTGTTGTTGCTGAAGTTGCTGTTGTTGCAACAGATAATTCTGTTGTTGAAGATCTTGTGCTGCTTTCATTTGAAGTTGTTGCTCGTACTGTTCCTGTTTTGTCTCGGGGAACACTGCTAATGTAGGAAGGTTTTCTAAACCGCCTGCAGTAGGTTGAGGTTTGAGAGGCTGCTGCATGCCACCATTGGCAGTTACCACACGCTTCGTTTCGGGAGCTCTAAATGGATTTGTACCTGTATTGGTAGGAAGCAATTTCTCTCTAGGGGTAGTATTAGTCATTTGATTCTCAAACGTGTAAGCAGTTGTTGATGATCCGTTGGAAAACCTTGTGCCGGAAAATGCATTATTACTTCCACTTGCATTGTTTGGAGCAGGAGGTAAACTAACAGCCCTTGAAATTGAAAATGGATTATTTCCAGTTCTGTCAACACTAGCCCTGGTAGGTGGAAGAGAATTGCGCATAGGAGTCTGTTGCAGTTGCTGCTGAGGAACTGAAAACGCTGATGGAGCAAATGGGTTTCCTGTGCCTTGCTGAACAAGTTGTGCCGGTTGGTTAGAAAATCCTCCGAACCCAGCTCCTGTAAACTGTGCAGGCAGTCCAGTTTGATATCCAGTATATTGAATTTGTTGTTGAGGTGGAGGAACAACTTGATTCTGAAGAGGTTGGAATTGTTGTTGTGGGGCACTCATTTGACCATTTAAAGCTTGAGGTTGACCAGTGAATTGTGCAGTTTGCATAGAAGAAAATCCTTGTGGAATTTGGGCAAATGGGTTAAAGATGGCCTGTTGTTGGACTCCCATCCCATCAGGAACTCCTTGCTGTAAGATTGGTTGACCCTGTTGAATTTGTTGGAATTGTTGCACCTGTGGTGGTTGTTGAATTGATTGAAATTCAGCCTCTTGAATAGGTTGTGATTGCAACTTTTCTTGAGAAGCCATATTCAAATTATCAGAAGAAGCAGATTTTGCTTCTTTTTCAGCCAAGAATTGTCTCCTGTTAATCTCAAAGTTTTCATCATCCAAATAAGCTTGCAAAGATTCTGTCAACCCAGTCTTTGCATGCTTTATCGTTGGAACATGCAACCTTGTAACATGCTCTAAGTGCTTTGCAACTCTCAAATATGCAACAACCTTATCTGTTTCTCTTGTAAAACGATTATAGATTTCAAGCGCCTCTTCAGCATCATACTTGCTCAATTCAAAGTAATGCTCCAAGATGTTAATGATTCCTTCATTTAAAGTTTGATATAACAATAGTAAATCATTGACTAACATCCTAAAACTTAAAATGACAACGTCATTATTTACCTCATTTTCTAAGAAGCTCACTGAAACTAATGCATCAACTTGATTTTGAACACTGTCCACATGTCTCAATAATCCCTGAGAAACAGACATCGATCGTAAAACAGATCCGGAATCTTTTGAGCTCCAAGTTGTAGCAGGCTTTTTAACTTCCTTAACAAAGTCATGTCCCGTCTTTGCAAATTCTTTAGCTCTGACAACTAAATATTTAGCATAACTAGATAGCATTTTCTTCCCAGCAGCACCAGTACCAGTGCTGACAGTTTTAATTTTATGACAACCTAGCATATCAGGATGACGGGAGAAATACTTAATGGATACATTCTCATCACCTTCCCTAATCATGATATGCGCCACAATCAAGCCTTTGTAAACCACAGACCAAGCTGTATCATCCAATCTTTCGGCTAAAGTTTTCATGATCACTTTGAAGTTCTCAGAGTGTGAACCTTCCGTGGTGGCCAACAATATTGGTTCAATATATTTGGGCTTTGGTGGAGCCATTTTAAGCTTGGTTGCTCCCTAATCAAATAGTACGGTTAGTATATTGAAAAAATCTTAAGACTGATGATAAAGTGAAATGTGTAGTCCAGTTACTTACCTTAACAACTTTTTCAAACGTCGTCATGTTTGTAGATTTTTAAAGGAAATGAACAATCTAGCAGAGTGAAAAGCTTCACAAAAACACAAAATAATATGCAAAATAATTAAAGCGGCAAAAAGTTAAAAAAATCAGATACAGTTTAATAATACAGGATAGTAACAATGATCTGCCTTATTAATAGAACTAAAACGAAGAGAAATAGAAAATAGTATAAAAGTCGGTCAATCAGACGAAAGGAGTAAGCCAATAGGGGATGTCGGAAGAAATGATTATATATGGAATCTATGGGAGGACCAAGCAGGAAATGGGAGTGAAATTTCCGATTCAATATGAAGTCCTAAGGCTTGCAGCTCTAATTGAGTAGAAAAACAAGTAGTTATCCGACTGTTAATGTATAAATGAATCGACAAAAAATGGGACAACAGCTATTTTCTGACAAACAAAACAACAAATTCTATTTATCATACTCACATATTCACTCTGCCTCTCGCAAAGTCCCCTTGGCGTCGATCGGGGCGGCAACTTGAAGCGTCTTTATTTGTCACGTGACGTGACCCAGTAAGGTCTCTGAGTATAGGAAGATACTTCATCTTCTATATCATGTTGTGGCTGCTCTTGTTGTTCAGGTGTTGGATTACCTTCACTAGCAGCTAGCTTCTCTAGCCTACTGATCTCCCTGGAAGCATTCATCATTAGGTTTATGGTGTAATCTATTGTAATTGAAGAATTGGAAAAAAAGTATTGGGTGTGGTACCCAAATCCCAATTGCCAAAAGAATTCAGTTAGTAACTTTAAGCTTACTGATAAGTTTAGCAGCATATACTTACCGTGCCTTTCAGAAGTAATCTTTCGAAGTTGGATTTTCTTTAATCGTATGCTTTCCTGGAATTCAAATGCAGTATTACTACTGTACTGTTGCCGGCTACCATTCTCCGTAAGTTCTGATATTGTTCGCTTCTTGCTACTGTTCTGGATACCCATACTGGACTGACTTGTAACTATTTGAAATATCCGGTGGTGGTCAGTCACATTCATAATGCTAGGAAATCAAGCACTTAAAAAGACACTACGATACGCGTCTTATCACACACAAGAATGATAAGGATCAATCTGCCAGGTTAGTCCAAAAAAAAAAGGGAACACAAAGCCAGATGTCTGTCTATCCTTATCAGATGAGAGCTGATCAAAGAGTGATATTACCAGGACCAATTGAGAGAGCTAAAATAACTAGTTACTTGTAAACCGTTGTTAAATGATCTCATCGCAATCACGAGCAATAGTTGTAGAATTAGCTCAGAACATCCATGCACCTCTCGCAGCTCCCATAGTTAGTCAACTTCACGTTTACTGTGGTGAAATTGATTCTACTAACAAAAATTGCATTTCCCCACACTATATTCTTTCACTTGTTCGAAGCTTTCAATCAGCTTATAGAGGAATATATATTCAATTGTGTTGCCTAGAAAATTGATCATAGTTATCCAGAACATCAAGCTTTTTGTCATTGTTCCATTTTTAAGCAAAACTCGGAAGTACACCTCGATAAAAGTACATTTCCACTATTCCTACTTCTCTCTAACAGTTAGCTAGCGAGGCCATCGAGTGAAGACGGATTCTGACATGAGCAATCTCAAATTGCCTTACACCGGCAACGTTGAAGAAGAAGAATCGGATATACTACTTCATCCAAGACAACTAAACATTAGGTCTTCAGAAGAAACTTGCTCACCGCTTGAAGAATCATCAAGTCACCCTGATATAAGTCATCATATTCATAATCAAGAACAAACAGCAGATCCCATGGCTTCAGAACTCTACAATCCCACGAGATCAACGCTCTATATTATTATATTGACTTTAATAGTTGGTGCTTTACAATTGGCATGGTCTGTTGAATTTAGTGAAGCTACGCCTTTTTTGCTCTCATTAGGAGTCTCAAAACATCTATTAGCTTTGATTTGGTTAGCTGGTCCATTATCTGGTACTTTAGGTCAACCCATAGTTGGGTTATTAAGTGACAAATGTAATCTACATTGGGGTAGACGAAGACCTTTTATACTGGGTGGGTGTTTGGCCACAATTCTGTCATTGCTATGTCTGTCTCATTCAACAACGATTGTTGGTTGGGTGTTATATGGTAAAAATATTGATACAATCAATAAATGGACTGTTCCATTTGCATCCATTGGAATATACGTGTTGGATTTCTCAATTGCTGTGATACAGGCAACTTGTAGGGCTTTGATTGTTGATGTGGTTCCAACAGATCAACAGCAAATTGCAAATGCTTGGGCTGCTAGAATGATTGGAATGTTCAATATTGTTGGGTTTTGGTTAGGCACATTAAATTTGAGACTTCTATTTCCTTATCTAGGAGATACCCAATTCAAAGTGTTGAGTATATTGGTCAGTTTGATAATGATTACTATTACATCTGGTTCCTGTTATTATATTAAGGAAAGAGATCCTCAAACTGATCTTACAATAAGAATGGAGAGAAAAAAGCAACAGAAGAGACTTAAAGAACTGGGAATTGATGAAAATGAAACTAATATTTTTTTCATTGTGAAGTCTTTCTTTAGACAAGTTTTAAATTCAATCTCAAAATTACCAAGGCAAGTCAAGATTGTATGTTTTGCAGAATTCTTTGCATGGATTGGATATTTCCCAATGTTATTCTATACCTCCACTTATGTTGGGGAATTATATCTCTATGAAAAAGGATACAACAATCCGTCAAATTTACCTCCTGATGACAAACAAGAATTGATGGATGAAGCAACCAGAAGAGGTACACTAGCATTGTTAGTTCATGCGATTGTTACTTTGGTTGTTGATCTAGTTCTACCAATTGTTGTTGATAGGGCTAGAGTGCGCAAAATTTCTTATCTTAATACAAGATCACTTTGGATATTTTCCCATATTGTTTTCATTGTTGCTGTCTCAAGTTCAATTTTTATCAGAACTTCAACTCAAGCAATTGTAATGTTTGGATTCTTGGGTATCCCTTGGGGTTGTGCAGTTTGGATTCCATTTGTCTTAATCAGTGAGGAAATCAGTCGAATTAAAGATATAAAAGCAGAACAGTTTTACAACGAACAGAAAAAAGCTGACAGAGATGATGGAAATACAGTTAATTCCTCTGATATGGAATCTTCAATCTTTGATCAATCGAGCAGATTCTTAGATTCAAACTATTCAAGTATATATTTGAGTCCTATTATGGTTTCAAAATATGATGATGTGGAATATGATTCAGGTATTTTATTGGCAATTCATAACGTATTTGTCTCCGCTCCTCAAATGATTTCTTCATTGGGTTCTTCTATATTATTTGCTCTTTTTAACACTTCAGATCCAAATCAATATGATGATTCTCTGGGATGGATCTTTAGAATTGGGGGGTTAGTCTGCATTGGATCTTTGGTTCTCAGTTTTAGAGTTAAAACAAATGATCAACTGTACGAAGAAGATGAGAAACAGGTGAAGGATTTGAACTGAGTTTGAACGCTTTGATTTATGATTTTTGTTTTTGTTTTATTTCGGTGGTTTTGACTTGTTCTGTTTGGTTTATTGGGGGCCTTTATGGCGGTGGGAAATGAAATAATGTAAAGATTTACAAGTTCTCATGTTAGTGATAGCTTTTCTTACATATATATATTCAAATATAAATACATCTTGCCTTTAGTTGAAAATGAGAGGTAACTAAAAAGTAAAGGAGAAGTCGAGCTAAGAGAAGCCTTAAAAATCATCGAAAGATCCTAATTCGATGAGGTAACCTAAGCATAGTTTAACATGTTCTGCAACATGTAAGAAATTTAATTTCTCAACAGTATCACGGGTGGTGTGAATAAATGGATCATCAAGACCAAATTTGGATTCAATTACAAATGCAGACGGATAACCGTTCAACATCGCACTTGTATGATCCGAACAGGCATATCCACATTCAGTTTCAAGGTATGAAATGGAACAGTAAACGTCAATTATATCTTTCAAGAAGTCGTTCAAAGCCAAGGATGTATAATCAGTAATCAAACCAAAATGTTCAGGGTATCCTTCCTTAACTGATCTTGATGAATATCCAGTCATATCCTGTTGTAGCATTGAAACAATCTTTTTGGATGTTTCTCTGGCTGAATATTTGGAAAATATATCCAAAGATCCTAACATACCACCTTCTTCCGCTGAATAAAAATGGAATTCAATAGTGTTCTTGAATTTAATTCCACTAGAGGATAGTATGTGTAATGTTTCAAGTAAAGTAACAACACCAGAACCATCATCATCTGCGCCTGGCGCAGATAGCCAATCCGGTAGAATCAGATTTATTGAATCAATATGAGAACCAAGTATAATGGTGGTAACATCTTTACTTTGAGTCTCAGCTTTGCTTACCTCTTCTCCATTTATTGTCAAAATAAAAGATGGTTGAGGCCAATTTGCATGATCAACAACGGTTAGATTATAATTTGGATTTTTTATGGAGTATTCCAATAATTTATCATATAGCCAAACGGAACTATCCAAGTATTTTTCAGATTTGTAGTATCTGGAGTAAAATGAGCTGAACTTTGCCAAATTGTCATGCATTCTAGTCACATCGATTTCTGTTATCAAATGTTTCACGTCTTTCAAATGGAAAGAAGAAGAGTTTGGGTAATTGTACGAAGGAACTGGTTTACTCATCAACAAATCCAGCCTGTCATTGCTAAACATCGTATCATGGTAGGAGTGTAACAGTGCCGGGTACTGATCAGTAACATCCAGGTACTTAACACCTTTCCTTTTTAATGCCAGTTTTTGGGACTCTGTTGACCTAATAATTTGATTTTCTTCAATGGAAATCAACCTCATCTCATCGTTATCTTTGCCAAGCGCAATCCAGGGCAAGTTTGAGAATATTGAGACACCATTTGCCGAACAAAGAAGGCCAAAGTATATAAGGCAATATCCACCCAATTTCATCTTCGTTAATCGTTATTACACAGATGAACAAACAAAAGAGGGATTAAACAATTAAAAGTATCATTTCAATTGCTGTTGCCTCCTGTCTTGCTACTATACACTTTATCATTCCATTATCAATCACTTCCCCCACACCCTCATTTTGCACAGCCCTGCTTGACTATCGGCTTGAAAGAACCTTCTTCCATCTTGTAGTTGATGAAGTATCCTTTCCATGCAGGTGCAAATCAGGATTGAATATCCCATTGATATACTTGTATCTATTATCAATTGTCATCGAAGGCTCCAATCTTCTAAGCTTCTTTATGTTGATCTCGTGAGCTGGTAGGAGGATGGTAGATATATCCACATCTTCGGGTATTTCTCTTCTCTCGGTCTCACTTTCAGGAACTTTCCCCTTTGTGACATCAATATCTTCAAATATTTTCTCTTCCCCACAAAGGTCAAACCATACCCTTAATATTAATAACCCTCTAGCCTTTAGTCTAAGATCTGTTGCAAAAACAAATAGAGATGAGTAGGTTGAAATCAAAGGTGAATCAAGTTCAATAAATCTATTCAGTTGGGCCTCTTTGAATAACTCTTCTGCTTTCTGGATTGACGTCAGATAATCGCTCGAATGGTCCCTTAAACTGGCGAGCATCTCGGTGTATGTTCTATTATCAGGACGTAATGATCGATATTCTTTCATTTCTTTGATCTTTTCAAATACTTGCAAGCATAATTCTGGTGTCCTTGCAACTCTGAAAACCTTCAGCAAGGAATTAACCACAAAAATGGAGTAATTCTCAGGAGATTTCCTTATTGCAGCGTAAAATATGTTCAGTAATCTCTCTGCTTGACTTCTGGTAACTGCTGGTTCTGAGGAGAAAGAGAACTTGTTTTCAGCCTGAGATGGAAGATTGGCAGCACCAGAAAATAGGAGGTTTAAAACTCTTCCGTCAGGTTCTAGTCCCCATTTCTTGCCATCGTTAATAACATCTATAGCCGCATTCAATTTCCCTTGAGCGCAAAGATATTTGACAATCAATCCCAAAGAGAAGATACCAGTATATCTCGCAAGCTTCGCTAATGCAATAGCTTTATGAACTTCATTCTTACTGAGAAATTTATCAACGTCTCTTGCAACAACAACTGAATCCTTGATTTGGTTCCCTGATGTTCCAAGCATCTTATACTTCAACCTTAAATTCTTTCCCTTCATCAATTTTTGAATTTCTTCTTCACTAAGTGGTGTATCTGGTCCTATCAGATCATCGGCTCCAAAATCCCTCTTTAGCAATTCACCAAGGATACTTCTAGCAGATGCAGAAGTCACTGGTTTGGCATTTTTAACAGTTAATTCCTTCCTCTTCTTTGCAAACTGTTTCGCTTTATCAACGGGGATCTTATCGAACGCAACAGCCTTCTCTAGCTTCTGTTTGATCTTCAAACCCTCATTCAAGACAAGAGATGTGCATATACTCCTTCTCAATGGCGCCTTGAGGGCTGGGATCACCATACGACTCATTGCTGTTTATTATACTGCTGGAATGGTATTGTAAGATCTATCTTTGTACAAGAGATCATCACACAAGTTGAAAAATTTCAGTAGGAATACGGCTCGGCAAGATCGACGCAATGAGAGTCGATCGGCTTGCATCAGTCTTATTCTAATCTTCTACTGATAATCTAAATAAGGATCCCTTGAAAGCATTGAAGGTTCATTTTAAAGGATCAATCGATTTGACACCATCAATAGACTTCCATTAGAATATGGATCCCGAGCTTTTAGATTTATACTTGAACAAGTATGTGGTAGGACCTCTCTATGTCAAGAGATTGGCATATGTGGCGAACAAGTACCCAAATTCGGCCACCACTCCAATCATTATTGAAAAGCTCCTCAGCTTGATTCTTGATCCAGATTCGAAATACAGGTACTTTAATGGAACTATGAGTTTGATAACTAGGCTTCAGTCATCTGGTTATGATGTGAGCACCTATTTAGAGAAGTTCAATTTGATTGCAAAACCTCTACTGAGTCAGCCATCCCAAGTTATTAGTGAATCAATTGCTAAAATATATGAATCAGAACTTGATTCATTCACAGGAAAGGCTCCAACTCAAGAGAACTTTAACATCATGGCACATTTAGTGAGAAGGATGGTCACAGATTTACTCATGGCATCGGGGTCGTCGGATCATGTCCATGATGGTTCCTCAACATGTTTGAATATCAATTCTGAATACTTCAAATACCTCAAGAAGATCACCATGCAAGAGATGGAGTTTTTACTGGTTTGTAAAAACTATGACAATACTTTGAGATTGTCATTTGATTTCCTACAACGACGTCTAAGAATGCTTCTTGAATCCGATAAGGAAGATGGAAATGATCAAGATAGTGATATGATGATAATGGATGATCAATCTAAATTAGGGCTAAGTCAACTCGAAGCTATCTCGTATTGGAACAGTCGATGGTATCTACTATATGCAAGGTTCCTATCTGATGATTATTTTGGAGTGGTTAATGAATTTCAAGGGCTTGTTTCGGAGTCCTCAGTTGGTGGATTAACAGCTATTGAGGTTCTAGAGAATCATTTCCATAATGAAGTGATCGTTGATGTTTATTTATTAAGGATGATTTGCTTCTCTATATTGGTGGTAAAGAGAGTCTCTGAATTAGATGAATTGTTTCAACTCCCAATTTTGAAAAAGGTTCTAATCTCAGATTCAAAATTGAAAGAATTGATAAAATATTACAAGACATGCCAATTTTTTAAGATGAACAAATCACTATTGGCATTTGAAGAAGAGTTTAAATACGATTTCCAGTTATTTAATAGATTCCAACTTTTCCAAGAAATAATAGGATTCAAAAGCTTGGTGGTTTATCTTTCAATCGTGAAAAGGGTCACCATAAGCCATTTATCAAAGAAATTCGGAATTGAAGAGACTCAACTATATCGCAGAGTCTTGACTTTGGTAACGGTATATCAACTACATCTCAAGATCGATGAACCGAATGGAATAATTGAATACTCTCCTCCTATTGCAAAAGAGCAAGAACTCTTATCTGATCTTCAGAAACTAGATGATGAATTACTACTCGAATCAAAAGCAATCGAAATAAGCACAACTGTTTTACGTTGCCTAAATAAATAACTATTTGCACAGGATTGTATATAAAATACTATAATGAATAAACGTCCGTAACTTCTTCAAATTTTGTAGTAACTCCATTCTCAGCAATTGATTCTATATCTACAATTTCTTTTGCTGCTTCAGATGTTAAAACAACAAAAGTATCTTTGCCTATTGCCACATCGTCTTCAATTCTAATTCCGATATTTCTAAAATGTTTAGGCCATCTCTCGTCATCTGGAACATAGACCCCTGGCTCAACAGTAACTACTTGTCCCTTTTTAAATGCAGCTTGGCGTGAATAATTTGGCACATCATGAACATCTAAACCAAGATTATGTCCAATATAATGTGGGTATAAAAACTTTGCAACTTCCCAATCTTGTATATTATTGAATCCACAATTTCTTAACTCTTTTGTCATTATCCTAACACTATGATTATGAAGATCGTTGATTGACATCCCTGAATTTTCGGTACATTTGGTAATGCATTCTTTCTCAACGTTCAAAACAGCCTGATATAATTCTGCTTGAGGTTCAGTAAATTTCCCATTGACTGGCCAGGTTCTTGAAATATCAGCACAATAACCGCCTAATGATCCTGCAGCATCGACTAAAACCATCTCACCATCTCTCAATAGATCATCATTTCTTGTATAATGAATACATAAGGCATGATCTCCTCCTGCCACAACAGGTATATAAGCACTTTTATCACAACCACCTGTGATGAATCCGTATTCAAGGAAAGCATGGAGTCCCTTTTCGGACTTTAATCTTTCTGCATATGCTCTATTATAGGATCTACCCGAAATCTTTCCAGCAAGTCTCATAATTCTCAACTCTGAATTAGATTTTATCGCTCTCATCTCCGAAATAACATTTTTTAAAGACCTTATTGTTGATTTTTTGTCCCTTAATAAATCTTCTATAGTATATTTTGTTCTATGATCTTTGGAACTTATGGATTCAAATACCTTACTGAATATATTTTTTCGATTATCCTCAAAATCATAGTAAACATTATTGTATTTGTTCAATATTGAGTTCAAATAAGTTGAGAGACTCTTGCTATCAACTGATTTATCAGCATTGAATATCTCGATTGCTCCATCAACCCCGGTCCTATGGCCTTCCCAAAGTTCTGCATTAACGTCTTTAGGAGGAACAACTAAATGGAAAATAACCGATTCTGGATCATCGGTTGGTTTTTCGATGATGCATACCGAATCTGGCTCATTCCATCCCGTTAAATAATAAAAATCATTGTTTTGTTGAAATTCATAAAATACCGATCCTGATGCATATTTGACTGGATTTCCAGGTATTATAGCAACTGAATTCCTGAGCATTTTCTCAGACAATCTTAATCTTCTGTCATAGTATTCCATTGCGGATATACCCATTGTTAAATCGCCTGGTTTGATCAAATGAGGTCTTGTCTCATGAATCGGCTGTCCTGTGGTAAATGTAGCGTATTTTCTCCCTATCAGTGGATTAGTCAAACCACTTGGAAATCTCAACACCTTCCTTATAACTGATAGGGACATGATATCTAAATAATATGGTATGATTATAAAATTGAAATAGGGTATTAGCATTTAGGATTGGGCTATACTACAAGTCCTTCTTTATCCATGCGTCGGAGCTCTGATGAAATTTTCAAATGCGAGGAGCGACTCTGGGGAAGACCGACGATTGATTCAAAGGGAGCATAGATGACTAAAGATGAAAGTAAGCTCTTGGTCTCGTACAAGTTTTCATTGCATTTTAGGCAAACTAGCTCTCGTTTAATCTGGTATCTTTCTACTTAAAAGTACCTTTAGTATTTATTCTGAGAAGACAAGAATCAAGTAGTTTCGAATTTAAAGATATATCTACTCTCAGCTTACATTGTGGATAGCTAAATGCTTTTAAGAAAAGCATGAAATCTTTCTTTCTGAAAGTTGTAAATTGTCAACCATTATCGTATTTTTCTATAATTATTTAATTTAATGATTCTTTTAAAGTTTATAGATAGAGGAGAGCACTTAATCTCACAAAAGAAAGTCAAGAAACTTAGTTGAACTCAACAAAACGAAAAATGTTGAAAACAGGCCATATTGACTGTACATTTTTCCAGCCTCCTTTTTAGCCAGTTATCTGGTTGTATAGTGTAGTGGTTATCACTTTCGGTTTTGATCCGGACAACCCCGGTTCGAATCCGGGTACGACCTCTTCTTTTTAACTTATGTTTTTTTAATATTCTAGTGCCAGCCATACGAATTTAAGTCTACTGGCTATTAGTTTCAGCCAGGACAGTTAGCTTATGATGAAAAGAGAGACTTTAATTTATCTAATTAGCTGGGTTATCCCTCTCCTTTGAAGAATTCGATTGCTTCTTCCCTGGTGCCAAGTATGAAATTGACGCGTCGATAAAACTCTTTATCTTTTGTTATCAGAGGAAAGGCGTGCGATGCACACATTTTAATTTAATATTCTTGTGCCTCAAGTCTGGGGCATTCATACGTCAAGTATGTTTCAAATTACTGACAGTAAGTGACCTTTTGTAGGGTCTTTCAACTATTATAGCAAGATCAAAGAAAAAGAAAATAACGGATAATTTCAATTGCTACTTCAACTTAAGATGGATAACCTATTTTTCGATTGTTCTCCACCATCATCTATTTGCTATCTTCCAAACGTAAATGCTGATGATTTATTTGAGAATGATAGTACCAATGACGATTCTGGTTTGGATACTCCTTCTGAACAAAGTGATTCTCTAGACATTTCTAATTCTCAAATGATGTCATACACAGCGAACGAGATTATAGAATGTGATTGCTTTTTTAGTTTACTTGATGACTTGCTACCTGAGCTTGGAGACGATGCTGGAAATTTGAAGTACTTTGTTGATAGATTGGCAGATAAAGCTATGCCATATGAAGGCTTGGAATTTCGAGAGAATTTCGAGCAAGGAAAAGATCAAAAGTTGGCGAATCATCTATATGAACTTCAATACCGCGTGCTCATTACCCGTAAGATTGAACGTGTGGTGGGATTTAATATGTCAGGTCTTGCTGGTTTGAGTGCTGTTGGTAGGTTGTTAAAATATGAGAATGATTATGTCAAAGTCAAAATGACTAACAGACGTATATGGAACATGATGTATACCCTAAAGTTGGATGGTTCAAAAGACATCTCTAAGTTTTTTGAGGATGAGGTAAGCACTGTTCTTTATTTGGCCAAAAGATATGGTTGCGAATCAATTACAGAAGAGGTTTTATGTATGAAAGTTGTTCATAGAGCCAGATGTGTGTTTTCTCAATGGTCAATTAGCTGCAAGAAATCACAAGTTCCAATTAAAACTTTGGTGGAATTGAGAGCATCCGTTGAAGACCACGTTGACAAACTATCTGATGATATATCCAAGTTAATTGAATTTGATTCTCTGGATGAGATTGCTAATTGGTTGGGAATTACATTACAAAGTCTTGAAGGTGCTGTTGTATTTAATAATGAAATTACATCAGCATTCCAAATGAAGATTGCTAAGAGAGCAATTAATTCTGCCAGAAGAAGAAGAAGAAGACAAGCACTTAAAGATCCGGGATGGACTGATCAAATCACTTTCATTACTGAGTGATTTTCTTATTGATTTTGAGTTTTTTGTATTTTTGATGTTTTATGACAAATGGAAGCTTGGAGCAATACTCTCCTAACTATTGATTTCTTTTTTAGCACGAAATCGATTTTATTAACCTATCTATATATTACGTACTGTTACTGTAATTCTTCGCAGACGGAAACGCCGTAAGCCGCGCCGAAAATTGGTGAAAAATAGCCGAATACAGCTAAACTGATTTTTAAGAATATAACAAGTTGGCCGGATGGTCTAGTTGGTTATGGCATCTGCTTAACACGCAGATAGTCCCCGGTTCGAACCCGGGTCTGGTCAATTTCTTTTTTTTACTATTTTTAACAAAGTTTACTTATCTTTTAGTGATTCTAATTGCTGGTATAAGTAAAGTAAATTCAATTATGTATGTGATTTTATAATCAGAGAGTAAATTAATTGAAAACAAACTATAAAACAGACAAGAAGTGGAGAGATATGAAATGGAAATACAGCCAATAGTGACATCACAGATTACATAATAAGTAATAGTAAGATAATAGTTCAAAATAAAGTGAGTGAGTGACCAAATTAATTGTTAACTTAATTGAATTTTAAATTGGCAGTAGAAACCTCCCAGCCACAAAATTAATTGATAGTGAAATTAGATACCATTAAAGTGTACCACTATTATTATTATTATTACTATTATCACCCTCTCTTGTTTTATAGCTAATAACACCTGTTTTAATTAAATCGTTGGCTATAAATTGATACTGGTTTTTTTAATTCTATATTTGGCCATCACTTGATTATTGTTGTTAATTACTGGCTTCAGCTGTTTAGATTACTGATATCCGTATATAAACAAATACTCACCTCACTCACTCCCACCTTCCAGCACTTATCTATCCAAGCTAACCAATATAAAATCTGGGGGATACTTCATCAATCACTATACCGAGTTAAAATCACTTAATCTCTGTTTAATTTTATTTTTTAATTTCAATAGAGATAGTTATTACATGCCCATCAAAATATTGATATCTTATTCTTGCCCATCTTTCTCTCAGAAGTTGTTTCAATTTGATTTTCTTTAAGTTTAACAGATATTATTACAGACCATGAGTTATTATCCTCCCGGAAATAATTATGATTACACCAACAACTCCCAATATCAACAACAGCAGCAGCAGCAGCAGCATCAGGAAACTCCATTTGGATCAATGTTACAGAGTGGTTTCAATCAACAAGGTGGATTAACAAATGTGAATAGTTTAATGCAACAACAACCTCCACATTCAACTTCCCCATTACCCTACAATTCTTTAATGTTAAACAACAATAATAATACCACTAATAATACCAGTACCCAAGGAAATGGATTCTCATCGTCATTACCAAGTTCAACAACATCGTCATCTTCTTCATCCTCATCATCCACTTCAACTTATCAATCGCTGGCAATGTACTCACCTCAAACGTCAGTTGCGTCTTTATATTCAACCCAAAGGGCTAGATTTATGTCTTCTAAAGGATTTGATATTGAAGATGATATTGAATTTTGTCCAGAGATACCAATTTTGAATAGTTCAAATAGTTTATTATTATCATTATCATCTCCATCATCATATAGATTTAATCCTTATACTTCTCAAACTTTTAGTCCTCAAACTTCACCAACCACAATCTCTCAAACATCTCCAATAAGTCCAAATAATTTAGATTCTTCGACAACTAACCTATATTCAAAAAATAATAGTGTTAATAATAATGACTCAATTAATCAATTAACATCTCCAAGATCAAGTACTCCAAGGGTTAAGAAAATTCTAGAAATTGTTAATCCTCATACAGGAATGAGAATTGGATCTCCTCAACCAACAACCATTGAAACTGCTAAATAGTTGTATTTTTTAACTTAATTTGTTAAATATTTTTAACTAGAGTGGTTCTTTTTTCTTCTTTTTGGTTGGTTGGTTTTTGTGAATTGGTTATTTTTTGGGTTGCCCGTTTGGTGTTGTGTGTTCTCTATTTGTCAAAAGATGACACTTCGATGTCTCTTTTATATGTTTATTTGTGTTTTTTTTATATCCCCCCTTACTGTCTTTACTGTTTATATGATTGTGCCTATAAATAAAGTTCTTATCTTACAGGATACAACAGATTCAAAATGTCGCACGTACGCACCTCACATTATAAATTACCCGGACATGGTCCAATTCTCAATTTTTCAGAATCAACTTCGAGCACTAAGTACTTTAGCTAATTAACTATGCAGGATAACAAGGTAGAAAGAAGAAGCAGTAGAAGTATTTAATTCACAAACATCACCATTCAAACACATCATGGCATCCAAGTTCAGAAATTCTCAGTGGCTTCAGAGCAATGGCTTTGCACCTCAAGTTTTCTTGTTTAGAAACATTGAATCCGGACAAGTTATTTACTCACAAACCCCCCATGTTACAGTAAGTATTTTTTAAAGATAGTTAAAAAATAAAAAATATTAATCATTTTAACTAACTTATGTCTTTTTATCATTTTTAATCAGCCATATCAAATAAAACAGCAGTTTTTCAGACCGAATTGGGAGAATCGTAAACCACATAAACGTCATGATATCTGGAGACCTATGGCTGTTGTTCAATTTGATTCATATGAATCTGCAATCAAAGCATATCATGGATTAGTCGAATTAAGATACATGAGGGAAGTAGCAAAGAGGAAAGAAGCTGAATCTTTACGTAAAAGAAACGAATATCAACAGATTTGGTACTCTGGTCAGTATCGTCCAACTTGGTCACAAGAAGCATGTTCTGATGTTAGTTTAATTATGGATGAATTAAAATTAAACGATTGTAAAATTTATTGGGATACATTATGGAGAAAAGGTGATGATAAACATTGGAATGATGATAGAAATATACAACATTTAGAAATTGATAAAGTTGGAGCAAGGGAGAAATTTGTTGTTTTAAATGAGATTGTTAATCTTGGTTTGAAAGATTTTGAAGATTTTGAATCAAAATTAATTGATCATAAGAATAAGATTAATGTCTTGGAAGAGAGATTAAGACAAAAATCAGTTGAAACATCATCAACGTGAAATATAAAGATTAAAATACACTTGTAAATATAAATTAAAAAATATATGAGAAAAATAAGAATAATAATATTAATTAAAAAGATAATCTTTTGTCACTGTAGGAATAAATGAATAAACCTATGGACTTAAAAATAAGATAAAGTAGATCGTAGCACCCAAAAGTCGTAAGAAGAGAGAGAAAAAAGAAAACAGTAACAAAAAAGAATATGAAGATGATGATGTAGAAGAAGGAGATGAAGATGATAATGCAAGAAAGATAAGGTTGTATAAGTTTAATTAATTAACTTTTTTTGAAGTTTCATTATTAACTAAAGATTCAGCAGCTTCTTTACGTTTCTGATTCTTTAATTTTCTATCATTTAAAAATTGCCTATACTTATCCAAAGTTATCTTTTCTTGTTCTTTTTTATATTCATCAACTCCATGATAAGTTGTATTAAATAATTTATCCCAAAATGTGAAAAAAGGTTGAGAAAAATTGAATTTTGCACCAAAATGTTGATGATGAATATCATGATAAATTGAATTATTTGGAAATGCATATTGGAAAAAATCATAAGGTAATGAATAACCACAATGATCATCAACTGTTTTCATTGTTGAAAAAGAATATAAAAATGTTGCTTCCCTTGGTGTTAAACCAGTTATAAAATATGCCAAACCTGTACCTAATGTATCCAATAAAAATCCTTCAAATGGATCATTAAATAAAGCACCATATGCATATGGAACATATAATTTATGATGTCTTGAATGGAATTTTTTATATAACCATTTATTTAAATGCATTGCTCTATGAAGCATATATTGCCAAGTATCAACAATTATAAAAGCAACGGTTATTCTAATTAATGAAAGTCCATACCAATAAAATAAATAAATTAGCCAATTCGGAATTAAAATATTTGGTAAGAATTGTCTAATTTCCCAAAGTTTTGAATTTTCAAATCCTGTTAAAGGAATTGGATCATAAAAGAAAAATACTAAACCCACCATTGTTTGAATAATATGTTGAATTATAACATCTCTAATAACAATTTGAATTGAAACCATATTTCTCTTCGTCATTTCTTCACTTGGATGGATTCTATATTTTTCAGCCAATTCATAAACATCAATGATATGGAAGATTGATGAATAGACCCAATAAACTGTAACAGGAGCCAATAATGCCAAAATACCATCAGGTATTCCCTGAACCATTGAAGGTTTCGGATAACTAAATGAGGTGGGTTGATCCTTTGAGTCCATCATCCGTATATCATCAAGGTTGATGATATGGTTGAATACAAGATCCGTTATTGGATTTGAATAATGATGGGTCTGATTGAATGTATCCATTGAATTTGACAAAAGGAGAAAATGGAAAGAACAAAAATAAATTATTAATATCCGAAGCACAAAACAAAAACAAAAACAATCAGAGCCGAATGGTTCCCGATGGCGAATAAGATAACTATAGCAAAGATATACAACAGGGATTCAAACTAGAATCTCAATGATAGAATGCCGATACACTTGAATTAACAAAACAGGATATATATATATATTTAATTAAAAAGACTTCCCAATACTGGAAAAGAAAAACAACCTGTAGAATGCTAAAGTATCTTCTGGTCTCTCTTCTCCTAAACAAACAGGAAAAAGAAAAAAAAGTCTCGTGGTCGACCCGGTCGATCGACTAGGATTTGCTCAGCTCAATTTCCCGCGGCTGTGCAACATCTCTTCCTCATCGTACACAGCCTTGGTATCGTTATAGTCATAATAATCATCCTCTTCGTCATCTTCATCCATGTAGAATCTTTCCAACTGTTCAAAGATGACTAACCCAATGCAACTGGCAGCACAGCTGATCCCAAACCATTTGTCGAACCAGGCATCTATGGAGTTGGTCATCGTTCCATTCTCATCGCCTTGAAAGTTGTCCAAATGGTTTGCTAACATATGAGAATTCAGCATTAATGTAGTTGCCAATAGATAAACTCCAATCAATTCTCCAACCATCAATTCAATCACCAATGATGTAGTCGTTGTAGAATTTCTCTTTCTCTTTTGACTTCGGTTGTGGTGTTGGCCTCCACCAACTAAGATATCAGGTAATAGTTTCTTGAAATTATGGAATGTGATTGCAACGCTATGAAATGTGAATAAAAATAAGAAGATTGATAATCCAAGTGATATATTCGTTGCCAATGATTCTTCATTATAATTATCAAAGATGAATCGATTGGATAGTCTAGCCAATGATATAGCTAATGCATCGGGTGGTGTTGTAGTTGTAGATGGATCATCATTTTTTCTTTTTGATGATAGATCATTCATTAGAATAAAAGGTAATCTAAGAAACAAAATATTGATTATCTTATAGATACAGTAAATTGCAAATAGCCAATTTCCAACTTTTGTAAATTTACCATTCAAAGTTGCTGCCAATCTTTGTGACTGATATGAATCAACCAAAAATGAGACATCCTTAATTAAATCCGATTTCATTTGATTTAATGCTTTGATTTCATTCTTTAAATCATCCAATCCTCCATTACCCCCATTTCCAATGATTCTTTCATATTCTTCATTTCTTAAATGAATCAAATTATCTGTAGTATTTAAAGTTTCAACAAGTTTAATTACATCTTCTTTTTTGATTGCTTTTGACTTCTTAATGAATGTATAAAACAATGTTGAACATGTACCCATACCATTCAATATTGCCAAGCATGCAACACCTATCACTGTTATTTCCATCAATGAAGTTGAAACAAACCCATCTGTAGAGGATGAAAATGATGAAAATAATACTAGATCATTCAAACTATACATGAATAAACTCCATAGCAATAAACTTGTTAAAAATGTAACTAATTTACCCTTCAATTTATTCTCCACGGATACATAATTGAAAAGGGGTAATTTTGATATAATATGTGTTATTATAAAGCTTGGATTTATATGGGTCAATAAAATAATCAATGAAATTAAGGTAATTGACCAATCTGTAGCCATCGATTTGGAATTACCAAAATTAACAATATCAAAAAGAACCAATGAAATAACCTGTAATGATAATCCAACTGTTAAATCAAAAATTTGATGCGAAATAAAAGATATAAGATAATATTCATTCTCAATTTGATCCTTGGGAAGTAAAAGAGAGGATGATTTATCTTTCTGTTGGTTTGATTTGGGAATATCAATTTGACATTTCAATTGAAGAGTATTCAAGGTCTTATTCAGTTCATTGACATGTCTTTCAGTCTTGGTGGTTAATTGACCAGTGGTTGGATCTTCAATCGATGAAGATGACGATGAATTTAGGTACGGTAATAGGATGGGACGAATTAGTTTTCTTGAGACTTGATAATTCAACACATGGCAGACTAACAACGGAGCAAAACCCAACACTGCTGCTAACATTTTGAACTCTGACGAAGATCCATCAATTTGGAATTCTATTTTCTAACAAGAACAAATCAATCACCTGTATATCCGGATACTTCAATATCGATCTATCCATACATCCATCCATCTTCAACTAGTGATGATCATTATCAGGGCCAACTGGCATCGTTAAACGAAACAAAAAGAAAAGTGGCCTCGATGCACAGCCTTGTTAGCTTACGTAAACAGGAGAAATTTATATATATATTCATTCTTACTATCATTAATTAAACACTTTTTCATCTATCCATTCAAATAATGAATTCATGTTCTTTTTGAATATGTTACCTTCTTTAAATATCACTCCACCTTCCAATAACTCAAATCTGAATTTACCGCTGTTGAAGCTTCCACTCAATCCACCATCATTATCTTCCAAGATATTTTCTTCTTCATCAACTTGACTCAAATTTTTGTTGTTTAAACTGTAGGTATTTGTAATTTCAATTTCCAACATCTCTTTGATCTTTGAGCTCTTCTTGCTTGTGAAAAGATCAGATTTATTACAAAATATAACAATATCAACACCCATTGGTATTCTCTCTGTGTATTTCAACAATTTCAACAGATCAACGGCAACTTTATGGCAGTAATCAGTTGTAAATTGGGATGAATCAACCATATACACGATTCCCTTTAATGAGTACAGATTCTCCGATTTTGATAGATATGGATATAAGGATAACTGTTGTAATTTTAAAGTTCCTGGAAAATCAATTATCTTGTACTTCCCATGTGAAGCACCTGAACAATTTTCAGTCTGTAATGTGCCTTCGTTGGTTTCAATTGAAGTCACTGTAATTTCAGGCAATTTCGATTCAGATGTAGTCAACACTGAAAATAGATTGGATTTACCAGATGATCTAGGTCCAAGAATGATAAATGTTGGAGGTTGAGATTTGTTTAGTATCTTACCTTTAAAGATATAAAAGAATGAAGTTAGAAGGATGACAATAATGGTGATTATCACCACAATTGAACTCTCCATTGATCCTGACTTCAATTTCTCTATCAGACCTCCCTCCATTATTGTATTTCGTCTTGATCATTAAGAGATCTGTTTGATGATTTTTATCCATCCTTCTTCAACAGCGATCCGTTTTTGTAGGTGTCCGTCAATCGACCCGTGTTTGGAAATTGGCAGACGGCGTACGAATTTTTGGTAGCATAAAAAAAAAGGATAATGATATATGGCGTATTAAACAATTGACTATATATAGACAAAAGGATAAGAAGTACGTAACAAAATAAAAATAGAAGATAAAACGTCAAAATAAAGAACGATAATAATATAAAGTATTCTCAACATACAATATGAAAAGTGGGAAGGTAAAGCCAAAAGAAAAAACAAGAAATTAATTACATTAAAGTAAAAGTTATTTGTTTATTCTTTGATTGTTTTTTCTTCAAGTCCAAGTTTTGATTCGGATTGAGTTGAAGAAGAAGCACCTCTATGTGATAGATGAGAATTATGTGTTCTTAAAGGTTGAACAGCTTCTATGACTTCTTCATATTCGGAATCAATGTTATTGATTGGACCGGTATACCAATGTCTAGCACTGAAATACCACCAACCACCAGCACCAAAGAACACAGCACCTAAGATAACAACTGTATAGTTCATATTTTCCTTTGTAACAGGCATATAGTTAGGGAAGACAAAGACAGTTGAAACAAAGACTGTCCATAGACAAGCATAGAACATAACTGGTCTTGAGAATTTACCCATATGGAAAGGACCTCTCTCAACACCCATCTTTTCTGCATTCAATGCAAAGGCTGCAATGACAATAATATATGACCAATCAGTTGCAATTGCACATGCTGAGAAAATAGCATTCATAGCAACAACAGAACCCATATTAATTAAACATAAACATGAATTAATAAAGACAATTAATCCAACAGCTCTAACTGGAGCACCTGTTTTAGAATTCAAATTGTAGAAGAAACTTGAGAATGGAACAGCACCATCTCTTGCAAATGACCAAATTGATCTTGATGTATAACAAACTGCAACAGCACCACAGAACCATAAAATAACAAAAGTTAATGCTAAATAAGCAGTTGCAGCTGTTTTACCCATAGAATATTGGAAAATTTCAACAATTGGTTGACCTGAATTAGCATTTAATGCATCATTAATATCTAATGGTAAACACAAGGTGAAAACAATAACCAAAACCCAACCTAATAAAGCAGTTGTTGTTAAAGCAGCAGCAATTGCTAATGGAGTCTTATAAGCAGCATCATGAACTTCTTCAGACATACGGGATGTGGCATCATAACAAGTCATAACCCATGAAACGTTAAGGAAACCAAATAAGAATGACCAACCATCTTTACTCCATCCGGTACTGTTAATAACTTCACCAAAAGCCCATCCTCTGTGATGAATATGAGGACATTTAACCAACATTGTAATGATTAAAGCAATTGTAGAACCGATATTAACAATACAATAATATTTGGTAACACTTGATAAAACTGAACCAGGCAATGCATTAATAAAACCATGGGTGAAGATAACTAAGATTGAAACAGCAGTAATTTGATTTCTTGTTGGAATATAAGTATAATCAGAATACATCGAAACAGTTTGTAATAATAAAGTGGCAGCACCGAAATCTGTTGAACAAGCACCGGTCAACGCACCAGTCAAATATAGCCAACCATCAATCCAACAAACCAAAGCAACCCATCTTTTTGGAACAACATGGGTAATAACATAATACATACCACCAGAAGTTGGGAAACATGAAGTAATTTCAGCAACTGACCAAGCAATACAAAGACAACCAGCACCACCAACGAACCAACACCAAATACCGGCAGCTGGACCACCAGCCCAAAGTGGATAAAGATAAGTAATGGCGATTGTACCCATCAAACCAGAAACACTTAAAGCAAAGGAGTATGTTGATAACATACCATATTCTCTTTTAAATTCTTGCTTATAACCTAAGTTTGCCAATTCTGCAGCATCTGCATCCAATGGAATACCAGATGGTGAAACAATAGTTCCAATCGGATTCATACCAACATCTTTTTCTTCACTCATATTGTAGTAATATTTTCTTGAATGAATCTGGGAAACTAAAAATTTCAAAAGAGATCAGGCAAAATGCTAAGAAAAAAAAATTATTTTCAAATCAAGAAGATATAATTAAATATATATATATATCTGAAAAAGTATAGAATAAAGGAAGAGGGAAAAAAAAAAGAAATGAAAATAATCAATGTAGACGAAAAGCAGACCAAGACAAGAAAAAAAGAAAAAAGACAAGAAAAGATTGGCAACGACAAACGAATTATTCTCTCCCTAACTCTAAGATAATTTTGATAGGGAAATTAAAATTGCATTGGACGATATTAAATTATATCAATCAAGTAAAAATAATAATTATCTATTATTACAAATTGGGAAGTTTCAATTCACATACGAACGGCTTTTGATAAGGGATAGTGCAATAATAAGATTGGCAGGAAAAGGTTAACATGATTGGATTAACTTGGCTAAAGCCAATTTTTCTGGGAAGGGGTGCGATAATAATAATAAAGGGAATTTTGAAATCTATTGTTATCGGATAATTGCAGAAGGTGATTTGGAGATTTGTGGTGTTGGTTGTTTGCTCGAATACAAGTTAAAAAATACAACGTTGTATAGATATTGGAGAGCGGTGGACTGTGATTGGTTGGTTGGGTTAGTGATAGTTACTCAATAACTATTAAATCTATCAACCTCTCACTCACCATAATCAATCAATACTTTTAAGCAAAGCCGTAGAAAGTAATTACTTAATCTCTTATTATCATTTTTCTTGTTATTATTATTATTATTTTATAACTATCATTTTTATCAACGTCATATCAGAATGATAGTTAGATGATGTAATTATTTTATCCATTTTAGAACAAGAAAGTTTGATAGACTCTGATTTCAAGTCAGTCATTGTAATAGATTAGATTATACATACCTAATAGGGCATTTTCATTATGATTATTTGATGAATCATTTTAGGCTCGAAAATTGTTAGATCCCATGTAAATTTGAAACCCAAGAATTTCCTTACGTGAATTAAGTAACTCGGCATAATTATTTCTAACAAATTAGATAGAAAAATCACTCTTTCACCTACTACGTAACCTCGATATTCCATTCTCCCCCTTTGGCAAGTGCTGATATACCCTTCCTCCTCATATTTAACACAACCCACCTACAATTTTCTTGATCTTATCGTCAAAGATTTTAGTTCCCCTTTTGGTAACCCAAATTCCGCTCCGATTAGAACAACCGTTACTTATACCCCAACGTATTAACATTTCCTATTCTGATATATTTATACATATTTTATCTATTTTTCAAACAAAGGTCTAATTATTTCTTCCATACCGCATTGAAGAATAAAACCCTAATCAGTTAATCTTTTAAATCTGGTACCTTTTTATCCTCATTCTCTAACACCGTGTTAACTGTCCCATTCTCCGGTATCGGAACCACCTACCAGTTCATGCCCTCCCACTCTGCAATGGAATTTGGTGTGGGATTCAAATTGTGGTCACTGCCCAAGTAAAAGGAGGTCGATGTAAGGAGTCGATCGACCCATTTTGAGTTCTGTTGAATCATCAACTTGATAACTAGTAACTGCATATCTAGTAGAGTACTTTAGATGATGTATTATGATGTTTGGCTATAGCAGGGGCAGAGATATCAAATGTTCTTATCATCATTACGACTCGTAAGGCTCCACTCAACAGGAGTTCAGCTTCGAACTTCAAATACCTTGAAAAAAATTCATTTTGACTACAAATATTTCGCAGAAAATCTGCCATTGTTCAAAGAGATCTGTGAAAAGAGAAATGTTAAAAATCCATTGGATGAATTTGATAAAAAATATAGCAGTTATCTCAAATTTAATTCATCCTTGATGGATTTGAAACATGAAATCAAATCCTCGGAGTCGAGTTTAAAAAAATTGAAAACAAAAAAGTTAATCGCTGATAATGATATTTCTGAAAAATCCTTACTTGAAAAACTATCAGTCTTAAAACCACAGATGAAAAACATTGAATCTTCAAAAATTGAAATGGAAGATCAACTAAATTCAATGCTTGATGTACTACCGAACTTGATCTCGAGTGATGTTGAATCGGTCCAAAAATTAGTCACCTATATCAATCCATCATCAAATCTATTACAAAACCCTGATCAATTTAAAGATTCAAATCTAAAACCTGATCCTTCAAAAGATCATAAATCAATAATGGAAACATTCAAGATTGCTGAATTCCAGGAAGCTACAAGAATTTCGGGTCGTGGCTGGTACTTCTTATTGAATGAAGCAGCAATGTTAGAACAGGCCTTGATTCAATATTCTCTAAAACTTGCAAGGCTCAAAGGATTCCAGATGTGCATTCCTCCATCCATAGTAAAGACTGAAATTACCAATGCTTGTGGATTCAAACCAAGAGATGCAAATAATGAACGTCAAATATTTGAATTATCTTCCCATGATGGCCTATGCCTTATTGGAACTGCTGAAATTTCATTGGCTGGATTGAATTCAAATAAGGAATTATCATTAAATAATCCAAATGATCCTTTAAGAATGGTTGGTGTTTCAAGGAGTTATCGAGCTGAGGCTGGAGCAGCTGGGAAAGATACAAGAGGACTATATAGGGTTCATGAATTCACAAAAGTTGAATTATTCTCATGGACTCAATCGGATGAATTGATTTCATCGAATGAATTTGATAGAATTGTTGAATTTCAAATTGAGTTCATCAAAAGTTTGGAACTAATGGCAAGGGTTTTGATTATGCCTTTTGATGATCTTGGATCACCAGCTTTTAAGAAAGTGGATATAGAAGTTCTAATGCCGGGTAGAGGTACTTGGGGTGAGGTTAGTTCTGTTTCAAATTGTCTTGAGTATCAATCTCGTAGATTGAATACCAAGTATAGGGATCCAGATACAAATAAGTTGAAATACACACATACATTAAATGGTACTGCATGTGCCATACCAAGAGTTATCTTGGCAATTGTGGAAAATTTCTATGATCCAACTACTAATTCAATCATGATTCCAAAAGTATTAAGACCTTACATGGATGATAAAGATAGAATTTATAGAAAAAATTAATACCTTGTATATATAGACAATTAATGATATATTTATTACTCATGCCTTGGCTAAAGAACTTAAAAACCTTTCCTCATCTTTGTCATTCAAGTATAGAAGTGTCTTTACAACAGGCAATAAACTTGATCTTTGTTCCTTATGTTCTAAGAATCCAAGTAAGACATTCTTTATATATTCAACTTTTTCCTTAACTTCATCCTCCTTCTCCTTATTTTCCTCTTGTAGACCATTATTCGAAACATTCATGCCAATAATACTAGCCGATCTACTTGTCTTCGGCGACGAAACAGGTGACGAGGCATCGATTGAATTTCTTCTATCCCTTGCTGTTCGATAATGCTGGGAAAGCAGCTTATATTTTGTATTCATCCGGATCAATTTTTGAGATGAATCTTCATTGGATCTTTTAAGTATCAAATTATGGCTCTCTAAATCCCTAATCCTTGTTTCACATGAGTTTAATGATTCACGTAAGGATTCTAAAATTTTAGCACTATGCAAAATATCTTCATTGTTAACGGATGCTGATGTTTGGAAGACTGCAGTGGAATTTGAATTTCCTTCATTATCTGTTAAATCAATGCTTGATTGTAACTTTCTTAATTTCTTTGTCTCCTCATCTAATTTACCTTCAAGTTGATCCTTTGAATATTTTAAGCTTTCAAAATTTTCAGACAGATTTTCGAGTTTTAGTCTTAATTCTTCTATTTCTCTTTGCTTCTTTTTCAAAATTAATGTGCCTTCAGTTTCAATCACTTCTTTCTCCTCTTGTATTCCACTTAATTTAGCGTTGATCTCTTTTATCTTTTGAACTTGATTCTCTTCATTATCAACCAGTAATTTTCTCATTGTTCCAGATTCTCTTGTTCTTTCTTGAAGCATTGATCTAGCCTCTGATAATTCTTCTTGTAAAGTATCAATTTTAGTCTCGTATTCCTTAACTGTCATTCCTAATTCTTCACATCTTCTCTTGATTAGGTCCGATTCTAAGGAGCTATTGTCCTTTAAGTCTTTAGCATCCTTATATTTATCTTGAAACTCTTCCAGATTCTTGACCAATTTGTTATTCTCGGCACTCACTTTGTTAATTTTTAGCATTAATCCATTATAATCCTGTTTCAAGGTTTCATTTTTAGTTACTAAAACATTCTTTGATTCCAAACTTGACTTGTTCAAAGTCTTTAATTCACTAACTTGAACCTTCAATTCGATTAATGAATCATTTAGCTTGGATTTTTCCTCCTCTAAATACTTGATTCTACTGTCATTTTCGTTAACCAATCTTTCCTTATGGGATAATGATGCTTTCATGCTTGCAAAATCCAACTTCATTTGAACGTCGTTTGTTTTTGCAGAAGTCAAGTCTTTTATTTCTCGGTTCAAACTCTCCTTCTCTTTTATTAGAGAATCGTACATTTCAGCAAGCTTTTCTTTCTCACTAACAAGATTCTGACTCTCAATATCAAACCTAATCTTTGCCTTTGAGATCTCTCTTTTGAAACTCTCAATCTCATTCTCTTTGTCTTGAATTTGCCCTTCTAAAATTTTCACTTTAGAATTCAGGCCATCAATTGTTGCCTTGGATTTGCTGAAATCTTCAACAAGACCTTTGTTCTGATTAAGAGACTTTTCAAGTTTTTTGGTCAGTGATGATTTGGCGATTTCGTAGTCTTTGACAGCATCTGAATTTTGAAATCTCAAAACTTCCAACTCATTTCTGGCAGAATCTAAATCAATTTCTCTCAGTCTAAGTCTTTCTGCCAATGAGCTGTTATCATCGCCTTCAGCTGCGAGCTGTTTTATCTCATCCTTTGCCGTCACTAAACTATCACCAATGTCACGTAGCATGTCATTCAGATTCTCAATCTCCTCCTCTTTTGCGGACACTTTTTCCCTTAGTTCACGGGCTTGTATCGATAGTTTCTCAATTTCAGCTTTAAAAGCTATCGAATCTTGATCCTTGGCTTCAAATGATTCTGAAAGCTTCTTTTCCAAGTCAGCATTCTCCTCCTTCAATACTCTCAATTCCGACTCAAGCCCCTTCAATGACTCATATTTCAAATGCAATTTTTCGTAATTATGCTGTAATTCAATTATCTCCACCTCGGAAAGTTTAGAATTAGTGTCTTCTAAAGGAATACTCGGTAGGACTTCAGTATCCTTCACGTCTCCAACTGGTTCATTGTTGTTCGCAGTTGAGTCTTCCTGTTTCTGAACATTATTCTTTTTATTTTTCCTCTTTTTGCTACTCTTAGAGGCTGGCGATTGATTCATGTTTGCTGTATCCTTCGATGTACTTGCATCTATTTCTTTAGTTAAACTGGAAACTTTCTCCTTGAACAATTGAGCCAGTCTTGAATGTGATTCAACAGAAGATTGTAACTCTTCGATTTTACTATTGAGGTTCTCCTTCTCGTTCCGAGATTGTAGTCTCATCTCATCTACCAGTGACTTCGAGGCGGATAATTGATCATTGAGAGAGGTAAGTTCTTGCTGTAGTTCTAAAGTTGTATCCTCTTTTGTCTTCAACGAGGATTTCTGCTCGGCCACTAATTCCTCAATTTTGAAACTGAGCTGTTTATTTTCGAGTATCAAGTCATTACTCTTTGCCTTTTCTTCTTCCAATGCAACGGCAGTCTTTTCATCCACTGCCTCTTTCATATGTTCAGTCTCCTGCTCTAGTTTTTCATACTTTTCACTCCAGTCGTCAACTTGATTCTGTAACTCTGAATTCATGTCTGTCAGCTTCTTCAACTTATCGCCACCTTCGACTTCCAATTGATGTACCTTTTTGTTTAACTCTTGATTATCATTTTGAAGCTGTTGTTCATTTTTCGACGCCTGACTCAATTTCTCTTTTAAAGCAGCTAATTCTTTATTTGCGTTATTTTCTGATGAACTGACTTTGCGAAGCTCATTGTTGAGCAACTCAGTTTTGGATGTCAAACTTGATAGGTATGATCTCAGCCCGTCTACTTCGGCAATTGTGGAGCATGGTGTTGTTTCTTTCAGCATATTTTCGAAAGATGTTATAATTTGAGTCTTTTTCTTCTCCACTTTGTATGCATCAAAGAGGACAGGATATTTTTCTTCATACTTCAAGAACTTTTTCATTTTGACTCTTATCTCTGGTGGAAGATCTGCATACCTAATCAGAGTGCCAGGAATAACAGGCTCATTAGGTCTCAAGACGGGAGTACTTGTAGACGATCGAGAAAGGGATTCAGTTCTTGAAGGAGTTGGAGAATCTGCTAGCTGCTTCTGGGTCGCCAGCTCGTTAGTGTCTCCTTCATCAGTTGAAACATTTGAAGACTCCAGGGTATCAGATTCCCCGGGGTTCTCATCTTCAGGTTGGATTAGAGTTTCTGGATTCGGAGTACCTGTTGCCAGAATCTTTGATGCCACCGCTGGATCTATATGTGGCAATGGAGACGATCTGCCCGGTTGATCTTGCCTTCTTGCCTGGCTTACTTCATCGTTTATCCTAGAGATCTCTTCAGTTAGATTCTTTCCTATCTGTGAGATCTTGGAGAACATAGCCAATTGGTAACTATTTATCTGCTAACCTCCAAAAATCACCACAGTCCCTAGAGAGAAGTATCCCAAAACGCGTAACAGCAATTGTTAGTTATCTAATGGATTGGTTGCTAACTAGTTACGTGGATCCTATCTATTTGTAGATCAACTGGCACTCTGTTCGAGACAAGTTTTGTTTTTCTTGGAGAGACAGGGAGTGCTAAGCCTGAATACAAGGCTGTGCACCATAGTTGCACGCCTTTTCAATTTTAATTGTTACATAATCTAAGTATTAAATGCAAATCTAGCTTCAGGATGATAGTATATTGGGCATCTCCAATATGCTCTTTTGATTCCACTCCACACCGAATCCTCTTGTCCATCACTCTCCTTCAAGGTAGTTGAAGGAGGAAGCAGTTTCGTGTATTTCACATCCAAACCGTAATTCTCAAGGTCGATGGAAGCAACTCTCTTGTAAACCTCGTAGCACACAAGTCTGTCTGCTCCCAAACCATTGAAAAAGGAAAACGTTCCTTCCGCTTTCAAAAGACCGACAAGTAAATCAAACAAGTCAAGCATATCACTGTAATGCTCACTATAGGTATCGTAATAGACGCCATCGAAAAACACACCCGCGTTCAAAAGTTGTGGCAAGGTATCTTGCCAACGGCCCTCCAACACCACAACATTCGGCTTTTCAAACCATCCATCGTTTCTCATTTTCGATAGAACATCAGGATGCGCCTCACAGATATATTGCTTTGATGGTTTGTTTCCTGCAATCATGGAGTCTATTATGCCCATACCAAAGCCAATATTCAAAACGTTCACTTCGCTTGGATCCTCAATGGAACTGAACAACGAGTCACATCCAGCCTTCATAAGTTGATCTTCCCATTGCATCATAACACCATCACCCCTATCCTTTGTCACAAGGGCACCATCTTTGTACTCCAATTTGGTATCCAAATATGCTGATGTGGAGACAGAGGGATCCAATTCTGACTTCTCGAGATCCGAGTTCAAATGTGGGATAACATCTGGAATCTCTTTTTCCTCGACCAATTCATCAGATTCTCCTCCTTGCAGTTCCGGGATTTCATCATCCTCTAAGAATTCAATTTCCATCCCTTCTATCTTTCTTAATAGGATTTCCGCACGGACCCCGGCATCAACTATCTCATTCCAGTATTTCGACTCCGCTAATCCTCGTCTTTCTAAAACGCATCCAGGAGTCTCGTCCTTGTCATTGATCAATGACCATCCGGCACCATTCAAAAATAACTCAGATATAAGCTGCAGCACCACCTGTGATTCATCCACCGTAAGAGGGTTAATATCTGTAGGTATTGACTCACAGATCAAATGCAAGGGAGTGGTATTAGCAGATCCTGTATCTTCAGTTTCTGTATCTTCAACCCCTTCTTCGTATTTCTCTGCTTGCTCAACAGTGTAAGTTGCTGGGATGCCAGAACGGAGTAAGTCCTTGAGGGTTGTGAGATATTTTTCACTCGTGATAGGACGATCAACAAGTCTGCAAAGTTCGTGCAACTCAGACATAAAAGAAGATTAATTTGTTAACAATTAAGCTTGGGAAGTTATTTTTTCGATGTTTAGATCTAACAGTGTTTTTAATGTAATTTCACCGCACACACAGAAGAGTTCAGATGATACCAAATATTTTGATTCCTGGTTCCTCAAACAAATTCTTCACAGATTATAATTTCATACGTTTCTTCTCTTTTAAATACTTCTGTTGTAGCTTCTTAGCTTATTATCCTTGGTAGAAAGGGAAAAGTTTCAAATTTTTCAAAACAGGATAATGATCTGCGACGCGTCTATCGGCCAAGGTCGTTTCGTACAGAACAACAAATATTAAAATGCATGTACCTATTTACTTGTTTACCACTGCTCCGAAATACTTTAGTCTTCAAATTAGTTATTTCTTCATCTCAATCCATCATCAATGAATCGGGCAATGAATACACTCACTTCCAGTGGGAGTAAATCGAAGAAAAAAGTCAACACTACCAATGACGGTCAGGGTCTTGTCCCCACACGACACCCTTCGGCTACAACCCCGTTGGCCAAGCAAACACCATCTCCATCAGCATCAAATTCTCAGGCCTCACCGGAACGGTTCCAAAAGTCCCATAAGTCAACAAGCTCTACTGCTTCAATGGATTTAGCTAAACAATACGAGCAGGATATTCGTAAGATCAGTACTTTTCTCTTCCGTGAGCTCGATGATTCTGGTCGCAAAATTGAAAAGTACCTAGCTCACATCAGAATCATTGAAGATTCCAAGTCTCCAAGTGAACGTCCACCTGATAACAGCTCCTCGAAAAACAAAAAACCTCGTGTGCTCATCCTGTCCATGAAATTATCAGGTAGAGTAAGATTACACAAGGCCAGAGAAAACCCAAATGGATCAATCCAAATAGGCCGTACCTGGGATTTTGAAACATTGACGGAAGTAGATTTGGATAACGAAGTGCCGACAGGATTCGCCCTTGAAATGGGAAAGAGCTATTACTGGGAAGCCCACTCTCCTAAAGAAAGGAGAGTTTGGCTGACAACCTTGCTTGAAAACTATATACGATACACCAATGGTAAGAAGATCCCCAAGCTCATAAATTGTTCAGTTGAGTATTTCCATTTATCGAGATTAATGAGCCAATTGAATCCAGCGTACGATACAGATACTCCTCCAATTAGTCAAGGAGTGACTTCAGATACCATTACCAGTACCCATTCTATTGCAACTGACAATACACCTACCACCAATTCGTCCTTCTCAACAGCTTCGAAAGCATCTCCTTTGGACCAGAGGCTTCGAGATACTGGAGGCGCCGGCGCAACAGGCATGTTGCAGTCATCAGCTCCGTCCTCTGCAAGGCAGCGTATGGCCCAAGATGGTGCAACTGCTGGCACCAGTGCAACGGGACTGTCTTCTTGGAAGTCTGGAAATATAAGTGCCCCGGTGCTACCTGATCTACCGCAGTCTCAGGATGTTTTGAAGGAGAGGTCTCATCAGAGGCAAATGTCATCTCATTCTATCGAAAAGCTTGATAGCATGAGAGGCGGCTCTACGAAGCTTCAGAAAGATCGAGAAGAAATCGAAAGACAAAGATTGGAGAAGGAGGCCCAAATTGCGAAAGATAAGCAGCTAGAAAATGAAAGATTTGAGCAAGAGAAAAAACGAATTGAAGATTTGAGATTGAAGAGAGATGAAGAGAGAAGACTTAAAAGAGATGAACAGCAAAGACAGATTGAAGAAGAGGAAGAGAGAATGAAAGCCGAACAGGAAAGGATGTTAGCGGAAGAGCAGAAACATCTAACTCTCTCAGATTTATCCCGCCAAAAATCAGACTCACCATCTGCGAGGTCAATTGAATTTGTTGGACACCGTAAATCAATGAACGAAATTGAAAGAATCACTACCCAAGATGCCATTGATGAAGATGGCTATGATGATGTGTTTGCTGACTATACATATGAGCCAGATGCTAAGACCGCTCCACTAAACCTTGGTGCTCCACAAGCTGCCTCCGTGAACCATGATTTGGCTGCCTCGTTTGATTTAACCAGAGAGCTTTCTGAGATCGATTCGACTGTCCCAGATATCTACATTAATGTGGATAATGATGAGAATGATGCTGTCGATTCTGATGATGATGACTTAGATATCACTTCTCGTTTGAATGTCGGAAGGTCGCATGCTCGCTCAAGAGCATTGAGTAGAGTAGATGATAAGAAACAAAAAAATGATTTGACTGATCTGTTCGACGAGATTGGCTGGAATCCAAGAGTTGATGATTCGAAGACTTTGCATAAGAAGCTAGCCAAAGAGCTTGATCGATTACAGTTTGAAAAAATCATGGCTCTAACAGACGTTTCAGATAATATGAAAGCTTTGGGAACGGCTGTTACAGATTCATTAGGGCAGTGCGATGCTATTGATTCTGTGCTATCATTTTTCAGTGTGCAGTTATCGTCATTCAAGGATGATATTGACTATCTTGAAGCCCAAGGAAAAGGGTTGCAAGTTGAAGTCACGAATAGAAAGCTGTTGAAAAGAGAACTTAACGAAATTCTTCATTCTGTTGATGTTTCTGATGCTGGACTTAGTATTCTAGAATCTCGAATTAAGCTTGGGGAGCCGAACGAAAATTTGGAAAAGACCTTAGGAGAATTGTACCTCTCTCTGACGAAAATTAAAGGAACCGGTGAGGATAACCAGGGTGCTGAAGTGGTTGGAAGAATGAAAGCTCTTGAAGAGAAAAGAGCTAAATATGAGGCGGCACATCAGAGATTTCTTTTAAACTTCATGGGACAGTTGAAGAAGATCTTCAGTTCCGTTTCTCTCAGTCTCAACTCAAAACTCCAGTCATTACCTGTGTCCGTCGTCATTAGTGACCATCTTCCTAAGAAATTGGCTGACCTAATCACGTTAGCAGGGTTGATTTCTTATGTCAAGCAGACCTCCCTCCAGGACTATTATGATATAATGGGGTTGTTCGAGAATGAGACCAAAGGGTTCTTCAATAACCTTTCGAAAGTTTTGGTGGATAATTTCAAACAACAGCTCTCCGGTATTGAAGTTACTCCGATCACATTTGATAGTCCTGCAAAAGATTTGATAACGAAGAGGACAAGCAAGCTCATGTCATCAGCTCCTTTGAAGTCTAAAAAATCCGGCGTGAACAGCAAGTTACTGGAAGAACTTGGGTTGTCTTCCTCACCTTATTCTTCAGCAGCAAAGCAACAATGGTCATCCGTTCCGGTGGGAGAGCCACCAGAAGAGCAGTTTAGCAAGATGCTAATTGCTCTGATAAAGGACTATACATCTGCTGTTACTCTTATGCAAAATTTAATTGTTGAGTTATTTTCTTTATCATCAGCTTCAAATTACAGGTTCCAGGAACTTGTGAAAGAACCATTAAGTTATAGAGTTGATAGATTCTTGAATTCAGACACACTAACTGACTCCATTGAATCCGATAGAGACGTGACCGATGAACTATTCAATGCGATGTACAATATCTTTGGTGATTCCTTCTCTTCCATGTCGAAGTCGCTAACTCCGTTGGTCAGAATTCATCTCTCGCAGGTTCCTATCTTAAGGGCCTACATAGAGGACTATTCTGGAAAGCTTTCTTCTACCAGCCAAGAATTTGCTACTGGTAGACTCAATAAGCTTCAGACCAAACTCTCGGGAATTTGGCAGAAAGGACTTGACCAACAGCTTGCCATCATTGATCATGAAGACATTCAATGCAAAGTCTTAACGTTCACCAAAGCTTTCCCAGAGTTTGTGCGTACTATTGAGACTAGCACAGCGTCATTGGACTTGCAACTGCAAAAGACGGGAGTCTTCGGCGACTTGAATGTGGATTACGAAAGAATTTGGAGTGATATCGATATGTGCTTGAACAGGAACACATCTTTATACGAGCCATTAGAGCTCCCACTATCTAAAATCAAATCATCACATACGATACCGTCTTTGGAAGACTCCTTTGTTCAGCCAGTCTCCGGCAATTCTACAACGGCGAATGCTACCCAGCAAATGTCTCATCATTTGATGCTACTTGTCAATTACAAATGGTTAAGCGAGAAAACTAAAGATCTAAGATTACTACCTTCGTCAATTAAGACCACGATTGAAGAGAAAAAGTCTGCTCAGCTTAGTATTTACTGTAACTTGTTGGCTAGAACGTTGTCAATCGGAGAGTTGATGGGATTTTTAGAGGGCATGGACTCTCTCGTGAAGTCTCATGCAAATCCTTCAAAGACATCTGTTTATTGTGCTGCTAACTTAAAATCTCTTTTGAGTAAGTTCGATTCAAAGCAGTTGAAGTCCGGAATTCAAGATCTCTCAAGTCAACTATCACAGCAATTAGCAGGTAAGTTCTCTTTGGACAAAGCAAAAGAGAGTGAGATCAGCTTGTCAGTGGCTCAGGAGATGCAGAAGGAGCTCTTCAATGACTGCTTGAATCTTTTAAGTGTCATCTACAATTCCACTTTTTCAAAGATCAATCCGTTTTTGAAGGAGTATTACGAAGGAATTTCTAGTCCGGTCGACAAGATTGTTATAAACTACAATTTCAATAAGGAATATCTTTAATCTCTATATACAAAACCCTAATAAAATATTGTTACTCTTTTAATCAAAGCTCGCGAAAAGACCATAATGAGATCACGAGTGCTGGGCTAGCTTAGAACGCGTTCCTATCATGTTTATCTCAGTTCAGTATGAAGTAGATCAGGAGGATGAAGGGTAATATTAGGACAAGGGAACAAGGGGACCGATGTTGACGTCAGAAGATGACTTCAGTGACGATGGTGACATTAAGCTTTTATCAGCCACTAGAGCTGAACCACTTATGCGTACTGGAGCTTCAAGCGGAATCAACAGGCGCTCTGTGATCGTTAAGACCGGTCAACATACCTTGGATGGTGGTGTAGTGGAATTTGAAGATGACAGAGGTAATAAGACAATATATGAAAGCGTAAGGGAGACCAATGTGTCCTTTGGTCCAACCCACCATGAGCTCAACTATGATAACTTAGCATCATATCTTTATCCAACCAACTTTGAAGTTAGAGATTATCAGTATGATATTGTTTCCAGGGCGCTCTATGAAAATCTACTTTGTGCCTTACCTACTGGTTTGGGAAAGACTTTTATTGCATCTACGGTAATGCTGAACTTTTACAGGTGGACAAAATCTTCCAAAGTGATATTTATGGCCCCGACAAGGCCCTTGGTTGCTCAACAAATCAAAGCCTGCTATGGTATTACAGGTATCCCTACTGATGACACAGCGATATTGTTGGATAAGACACGCAGGAACAGAGGGGAGATATGGAGCAGCAAACGAGTATTCTTTACAACCCCTCAAGTTGTTGAAAATGACTTGAAGTCCGGCATTTTGGATCCTAAGGAGATTGTGTGTATTGTTGTTGATGAAGCTCACAGGGCAAAAGGAAGCTATGCCTACAATAATGTTGTCCAATTTGTGAGAAGATTTAATACCAGCTTCAGGTTACTAGCGCTTTCTGCAACCCCGGGCGCCGATATTGAGGCAATCCAAGAAATAGTAGATAATTTGATAATATCTCGAATTGAGATCAGAACAGACAATAGTCCTGATATATCAAAGTTTATTAAGACCAAAGAGATTGAAAAGATTGATTGTCCCCAAACAGATGCTATTAAGATGATTATTGAGCTTATTGGTGAAGCCATCTTACCCGTTTTAAAGAAAGCTAACTCGGCTGGAATCTACGACATTCTTGATCCCTCGAAAATCAATCATTTTATCGCAATGGAGAAATCCCAGAAAGTGATTAAGAACCCCAATCTTTCAGAAGGTATCAAGTGGACTTATTATTTTCAACTTCAGTTACTTGGTACGGTAGGTCAATTTCTAAGAAGACTAAATATATATGGGATTCACACTTTCTACTCTTACTTCACCGACAAGTTTACTGAGTTCACAACAAAATACGAAAGTAAAAAGTCCACCAACAAAATTGCAGCATCATTTTATTATAGTGCAAAAATCAAACAAATGAAGCAATTGGTTGAAAAGCTGCAAGAGGAAGATCGAGACCAGGGACAATTCCATCAGGTTATTGAAGGCGTATTCTCTCATACAAAGTTTGAATCATTGATATCCGAGCTTCAGTCATTTTTGGACAGACCTGATGCAAAGGATTCAAAGGTGATAATCTTCACCGAATTCAGAGAGAGCGCTTTGGAGATTGTTCGGTGTGTCGAGAATGCAAACAAATACTCTCGATTCAGAGATTCTTCAAAAACATTTGACCTTTTACGTCCCCACATTTTCATTGGACAATCTAAAGAAAAGGAGAAATTCGATCAAGAGAAGTTCTTAGAGCTTAACAAACCAAAAGGAAGAGGAAAGAAGAAGAAAGCTACTGTTCCTGTTGTTGAACCAGCTACAAAAGCAAAGGCAAAGGCAAAGACCAGACCCACTGACAGAGTTGGTAGCTCTGAAGATGCTCAAATTCATGGAATGAATCAGAAGGCTCAAAAAGAGCTTATACAAAACTTCAGAGATGGTGTTTACAACATTTTAGTCGCAACCTCAATTGGTGAAGAAGGGTTAGATATTGGTGAAGTTGATTTGATTGTCTGCTTTGACTCTACGTCATCTCCAATTAAAAACATCCAAAGAATGGGTCGTACTGGTAGAAAAAGAGAAGGTAAGATTGTGTTATTACTTTCAAGCAATGAGAGAGAGAAATTTGATAAAGCCATGGATAACTATGCATGGATTCAAAATATGATTCAAGAAGATGAATCTTTAAGTCTTCATAAATCTGATAGAATACTTCCTGAAAAGGTCGTCCCTTTTGCTGAGAAGCGGTATATTGAGATACCTGCTGAAAATAAGGACCTACTAGAAGAGGGTAGTGAAGATAACGATGAATTTTTGAGACTTGCCACTCAGCTCACAACTAAGGCTGGAAAGAAGAAATCTACGAGTACGTTGAAAAAGAAGAAAGTGGAAAAGAGATTCTTCATGCCAGATAATGTTGAGACTGGTTTCCGCCACGTTTCGGACATGATTCAACAGACGGTAGCTGGAAGTTCAAAACGCAAGGCAGGAGAGGATAGTTTGAATGTCTCCAAACGTGCTAGACGTGAATCAGTAGACTCTATTGAAGATCCAACTCTCAGTCAGATATTTGGTTCTTCGGAGCTTGATAAGACATCCGGATCCATCGAAAGTGGGTCAAAAAGCAGTAAAAACTACAACGCTGCCGGATCTAGTATTGATAATTCCATCGCAATTGAGCTTTCAGACAGCGATGATGACGGTGAGGATTCGCTCCATGATGTCATTGATCATAACCAGCAACCTTTAGAGACTCCAGTTGCTCGTACCGATATAGGTAGATCTAGTGCTGTTGTAAAGGGTGGAGCACAATTAATACTCGATGAGGGTTCAAATGATCTCAAAGACGATTTTCTGGTGGCTAAACATATATCTCCTTGGGAAGTCACTGATTGTGTCTCAAAGCTAAAGTCCCACCCGGTGCAGCCTTCACCAACTTTTCATGTTGGGAGGCGTATAGTAGTCATCGAAAAAGAATCAATAGATTTGGATCTAGAGGATTCAGACGATGATTTCGCAAATGAACTAAAGGACATCAATATCTTGTCAGTGTCTCCAATCAATCCTCAAGTAAAACCTGACAGGAGTGCTGCTCCTTCGAAGACTCTAGGAGTAGGAAAGAAAAAGTCAGCAGACATAATTGGTGCATTGAAATCGGAAGGGTCTAGGAATTCTACGAAAAGGCCACTACAGCCTTCAAATTCTCCATCAAAAATGAAAAACCCGAAGTTGAAGAATCTTCAAAAAACTTTTGCTGTGATTAGCAGAGTACCTCAAACTCCTGCAAGAGCCCAGCTTCCGACTCCGATTTCGATTAAAGTTGAGCCATCAAGGGTGGAACTAGAGAGTGGTAAATTGCTGGAAGGGAAGCGGACTCAGGCGTCGATTCTAACCCAGTTAAGAAGAGCAAGAGAATTGGACAACATTTCGAGTGGTTTGTTCAGTGGTAGAGATGGCTTTATGACGATTTCACAGGAGCAAGAATTTTACTCAAAGTATTTCAAGAATGAGGCCTGTAACGTACATCAGTCGTTAAACTTTGATCTTGTTGATAATCCTACGATAGCTATCGTGCGAGGTGCCAAAACTGGTGGAATAGGTCATTCTTCTTCCATGTCTAGTTTGATTGATATCTTCAATCTAATAAATGATGGCAGGAAACTGGATAAACTAGTGTCAGATTTCAAGAGCCACTATGAGCATTCGGGAGATCAGCATTTGAAGACTGAGAATTTGCTCCCAAATGACTTCATATATCATGACGATAACCCTAATGAATAAAAGAAACTACGTGCCTGTAGTTTAATTATTAATTGCAGTCTAGTTAACCAAAGGTAATAAATAATAGAATATATTAATTAAAATATGAACAGGAGGTTTTTATAGATCCGCTGATAACATTACATAGATATATATAATTTTTAGTTGATGTCTGATTTGTGCTGAGCAATCAGTTTGACACTTTTCTGATGCTTTTTTTTGTGTACTTTGATTTTTCCCTAAACTGGAGAGGTGGGAGCTTTGGTCTTCCTCTTTTTCTTTTTCCTTCCTCGCTTGATAAACTGCTGGCAGATCGATTATTGGATATTTGATCCTTGATAAGCTTTGGCTTTCTTCCTCTCTTTCGCCTCACTGGTGTGGATTGATCTTCAAATTCCTGTTCTTCAACTTCTTCTTGAGCAGGAGATGACTCAGTCGATTCGATTTGTGATGATTCAAGTAATGGACTTGATACTTTGCTGTCATTATCTTCATGTGAGCTATTTTCATCTTCTGTGTAGGTTATCGAGAAGTTATTTCCGCTTGTTGCACTTGAGCATCGACTTAATTTCTCGGTATCAAATCCAACCAAGTAATCTATACTGGTGTGTGGATTTCTCTCTGATAAGTTGAATGGTAATATTTCAACGCTTGACACATATTCAAGATCACGTAGCAGCAAGCTTGAAAATTGAGCAACCGGTTTGGGAAGAATCAATTTGGGATCCAGATTCTCTGGAAGCAGGGATATTAGAGAGCTCACAGGAAGAGGAACATCCGGCGGCAGTTTGATATCTGGTAGTTTATGTGAATACTATTTTTAAAGAAATCTAAAGTTAGAACATTTGAGCAATGAAGAATGGAGTGACAGTAGAGGGCAGGAGCAAAAAAAACTTACCATTAAGTTCATTATTAGTTATATTAGAAATCTTTGGGATTCTGAGCAAGCTACTCTTCTTTTCTTGTGCCTTTTAAACTAGCCAAATATAGGATACAATTTGAAGCAAACTATAAAAAGAATGAATGAAAAAAAAACTTTCCAGTAAGAAAAGATGAAAAAAAAATACAAGAAAAAAAATACGCCGTCCAGCCGCATTGTGCAGAAATATTTACATGTTTATTATTATTATAAAAAATCTAAAATGCTATTAACATGGGCAGTTATCAACACTTCTAGGGAAAGGAATTACATCTTTGATATTTTCTGTGTAGCTCAAGTATTGGATCAATCTTTCAAATCCCATTCCAAATCCTCCATGTGGGAACGATCCGTTTTTCCTCAATACCAAATACCAATCCAAGGCTTCAACATTCATCTGTCTTCTATTGATCTCCAATATTAATTTTTCGTAATCATGCTCTCTCAGTGATCCACCAATCAATTCACCCACATCTGGGACAAGTAAATCAAAGCAGCCAACTGTTGCTTTGCTTATGTCTTCGTTAGCATCCAGTGGGTTCATCTTCATGTAAAATGCTTTTTGATCTAATGGGTAATCTATCACAAACACTGGATTTTTATAGTACTCTCCTGCAAGCCATTTTTCATGTTCTGATTGCAAAGATTCTCCCCAGGATGGCTCATACTGGAACTCCACTTTCCCAGATTTCACAGCGTCTTGGAGGATGTGAATAGCTTGCGTGTAAGTAATGACATCCCAATCTTTCTTGTCCAATAGCATCTGCCATCTTTCTATCACTTTTTCAGCAACTTCCTTCTCCCTGGTGTCGAGAAGATTACTCCTCGAACCGTTCTTGTTATTGACCAAATTCTGTACAACCTGCTTGATCATCTGTTCCGAGAACTTTGTGAGCTCCCTGACATTGGTAATAAATCCCATTTCCACTTCCAGCATCCAGAATTCACTCAAATGTCTGCTTGTAACACTCTCTTCAGCCCTGAAACAAGGACTCAATGTCCAAGCACGGTTCAAAGCTCCTGTTAATACCTCAAGATGAAGTTGGGTGCTTACCGTCATAAATGCTTCTTTGCCGAAAAATAATTCGTTTTTGTCTTTACCAGGATCGGCATTTCTACCTGTAGGTTCAACCCTAAACATCTCCCCTGCTCCTTCACAATCAGAGGCAGTAATCAAAGGTGGATGAGTCTTTGTGAAACTGGCCGAATCAAAAAAGTCATACAATGATTTCTCAACAAATGATCTAAACCGTAAAATTGCACCCATGCTATCCAATCTCCATCTATATTCAGGAATCGTTCTTAAAAACTGTAAACTATGTGTTTTCTTTTGAAGTGGATAATCACTCTCCACTCCACCAAACACTTCAATCTCACCATTTTGATCTTCTTGAACTTTCACCTCAAACTCTTGGGTAGTACCCGGTTTACCATTGGACCAAATTCCCGTAATTTTCACGCTAGAGCCGGTATTTAAACCAGATTTTGGAATCAAGGAAGGTGGGCGAACAACACATTTGATATCTTGCTGCGTTGTTCCATCCTTAACGTCTAAAAATGCAACATTCTTCGAAACCCTGGAAGACGATATCCATCCATTGATCTCAACTGCTGAATCCACAGGTGGTGGATTGGAATAGAGCTCGTTTATGCATTGAGGTAGAGGTAGAATGGGTGATGATTGAGTTGAAGAGAAGCGAAGAGGGAAAGTCGCTCTGTTTCTCGCAAGTCTTGCCAATGATTTAGATACCAGCATACTAAACGGTACAGCTCTTCTACTGATGGTAGTATAAACTGATGGGTGACCTACTATCTCCTTTGCAATAACCCATGGAATCATCTTTTGACTGATCCAAACCTACAATCTGATTCAAAAATGGCCCGAGATCTTTCCACGGTTGTGGGATTATTGGTGCAGAGTTGTTAAGAGAAGGTATGTTATTAAAAGATTAACTAAAAATAGGGATCGAGATATAGAAAAAGATTGGAAAGAATTGAAAAGAATTGAGACACAGAAACCTTAATATGATCTACCGAACATAGTGTAATTGACAGCAGGGTTGCCACATTTGACACATTTTTGTCCTTCCTTTAAAGGAGGTTGTTCATTAGGAATACATAAACTTTTAGCACCCATCGAAGGAGCCTTTTCATCAACTTCTAACTCTTCACCATTTTCTTGTTTACCTGAAGCTTCTTTAATATCATCTTCACATGTACCAACACCACACCATGGTGCTAAGATCAAATTCTTCTTGTTTAAGGTTGGAACGAAATCTTTCCATTCTTCGACAACCACTCTGTGTGCATCTGCTTTTTCTTTTGCAGCCTTGTACAAAGAAGATTGAATGTCTTCCAATAATTCGCCTAATTTAGTCTCAATATCTGAGATTGGAATTGAAACTTTAGCACCAGTATCTCTTCTAACAGCCAAAACAGAATTATTTGCAAGATCCTTTGGTCCAACCTCTAATCTGACAGGAATACCTTTCAATTCAGCATCGGAGAATTTCCAACCTGGTGAATAGTTTGGTCTGAAATCAGTTGCAGTTCTAAATCCAGCACTAGCCAGGCTGGTTTTCAAACTGGAACATGTATCATATAGTTTATCTTCAGTTTCCTTGGTTGTTTTACTGGTGATACCAACTGGGATAATGATAACTTGGTATTGGGCAACACGTGGAGGAATGACTAAACCTTTATTATCGGAATGGATCATAACCATAACACCAATAACTCTAGTGGACAAACCCCATGAAGTTTGGTGAGCAAAAATCTTTGGATGATCAGAACCTAATGGGTTCTCCACGGATATATTGAACATCTTTGAGAAGTTTTGACCTAAATGATGAGAAGTGGCACCTTGAATACCTCTTCCGGTAGTTGGAATAAAACCTTCAACAGTTGTAGTAAAGAAACCACCAGCAAACTTCTCATTTTCAGTTTTCACACCTCTGACAACAGGAACAGCCAACAATTCTTCGTAAACTTGGGCATATAATTCTAAAATAAGGTTAACTTGATCGGTAGCCTCCTCGTGTGTTAAATGGGCAGTATGTCCTTCTTGCCATAAAAATTCTCTTGTTCTTAAAAATGGTTGAGGATGTTTAAATTCCCATCTCACAACCGAGTTCCATTGATTCAATTTCAATGGTAAATCTCTATGAGATCTGATCCATTTAGAATAATAAGGATACATAACAGTTTCTGAAGTTGGTCTAATTGCAATTGGTTCTTCCAAATCAGATGTACCAGCTCTGGTAACCCATGCAACTTCGGGAGCAAAACCTTCAATATGATCTTTTTCCTTCTCTAGAACTTTAGATGAGACGAACATTGGGAAATAAGCATTTGCAACACCATCTTCTTTGATTTTAGAATCGAACCAAGATTGGATCTTTTCCCAAACATGATAAGAACCAGGTCTCATGATATAACAACCGGAAACGTCATAATATTCTAACATTTCACCCTTTGTTAAGATTTGGGAATACCAACCTGGGAAATCCAATTCTTTGTCAACTGTAACACCAATTAATTTAGCATCATCTAGCTTTCCAACAGAGGCTGGGGCTGTTGTAGTTGATGTGGAAGTGGTTGATGGTGTTGACTTAGCCTTTGGAGTTGCCACTGGGGCAGGGGTTGGAGCAACGTTAAAATCAACAGTGACAGGATCGAATGTAGACAAGAATCCAAACAATTGTCTACCAGTCAAAATCAACTTACCTGTTTCGTTGGCTGAAACATAAGAGATTGTATCGTAATCCTGAATTGCAACATCGATAAGCACTTGAACGTTGCCAGCTTTATGGGTATTGTTCAATGAAGCTAAAGTGAACTGCTTGGCAGTTGTACCGAAAAATTCATTAGTTAAGTCATCATTGGCCAATCTTGGCTCTTTGACACCACCAACTTTGGCAACCACTGAAGCAGGAGTCGCAGTGGTGGATAGTGCAACAACAACAACTGGGGAAGGAACTTGTGATTTAGGAGTCTTTGGTTTGAAAACCAAAGTCTTAATGTCTAGTGCTCCTAAAGGAACAGGAGCCTGCAATGATAATAAGGCTAGTGATTGCTCTAAAGACATGTTTTGGGATTGAGTGAACAGTTAGGTCAATATTAACTCTAAATTATTATGAATGAACTGATTAAATAATAATCTCCAAAAGAATGATTGAAGAAAAAGGAAGCGAAAAAAGCAATCTTTCCACCAACTTTGCTATATAATATCTTTTCAGTTACAGGTGAACAAAGTGTCTCTCTCTGTAGTTGTCGATGAGAGTCTCTTTGCGTGATTAAGTAACACACAAAAATTTCCCTTTGTGGTGCAAGGATGCGTTTATTCTTAAGGAATGTATCCTACTTAATGCAGATTGCGGTGGGAGCTGGTCTCTGCAATTGCCATGAGGCACACTTGATACATATTAGTTTTTATTTCGTTTTACTATTTTGTTAATAAAAGACAAAGAACTTTGAATTTGACGACTTATAAAATGAACTGAAGAGAAGTGGAATCATTAAGAGAAAAAAATTGGTCTCACATTCAGATAATAAAAAAAAGAGCTTCATAAACTTCCCTGAACAAAAAATTTTGGTTATAAATAAAACAAAGAACATTAACATCATAAGATATCAGGATAAATATATCCTAAAGACATGACAAATCATCACTTAAGAAAGTGAAAAAGTTTAGAATCTACCTAAACCTTTTTCTTCGTAAGTACCTAATTTGAAGTTTGGAATAGTCATGTCTAAAGCAGAACCAGAGTATCCTAAATCTTCAGCAACTAAAGTAGCACATTTTTCACCAATGGTTAAAGCAGTAGAGAATGTGTTACATCCAACGTTATCAGGACAGATGGATAAATCAGCAACCTTCAAGTTCTTAACTTCGTGGACATTTAATCTAGCATCAACAACACCTCCTAATGGAGCAGCTCTGTTACCTTCTTTTGGTGCCATTGAACAGGTACCTAAACAATGCCATGTAGTTTCAACATGTTCTCTGATATAGTTTTCAATTGCCAAGTCATCTTCTGGAGTGTAGACAATTTCAGCGTGTCTTTCAACTTGATTGGAGGTAACGTGACCAACAGTCTTAGCAGATGGTTTTTCAAGAGGAATAGTCCATGAACCGTGGTACAAGTTAGCAGTAAAGTGATCTGGACCAGCGTAAACTGAAGTGGTTTCGTAATCCATATCTTTGGCTCTGGCTGGAGAGTCAACAGCATAGATTGGGTGATGAGATGTAACTTCACCAGCGAAACATTCCATTCTTCTGGCTGTTTCTCTTGATAATTTATATGACCAAACCATTGGCCACATATCTCTTGCATCGTTCATGAAACCAGTGTCAAAGTCTGGGTTGTCATATGGATTTGGGGAAGTAATGTGGATGAAACCTCTGGAGAATGGATATTCCAAGAAGTGGAACATGGTCATGAACTTACCGCTTGGGATCTTGGTGTGGTCACCGAAGAAACCGGAAATCAAAGAGTAGTGCATCAATGGCTTATCTGGTTTGTTACCAAAGTAATCAGCATAACCTTGTCTGAATGCATCATCAGCAGTTGCTAATTCAGCATCAGTTGGTCTAATCTTAACACCAGCTTCAATACCGTTAGTGGTCAATGGACCATCCTTGTTGGCATACCATTGATCAAATGCAGCTTTTTGAACAGCCTTGTCACCTCTTGCGAAGTCATCGAATGATGGAGTACCTGGTTTAACATGGTATGGAGTGAAGAAACAGTAGTGATCTTGGAAATTTTCACCAACACCTGGTAAATCAACAATTGGCTTAATACCAATTTGTCTCAATTTGTGAGCAGCACCAACACCGGATCTTTGTAAAACCAATGGGGATGAACAAGTACCACAGGATAAAACAATTTGTTTTCTAGCCTTGAAAACTCTACCAGTGGTCTTTCCACCGTGTGGTCTTTGAGGAACAGTCTTGACACCAACGGCAACACCATCTTCAATCAAAATTTTATCAGCTTTGGTTGAGGTGATCAAGAACAAGTTTTGTTTGTTTCTCATAGTTGGGTGAATGTAAGCATGAGCGGTATCAGATCTTCTACCTATGTCTCTGTTAATCCACTTCAACCAATGTTCAGCACCATGAGCTGTAACCAAATCTTCCAAATCATCAACAAATGGAATACCTTGAGTTTCAGTAGCTCTCAAGAAATCTTGACAATTTGGATAGGTGTAGTTACCAAATGAAACCTTGATTGGACCGTCGAAACCGTGAACATCTCTGTTGTTACATGGTCTTTGATAAGTTTCAAACTTCTTCATCAAAGGTAACAATTCTTCGGTAGTCCAACCTGGCATCTCCCAGTCATCGTAATCAGAAGCTGAAGCTCTTGTGTACATCAAGAAGTTAATGGAAGAACCACCACCTAAAATGTTAGCACATGGAACAATAGCTCTTCTACCATTCAAGTGAGGAGATGGTCTGGAAGTGTAGAAAGTTGCAGTCTTGGAATCCATTCTCATGTTTCTTGGATAAACACCTGGTAAGTAAACCCATGGATTGTTGATATTGTTTTCACCACCTTCAATCAAAGCAACGGTTAAACTGTCATCCAAGTTAGCTAATCTACCAGCAATTGAACAACCGGTAGAACCACCACCAACAACGATAATGTCAAATTCATCAGGAATAGCCATTTTGAAAAGTTAAAAGTTTTTTGGTTTGTTTTTAATAAAAATTCGTTAAATTGGTCGTTAAAAGAAAATTCTAAAATTCAGATCTGCGTTAAAATTATATCAAGCCAGTGAATATAATTTAAGAACAAAGAAGTGGTTAAGAATTAAACAAAATAAGGTAGGGATTAAGAAATATCTATGAGTTAAAAATTCAAGTATAATAAAGGTGGGATTGGATGATATTTATAATTGAAATTTTTAGTGGATGATTAAGTGGAGAGAGGTAAATTATGGGGTAATTAAAAAAATAATAATAATAACATAGACATAATTAAGGAGGTTAGGAATAGGTTTTTAGAAAAAGAGTCTATTACTTCATCGGCTATCGGATATTGATTTAAAATAGAAACTCCGCTATATGGTTTTATTATTTTAACCGATAAAAGGGGAAATTTTAAATTCAGATCATCACATACATACTGAAAAATTTATTGATGGACAGATAATCAATTAAAAACTGGGGTAATAATAACAGTCAATTTTTTTTCTTATTGGAATTGGGAATTTATAGACTATTGGATTTAGCAAACTCGGGTTAAATTCACATGTTATACTAAGATGTGGAGGGGGTATAAACCTATTGACAAAAGTTATAAAAGAAAAGAGAGTTAGGAAAGCAAAGTTGGATTAAATCCATGTAGTCGTAGTCAGATTGGTAGCACATACAAACAAGCAAAGCCCCACCACGGACAAGTCAATTACTTCTCCGCAAAGTTTAGTGTGACGTGCAGATGCATATCCAGGGCTGTGCATTCTCTATGGTTCTCTCCTCCTCATCTCACAGGGCTATCTGAGATTACAGGATCATATTTAAAATAGTTTGAATAGGTTTTCAGTCGTAGAAACTGTTATATAGTTGATAACAACAATCAGTCTACAGAAAAAATTGAAGTCAGATTTAAGACGAGAATTTCTACTAATGTTGTTGTCTTGATTTTGGAGTTGGTTGTATGCTAGGCAAAATATTTCCATATTTGGCCCTTGGAAACAAAGTTGGGATAAATCATCTATTAAAAACCCCCTCTCCTCTCTTTCGCTTTCCCCAGTTTTTTTGTTGGTTTTGAGCTTTTTTCTGATCTCTGCGTGCGCTGATTTTTTTGACACTAAAGTTAAGTTCATGGAGAGACAGTGATAATACAATTATAATACTGTAGTTGTCTGGCGGTGTTTTGATTAAAACCTATTAATCTTCCATATCTTATCAACGAGTGATGAGTGGTAACTTTAACCCGCAGTATATACTAGGTTGTCATCCGGAAGTAGTAGCACATGAATAATCTAGACTTAATCATTCACCCCCCACTCTGATGCTCTCACATTCCTTCATCTCATTTAATTCACCCTCACCTCTTCTCCTCCCTCACTTATATTTTCTCCTCTCTATTTATCCCATCTTTGCTTGTTTGTTGAGGAGTAAAAAAAATTAATCTTTGAGGGTGAATTGCCTTATGGCTGTGTATTATCAATCTGAGGAGAGAAAGTTATCTGATTGATAGATTGATACAGATTGGGATTAATGGATTAGATTTCATAAAGTATGGGGTAATAAAGAAAAAAATTCTTTTTCGGCACCTTGTTGAAAAATTATTATTACTATAGTTGAAAAATAATTGTTATTATAATATAAAAAATTAATTAATAGAACAAGTTATAGTGAAAAGTCTAGGTATATAGCATTGAACTATATGAAACTTATGGTTTACATCTTCCTGTGAAACGAGGGTATAACGAACAATCTCTAACTGTGAATCTGTTACACATCCAAGCTAAGATTCTTTCACTACCTAAACCATAACCACCATGTGGACAAGTACCAAAGACTCTTTGATCAATAAACCAATAATAAGGATCAGGGTTAATTCCTTCTCTTTTGAAACCTTCCAATAATTCATCCAAATCTGAAATTCTCATTGAACCACCTGTAATTTCACCAACTGTTGGCATTAAAACATCAACAGATTCAGTAACTCTTGGATCATCTAAACATTTTTTCATATAAAATGATTTAATTTCAACTGGGAATCTAGTCAATAAAATTGGAACACCAATTGTATCAGTCATCTTTCTTTCAGCTGCTTCGGCAATATCATCACCAAATTTAAAAGCTTCTCCATCTTCGTTTGGAATTCCGTTTTCGTTCAACCAATCTAATGCTTCGATATATTGCATTCTTTTGAATGGTGATTGAGGTGCAACAAATCCAGGGTTCAATTGTCTAATTAATGGACCTGCAATTGGATCTTCTAAAACATATTTCACGGTATTGATTAGAACTCTCTCTAAATGTGCTAAGAATTCTTCAAATGTTAAAAATGCCAATTCTGCTTCGATATGAGTATATTCTGATAAATGTCTTCTGGTATGAGATTTTTCAGCACGGAAAGATTCTTGAACACAATAAACATCACCTAAAGCAGGTAAACAAGTCTCCAAATATAATTGAGATGATTGAGTTAGATATGCTTCTTCACCGTAATAATCTAATTTGAATAATGTTGAACCACCTTCAACTTGAGTTTGAACTAAGCATGGGGGTGTAACTTCTGTTAAACCTTCTTCAGCAAAAACTCTTCTAATAGCATTGAACATAACAGCGCGAACCTTCATAACTGCTGATAAAGTTTCACCTCTTAAAGTTAAATGCCTTTGATCCAACAATATTGAAGAATCGGTATCTTCTTGAATCTTGTTGGTAAATGATTCTTTACCAGACGGTGCCAATCCAATAATTTCATAATAATCAACAACTAATTCAACTCCACCAGGTGCTGATTTACCTTCTGGTAGTTTTTTGATCGTTCCAAATATACTCAGCGTTGATTCAATTGTAAGATTTAATGTTTGGTATGCATTTGCTAAATCACCTGATAGAACACATTGAACATATCCTGTACCGTCCCTTAGGACAATAAATGCTAAACCTTTTTGTAATCTAAAACGATGGATCCAACCTTGAACTTTAACTCTAGAGTCAATATGGTCACCAATTGATCTAATCTTGATTTTTTCAGCAGCTGCTAAAGTCTTATCTTCAACAATTGAAATTTTCATAGCTTCAAGCATTTTCAAACTTTCATCGGCTTCTTTCTTTGATGCTTCTTCAGCCAACTTTTTGTTCTTGTCCTCTTTTTTCTTCAAAGATTCAACACCTTTTTTAGCCTTTTTCAAAGCTGAAACTGTTATTTCAGCATAATCTGATTCAACACCTTCTTCTGTTGACTCTTTGAAAACTTGTAATTTTCCATCTGGAAATTGGAATAGCGCAAAAGCGGAAGATTTGAAAGGAGATTCCTTAGTACCTAGTGTGGAGGATTCATCCACACCAGTCTTTTCGTTAACATAAATTTCACTCATTATGCTTTTAAATTCAATAGAAGTAAGCAATTAAGAATGGTCACTGAGATGTGTTAGATTTGTAAAACTATAGAATGTTTAAACTGACTGAGTCAATCATTCAGTCAAATTGGGAATGATAACGAACCACTCGCACTCGCTGACTCACCAACACTCACAAACTGAAAAAACGGGAAATTTTTTGTGTGCGTCATAAAATATCTCATATACGCTTTGTGAACATCTTTGCACCTGATGCCCAAGATTAAATTATGGCAGTGTGAGTTAAAAGAAGGATAATTTAGCGCTTCAGTAAAGAAGGGATGAAAGAGATCGTTGTTACATGTCTCTTCGGTTGAGTGTGACAATGCTTCAATAGCAAAAAGTGAATCTTGTTGTCCAGATACTTCACATTCCACTTGGAGTGGTATTTTCCCTTCTTCCTGTAAGACGCTCATGCTTATCCTATGTTCCATCACAGCTACATTGGTCAATGACATACTATGTCATTTGTTGGCAAAAGTTGTTGACGAACTAGGTTTTCAGATTAGGAGACTAGTTCAACTAATAAAAGAGAAGTATAAAAAAGAGAAGAAGAAGAAGGTCAAATGGATTTTGACCTTCTTTCACAGAACTTGGTGTAGATGTCTACTCTCACAGTCAAGCTGTTACCGGGGAGCTTGAAGAAAAAAATGATAATTATCATAGAGCACTGACAGAATCTCATTTTCCTGTTTATCCTTACTTTGAAGAAGCCCTGAATGGATGATCATCAGTGAACTTTTAGATAGTATACTGTCTATGTCAGTTAGTCCTCTCTTATGACATATTGATTGTTGCAAAATATTCGTCCGCGACGTTGTGTCAAACGAAAAAAAAAGTCCTCTTGAACCCCACAAAAGAAAGTATGTCTTGATCAGTTTACTCCATTGAGTGTTTGATTTGTAATCTTAGAGGGCATTGCAATAATTGCTGGACTTGTTAGAAGATAATAATTGAAATTTATTTGCTTCAGCTTTACAGAGAACAGGACCTGACCTCAACATAGTTTTTTCTAGATTATCTGAAATCAACCTCTTTTTTTTTTGCCAATGATTCGTTTGACAATGAAAAGCAACCAAAGGCTACAAGCAATATCCAAACACTTACAGGGACTGACAGAACTTACATCAAAAGGAATGGATAATAGAAAATATCATACCTTGGAGTCCGCTCCAAAAAGCTCAACTTTTACAAAATATATGAAACCGGATCCGAGAGTCCCTAATGTTGAATTTGCCAAAAATCCAACACCTTCAGATGATCCTAATGTCCCACCTGATCTTTTGAATACTCCAAGAATCTTAGCCTCTGGTGCATTTGTGTGGACTAAACCAGAAAAAAGACCGGAATATAAGTTTATGACTGCTTCACCTAATGCCATTAAGACTTTAGGTTTGGATCCAACAGAAATAAATAACCCTGAATTTCAAAAACTTGTATCTGGTGAAAAAGTTCTTGAAGAACCTTTCCCGTATGCACATGCTTATGCGGGACATCAATTTGGAGTTTTCGCAGGACAATTAGGTGATGGACGTGTGGTAAATTTGTTCGAGGTTACGAATGAAGAGACAGGTAAAAAATATGAATTACAGCTAAAAGGTGCAGGTAAGACCCCTTTCAGTCGTTTTGCAGATGGTAAGGCAGTCTTAAGGTCTTCTATTAGAGAATTTGTCATTAGTGAATCATTACATGGTGTCGGTATTCCAACTACCAGAGCATTGGCAATTTCAGCATTACCAAAGACAAAGGCAAGAAGGCAGTGGGCTGAAAAATGTGCTGTTGTTTGTAGATTTGCCGAATCTTGGATTAGAATTGGAACTTTTGATCTATATCGTTGGAGAGGTGATAGAGATGGAATGACTGAATTAAGCAATTATGTTATTGACCATGTCTTTGGAGGTAGTGATAAATTGGTTGATATTAATACAGGAGGATTTGTTGCAGATGGGAACTTGGAAGGTACTGGTTTTGAAAATGGATTGACCAAATATGATAGATTATATTTGGAGATTGTTACCAGAAATGCTAGAACAGTTGCATATTGGCATGCCTACGGATTCTTAAATGGAGTTTTAAATACTGATAATACTTCAATTCTTGGTTTATCCATTGATTTTGGTCCGTTTGCATTCATGGATCAATTCGATCCTAATTTTACTTCTAATCATGATGACCATGAAAAGAGGTACAGCTTCCAGAATACTCCAAGTGCAATTTGGTTCAATCTCGTTAAATTAGGTGAAGATATGGCTGAGTTAATTGGTGCTGGTCCGAAATTACTTGAGGATGAGCATTTTGTAAAGGTTGGAGCTAAAGAAGAATGGCAAGATGGAATAATCAGTAGGGCAGGCAGGGTTATTGATATTGCAGGAGAAGTGTTTGAAAAAGTCTTCATCGATGATTACTTGAAATTGGTTTGTGCAAGATTGGGTATTACACCAAGGTCATCAGATCACACAGAAGTATTAGGTCCTCTATTTGAATGCTTGAAACTTACAAAACTAGATTATAATAACTTTTTCGTGATACTACAATCATTACCGATTCAGGATGATTCCAAATTTGACTATGATACTGCTGCTGAAGCATTTATACCTGAAGGTTTCAAAGATGATCAGTTCACAGATTATACCAAAGAAAAAATTCTGAGGGAACTGAAGGGATTTTTATCAAGTTTCAAAGCTAGAATTATAGACGAACAACTCTTGGACTCGGTTAGATTTGAAAGGGCAAAGAGTTATAATCCTCTATTTTTACCTAAGAATTGGATCCTTGATGAAGTAATTGAATATACCCAAGACAATGACTATGATACAGCTTTATTGGATAAAGTTTTGAAAATGGCATCTAATCCATACGATGCAAGTAAATGGGGTGATGAGCTTAAAGAGCTTGAGAAGAAATGGTGTGGAAGTGTTGACATGGACAAGCAAATGACCCAGTGTAGTTGCTCCAGTTGAGAAAGGATAGATTATTATGATTATGTAATCATGTAATCCAGACGCGTCGTTTTTTGGCGGCGGGTCGATTGTTTTTGTTTGTTTACATATCAGAGCCGAGTTTGTTTATTTTAAATGGATATTCAGTTAATCTAATGATGATACTAACTTGAAACCAAATTACCGTGTCAGCTATCGGATACCGCAAGTGAAATAGAACTGAAGTGGAAGGTGTTGCACGTAGCAGGAACAAATGGGAAACATGGCCGAAACACATCCACCTGGGGGTGATGCAAAATCATCCTTTTATAATCTACCAAGGAATGTTAACAGTACCAATCGAGTCAACTTGACTAAGAGTCCAACGTTGACTCATCCAGTTGCTGACAAGAAGCGGAAGACTTCCTACTACAATTCCTTTAGTGAAACAACAACGATGAAAACTTCAACGACTCAATACTTACAAATGTCCACCACGCAGAATGAAGAAGACAAAGATGAAAAAAAGTGGAAGTCAATCATATCTAGTGCTGTGTATTATACTGGCTTTGATGCCCTTTTCAATGAAATGATTACTATGGTGTACGAAGATCCAGAGTCCAAGAAATTGAGTACATTCGTAATTTCCAAGCATGGCCAATCAAAGAATGAATCAATGCATCTAACTAAAAATTCAAAATACTACCCTGCAATTACCAATTTAGCAACTGGTTTCACAAATGATAAGATTCGAAGAGCGTTAGCTGTGAGTAACTTGAAGACTTTTGCAGGTCTAGATTCCTGGACTAAAGATATCCTATTTTCGGCTTCCAGATTACCTAGGGAATTCGATTGGGATGAAACTATAGCTGGAGAATTGGCTTCAAATATGAGATTGCTTGATACCAGATCTCCTCAACAAACCGGTGATTTGATTCTTTCCTTAGGATACATGCAGAAAAATAAAAGCCCTAACTCAAATGTGGTTGATGTGATTTATAATAATTCCCAAAATGATGATCTTATCAGCAGTCGGAATAATGAGCTTGCATTCTTGCTTGGAGAACAACTTGATAATTTATTTGATCCTCTTACTGAGTATTCTCCAGAACCGACCGAAAAAGCTTACAAGCCTCCAACCAATCTTCCCAATCCAGATTTAAATGATGATGATCTTATTGTGAAATGCATATGCAGTGAGCTTGTGAAAGTTCAAACAAATTTCACGGTTTTATTGGTTCAGTTTCTACAGAAATTCTTAATTCCATTGAGGGTAAAAGTTTTGGATGGAAAAATAAGGAACTATACGAGTGCAAAACTAAATGAGATTTTCCCACCAACAATAGATGAAGTTACCAGAATTAATTGTATTTATTTGGACATGCTGCAATTGGCAGAACCTTATGGAAGTTTTGAGATCTTGAAAGCAAGTGGTACAACTATTCCATACTTTTATAAGGCCCAAATGAGGCATGAAGCTGCGACAAAGAACTTTAAACAAAGATTTGAGGAATTTATGGATGATTTGAAGGAGACAGGATATGAAAAAGAGATTTTTTACGATAAAACTACAATTGAATCCATCTTATACTCATCTTTGAACCTTCCTAAGATTCAAATGATACTTAATAGATTAATGGATACTAAGAAATGGTCAGAAGATGTTAGATTCGAAGTTGAAGGGTACTATAAGTCATCTTTAGATACCATCGTTGCATTCGGAAATGACAAATTAAAGCCATATAATCATAGAATTTTTACACCTACAGGAAAGATATTGACTGAACTCGCAAGTGACTGGCCCTCTGAATTACAATATGGCTGGCTTACAAGAAGAGTGGTGGCAATTTTTGATGTGCAAGATGTTTTGGCTACTACTATTAAAGCAAATGGGGCTATCATTATTTTCAGTGACCATATCCTATTCATGGATATAGTTGATGACCAATACTATCTAAATTTATATGATGATCACATGAAAATTAAAGATGACCATGTTCATAGGCCTTCAATTTCGGATATTTTGATGCACTCACTTGTTAATGAAGTACCATTTGCAAATCTTCCTAAGATGAAAGTCCGTAGATGGTCAAAAATCCAAGATATCATTACTCAACACCATAAGCACAACAAAGATTCCTACATTCAATTCGTTGATGGTAGCGCGGTTGGAGTATACAAAATTGAGAAATTCACAAGTAACTATGTCATAGAAGTTATCAACAAGGCAAAAATTCTTAACAAATCGCAACCATTTCATCTCTTTAAAACTCCCGGTTATTTCGGCAAAAGATCCATCTACTATACAGCACATGAGCTCTCTACCTACCAGAAAGAAGAAATTAAGTCACCTTTTGCGGTTCTGTTCAACTATCCATTTGATGAAAATTACCTTGAAAAGCATAATTTGTTAGGATTCATTACGGTGAATTTTGATTGCCCAGAGCAACTTCTAGTTGAATGCATTTCAAGATTTTCAGATAAGGCCTCATATAAGATTCCGAAGGAAACAGTTACCAAACTATTGGCAGAACAGATCTTTGAGATACTTGATTCATTCCTAATGTTTAGAAACCCTCAAATTGCACAGTCTCTTCTGCAGATGAATCATCAGCTAGTATGTCGAGCACTATCTGTTCTGAAAGTAAGTGAAGTGGAAAACTTAGCTAGATTTAGAGAAATGAAGTTGAGCGCTGATAATGCTCACAAAGAGGAGCAGGCCAAAAGAGATATCTTAAGCTTCAGAAAATCGAATTCTAGGGCAAGCTCACTGGATTTATTGAGAAAAGGAAAAGACAATGGTGGAAGAGTAAGCTCAACTAAAATTACCAAAAGTTCGCCTGCTGCTGTAAAGACAGCACCGAAGAAATTGAAGAAGAAAAAGCAAGGTTTCTTTGCAAGATTATTCGGAAGAAAGAAAGCTAACTACGAACCCGCAATCAAGGTGTCTCCTGTTGTGCAAAATCGAGTTAACGACCTGTTTGTTGATACGACGAGATCACCTAGTGTTGATTCCGCCCCTGATCAGCAGGGGGTTGATGATGATTTCGCAATGGAAAAGCTTCACACATCCCTTGGAGCAGTGTCTGTTGAGTTGGATACAACTGAGACCACCAATGCATTGATCAGTGGTGCTTCCAGTATATTAGTTAATAAATCCTTTGTCTTCCCGAGACAAAATCAGGACGAAACTGATCTTATTGCTATGGCTAAGCCAGATTCCGTTATTGGCTTGGACCTTAACAACTCACAACCTGTGCTATCCACAGTTGATGATACCAAGAATGTACCAGCTCATGCAAGTCATCAAGCTCATCCTCCTTCTCAATTTAGAGAGTTAGACTTTGAGGTTCACGAAGAAGAGGTGATTATGCCAATTTCAGCCCAAGTTCATGCTAATGATTCCAGTCCAGCCACAAGTCCAGCTGCCGATTTGAGAATGCGCCATGTCAATGAGGATCAAAATACTGAGCAAATTCCAACAGAAGCTCAAGTTAAGGAGCTTGCTATATCGGGTGAATCAAACGTTGGATTGGAACAAGAAAAACTGCTCAATTCTTCAGTGGCATTGTACTTACAAAAATTGAAACTATCAAGAACTGCCAAAGAAATTGAACTAAAGCAAAAAGGAATAGCAGAAGTTCAGGAGGTCCCAATACCTCCATTGGATTATCGTGGATTGATATACTCCCCTAGTACTTTGAGTCGGTTGAACATTCTCACAAGGAATTTGAGCTTGGATGATGATACTACATCATCGAAGAATTGGGTGAAGATGTTCAGCAGAGAGAGTTCAATGAGAGATGTTCTAAAGCCAATTCATGAGCCTCCTTCCATAAACGTCACTACGGATAGGAACTCAATGTCACCTAAAATGACATTTGCACATCAGAATATTTATAGAAGTCTAGCAGGAATGGCTCCTCGAACCTATGAAAATGAGGAAGTTTGGTATACACCAAAGGAAGCCCCTGTTGAAAGATTCAACAAGATCGAAGAGAGTTCAAACGAAAGCTTCTATTCTACCAGAGAATTGCTCCCTGCAGACTCAATTAAAGGTAAAGAAACTGATTATCCATTGCGAGTGTCTTTATCACAGTCTACCTTCAACATGTCTATTCCACACCTAGTTACAGATTTCAATCTTTCCTCTTCATCATACAACAGTGAAGAAAAGCATGATTATGTAGGTGACGAAAATGCAGAGATAGACGAATTTTTTACACCAAGAGAATTCCCCGAGTCTACTTTCACTAAGCCAACCATAAAAGTCAGAGATCCAGATCAGACGTCGTTGTGTTCTGCTCTGCAATCATCTGAGGGAAAATTGATGGAACTGTTTTTACAAAATAACCGTATCCTGTCTAATACATCTTTAGATTCATATCCTGCACTAGCAAACGAGGAATCATTCTGGTACTTAGCCGATTATCTAAAGAAAGATAACTCTCAAGATAAGAATTCACAAGGTCGTGATTACCTTGGGATGAAGAATCAGGGACTAGCTGATGTTGACTATGACGAAGTCTTTGCCAAAAATATCAGAGACAGTTCACTCCGTTACCTTGCAAGTGTAATTGGTAGCGGGAAAACAGAAAGAGATTTACATTCCAAACTTTTATAGATTTTGTAGTTATTCTAAAGTTAGTAGAATTGAAATTAAAACTATACATATAAATATAAACTGTAAAAATTGCTTGATTTTCTTAACTTCCAGTGAATCTAACCTTCAACGGCAGCAGTCGAAGAAGTAGTCTTTTCCATGTTTATCGAGCCATTGCTGGTCATCTGTACATGGTCTGTTTGGTCATTCTTCACAGCTTCTTGTTGTACACTGGAAGCAGCCATCTTCTCCCTATATGCGGCATCTGTGACTTCAAAGCATCCGGTATTTTCATCGATGACCTCAAGTTCAAGACCGGAGTTTAACATTTTTTGGAAATCTTTATGATCAATTGTCCAATTCAGCTGAGAACCGGTTAACCAAGTAATAGCTTGATCACAATATCCTAGCAGGTCAATGTCAAATTCGGCATGTGTAATTGGGTCTTTGTTGATCAGTATTTGAGGAATATGAGGAGGAACCAAATTAACAATTTCAGAAACTGGCGCAACTTTTAAAGAGGTACCAATGCATATTAATAAATCACATTTTTGAATATCTTCTCTTATTGTATCATGGAATAAGTCAGGTAAATCTTCTCCAAAGAAGGTAATATCCGGCTTCATGACCCCATATGAATTGACATTATTGTAACGACTGTAATAGCCATTACCTTCATCTTCTAATTTGTCAACCTTAGCACGTAATGCTAGTCTTTCAGTTTCACAGAAAGGACAGTAAACTACTTCTTTCCTTCTAAGACTTGGATACATTACTTCACCAGGCACTTTGTACTTACATGTGATACAAGAAGCAGTCGCAAATGAGCCATGGCACTGGACCAGTTTCTCTGGTAAAACTCCCGCGTTTGCTTCTAAGTTATCAATATTTTGAGTATAATTTCTCAATAGCTTGCCCTTGTCTTGCAACAAACGAATGAAACCATGAAGGGGAGTAAAAGCAAAAGGAGGAGGTAATATCATGTGCGCAATAGAATAAAAAACTGAAGGATCTTCACGAAAAACATCCAATGAAAATACATCTTGAGGATCATCCATTCCTAGATGTTTCATTTTTGAGTAGAAACCTTGCGAAGATCTAAAATCTGGAATACCCAAGGAAGTTGAGATACCCGCACCAGTCAAGACAAGTATGTTTTGAGCGTTTTGTAATGCTTTGCAAAGATGGGAAATTTTGTGGAAGCACGGAAGGCGTGTTCTTAAGTTAAGAACTCTGTTGATACATTCGTTGAGCAAAACACAACATTTGTTCATGAAATAAATTTCATCGTCGGCATCCTCCATGAACTTGACTGGGTCTTCAGGTTCATATCCGAGCAGGTTGACTAATGCAAGTAATGATTCAGGGGTAGTATTGGAGGGAATGAGTTGATCTAACTTGTCAAAGAAAGGGTCTCGGCCCTTAGATCTTAGAAACGTCCTCAGATGTGCGCTATTTTTTTTGGTCAATTTGATATCTGTTATTAAAGGCACTTCTTCCAAATTCAAAAATCCTTCCTTTATGTGCTCAAAATCATCGTCTTCTCCTTCATCGGCAAAAACGTAATCATTTAGGCGAATTGCAGATAAATCAAATGGACGATTCGAATATTTTCCATTATTACCGTCTGATTGACCTCCAGGAAGTAGATCTGCTTCATCCAAAGATGAAGTATAAGAGCCTGACTCGCTTTCATTCTCTTCAGAATCTGAATCTACTTTTTGGAGTACAGAGATAGGCTCAACAGACTCGGACGCTGGATCAGACGAATCTGATAATTGGGCATCTTCAGCCAATTTAAAGCCATTTCCAACAGATAACCCTCCATCTGGATATTTATAGTTATCTGATTCCTCAACTTTTGTAATTTTGGAGGATTTACCACTAGGTTCCTCAACTCCTGGAGAACTCCTGGATCTCTTTAAGGTCGTCAACAGAATCTCACCATCTCGTTCAACCGATATACTTCCATTTCCAGTCTTAGTATCCGCTGGCTTAGTCGGGGAAGTGTCTAATACCTTAGTTATAGAGGATCCTGAGCTACTGGTATAAACCTCACCTTTTTCAGACATGGCTGTGAGCTAGTGATCTCAGACAAAATATATTGTTAAAAAAACGGGGATGAAAGTATTAAACTTTATCACAGGTGTGTATTCTAACAACTGGAATCTGAGATTAGACACGCTGCTGGATTCAAGTTTAAATGGCCAGATACGTGAGCTCCGGTTTCCTTTTCCTTGCTTTCTCCTCTACTTGAATCCCTGGGGCTAGTAGTAATGATTCTCTTACATCCTTTATCATCATTCAAGCATTCTGTGGAACGTGAATGGATCCTTAAAAAAGATACAGGTCGATCGACTGTAAACTACTATCGTCCATCTTAGACGGGTCGATAGACTTTCGTCCAAAATTTTTCATTTCGACCCCCCGAAACTACTGAAGGGGAAAGAGAGAAAGAAGACAACCTAATATTTCGTTGAAGAAGAAAAGGAGAAGAGTTGCAATATCAGCCAAAGAGATATATCAGGAAGTTATCAAAATGAGAGGTAATCCAGTGCCGCCATTACCACCTTTGAAGAGACTTAAGGTGAAGAATCTTACGGTAAAACAGCAAGCCAACCCATGTACCGTTATGTTGTCTCAAATGTTGACATGTTGGGCTTCCTCTGGAGGTGAAGGTGCCGCTGTTTGCAAGGAACTGGAACTAGGTTTTAAGAAGTGTATGAGTAGTGGAGTGAAGGCTCCAAGACCTGTCAAGTCCAGTATTAATTACCATGCTGCAAGATTGTTACCGGTTATTCATAAGCAAGTCAAGAGAAAGTAGATGATGGGAAATAAAGAGGACATGAGTGATGCTGCTACAGAATCATAGATCCATAGATGGATTGTGATTGAGTAGATAACGATAAATGATTAGAAGAAGGGGGGTTTATCACCAGTAACTCGTCAATTTTTACAGAATTGGCTGTCCGTGAGTGGGCATATATGGTTTGTAGATTGGTGAAGTTATTATTGTATATAGTTCAATGTAATTGATATTGGTTATTTTTCATTTGCACGTTGTATTTTTGACTATTTATTCTGCCAAAACTTTGATCTTGAATTGATTAGGTTTCTACTTTTGTGATGAAAATGTCTTCAATCATGCTGTTGGAAAATCGACTCAAGAAGCAGAAGAATCGTCGCACTCATCTTTAGATGTGAAAAATTTTGAGTCGGAGAAGACAAAAGGGGAAGACAAAGACTTATTTGAAAGGAAATAGAAGAGATAAAAGAATACGAATATCCAGGCATCGTCACAGTTCAACCAGAAATGCTGAATATAAAGGCACTAGCAGCTTTTCATAAACCTGCAGTTTGCCGGGTAGTTTCGGCATCGCTAACAACCACGCAAAGCCCCCGATATATACACTCCGAACCATTTAAGTCTCCCAAAATTGGCGAAACTATTGGGGAAATTGAAGAGAAAGAATCGAGTTCCAACACCCCGTTTCTAGATAAGATCTTGAAGGATAAATCCTACAAGAGTTATTTTGAAGGATTCTCTAAGGCTTCGTCTGATAGCAGGAAGATGATATCTGTGGAGGAACAAAAGTCATTTGAGAATATTTTCAGTTATCTTAATGAGCAGCAAGGAGACAAAGGGTTAACGGATACATTGAAGGATATTGCAGCTATAAACACTCCATTCAAAAGAGTTGCCGAAAGAACTGTTCTTCCGTCTAAGAGTCAGCTCTCATTATCGGCCTTAACTTCCTTTGACGCAGCTCAAAAGAAAGTCAAGAAAAAGAGAGACTCCGAGGCTGAATTGCTTAAAGCAATGAGACCAACACTAGACTATATAAATACAGAGATTACTGTCGATCAAAAACTGGTTAGCTTCATAAAGGTGAAAGTTCTTGCAGCATTTGAGAAATACACAGCTGATATAATGAGCAAAAGACAGAATTCGGTCAAGACCAAATCAAAATATGCGGAACCTCTACTGCAAGTTTCGAAACAATCAGAAATGGATCCATCAGCTCCAAGAGTTAATACAGATACTTTACCATTATTGCTAAGATTCTGTCTTAATTCGCTGACCTATGACTTTGACTCTATTGATGAGACAATGTCAATAGTTGATCACATTAAAAAAAAGCACTCGATCTATGTCTATGAGTTTGGTCTGGATATCGAACTATATAACTCTTTACTCTTTCAATCATGGATCAAGACCCAAAACTTAAAGGTAGTTGCCAAACTGATTGATGAGCTGCAAATCAACGCGATTCAACCCGATTTCACCACCTTTAGAATATTAAGCATAATCTATTTGAAATGTATGAGAGTTGAAAATGGATTACAAAGTGAAGGATACCTTCTATGGGAGGATAGCAAGAACATCCATAAGATCAAGGATTTTGTTGATGGGATGAATCTTCCTCTGTACTAATCTTGCGTCGATCGACCTGTATATATGTATTATGTAAGTAGCTAGGTAATCACAAACCGTACCTATTTTTCGTGTCTCAGAACGCGTTGTGGTCTCTTTTAGTATTGAAGAGTTCAGAGTTTCAGACTAAACAGGATAAGCAGTTCAGAAGTTGGGCTCCTTTTACTAGCATTAAGATCAATCTTGACCGTTGAAAGATAGGGGTGAGGATTAGATGATTCTATCAGCTAAAGATTTCGCCAAGGCATTCGAACAAATCAAGCATACATCATTAACCCATTCAACATGTAAATTGGTGATATTTGTATCTTGTCTTAATGTCGATGCGATTTGTGCGAGCAAGATGCTATCGATGTTGTTGAAGAGGTACTTGATTGTCTTCCAACTAATACCTGTTGTTGGATATAATGACCTGAAGACAAAATTTGCAAAAATCGATGATAGTATCTCCAATGTTTTCTTGCTAGGGTGTGGATCGATGGTTGATCTTGAAAATTTTCTAGACGTGGAAGTGAATGATTATTTGGACCATGACTATCAGAGCACCGCACCTGTCACTCCAGAGTCCACAATGATAGAAGGACAAGAAGGAGACCAAATACGGCTCAGGAGGAGGATATATGTGATGGACGGTAGAAGGCCATGGAACTTGGACAACTTATTTGGATCGCATATTATCAACTGCTTTGATGATGGAACTGCAGAGTCCGAATTGACAAAGGAGAAATTAGCATATGAAGTATTAATTAACTTAGACAGTGATGATGAAGGCGAAGATCCTGAAGGTGATGATGGTGAGGAAGAAAATGAAATTGATGATCTTGCAGAATCCAATGATGATGATGATGATCAAGCAGAGGATGCTGGGGATCGAACTTTAATAGAGTCTCGAAAGCGGAAACGATCTTCTGATGGCAGCAAAAGTCAAGGCGGAAGTCGAAAGAGGCAAATCAAAGAGAACGAAAAAACCATTGAAGATTACTATAACCAAGGTACAACAGTTGCAGTTTCAGCTGCATTACAAGTATATTCATTGATTTCGACAATAGGTGAGACAAATCTTGAATATCTCTGGCTTGCAATAGTTGGAACCACTTCGTTGAGTCAAAATTTCGGAAAGGTGTACGATGAAATATTGCCATTATTAAAAGAAGAGACTAATCGTCTTCAAGAACAACAGTATCAAAAACAACCAACTGAACCATTAGAAGCAGGTAGAGGGAAGAAAGCGGATAACAATGCATTATATATCGACAGGGATTATTCCCTATTTTTATTGCGACATTGGAATTTATACAATTCGTTTTTCTATTCGAGTTATGTTAATTCCAAACTTCAATTGTATTCAAACACAGGAAAAAAGAAATTGAAGAATATGTTTGCAAAGATGGGTATATCTTTGGTTCAAGCCAGTCAAAATTGGCATTATTTGGACATCGATCTCAAAAAGAAACTACATAGCATATTCCATAAGAATTTACCTCGTTTTGGATTAACTGATGTCATAAGGGATGGATTTCTAAGAAGTTATGGATTCCATGGGATGGTTAGTGCCGGTGATTTTGTGGAAGCAATAACTTCGCTACTTGAATTCGATGGTGATTTTTTAGGATCTGATGGAAATGGTAAGAAACCTAATGAACAACAACCAACAACTCCTGAGGACTCGGACGATAATAACGGCTCAGCTACTGGAGATGGAAAAAATATTGGAAGTTTAATACATCGTAGAGAAGCTCAATTTGTTAGCAATTTTTGGAAATCTTTTGATGCATTGAGTAAATTCGAACATATTACAAAAGGTTTAAAGATAGCCAAACTTCAACAGCAGTTTATTTTTGATAAAGGATTTGAAATCTTTCAAAAGAAAATGATCAAAAATTTGAGGGTTTTCAGATTGGTTGTCCTTAAGGATAATCATGCAAGTATAATGAGCCATCATCATGGATTTTCGGGATCTAATAAAAATGGTGGAGTGAGTCATCATTCATCATCATCTGGTGTTAGTTTAGAATCGGAGAATGATGTTATCGATATCCAAACACTAAGTAAGAATGCGAAATTGTTCCAAAATCCATTGATGTTAACAAAATTAGGAAATTGGATTCTTGAAGCATGTGCTGAATTGGACAAAAGTTATTTACCATTGGTTATTGCATCCCTTGATACACAAACAGGTACATACTTAGTATGTGGATTACCTCCAAAGTATCCAAACATGAAAGGAATGGAGAAACTTAATGGGGATGGAGAAGGTGAATACGATGAAAGAGAAATCAACGAACTTGTTAATAATACTACTGTCTTGAATACTTTCTCCTTAGCATTTCAAGAAATTGCAAATAGTACAGGTGCAAAGGCACGTATCGATAGTTTTGAAAGTGCCATGATTGAGCTACGTAAGGAAGACTTATCAATGTTTTTAGAGAGATTAAGTCTCAGTGGATTAGTCTAGAAGAGGATGTCTCTTAATTATGTAAATTATTAGTCTTAGCTTTTTTTATTCATTATTTGTTGTATAATTATTGATTTAATGCATAGTGACTTGAAACTAAAGGTTTTTTCGAAGCAGACGAGTTTCCAAATTTTTCTTGACAATTAGAGAAGGAATTACTGCATCTTCTAATGAATCATGGGAACCAGATTGGATTCTTAAACTTAAGTATTTCCACGCCAATTTTTTTAAAGGATCTTTCCTCCTGGGGTTGATCGTATTTTCAGAATATAAAACAGCGGTATCCACAATCTTTGAATAAATTAACCTTAGTACATTGAGATCATTTTCTAATCCATGGCCAATGATAACTGTATCATCATCGGTCAATTCGGCCAATTTATCCATTAAATCATCAAAAGACATTGAATCTTCCGGGATGGAATCAATTCCTGAAACGTGAGTCAATAGATCAAGTACCTCACCTTTAGGTCTAACTATTGCATCCATGATTTTATCAGTGTTGGGGAAATTACAAATACTAATCTTCATCAATTCAAACCCTAATGTAGTATAGCACATCTCACAATCCAGTCCAATTGCTTTTAATTTCGTTGAACCGTTGGGATAATATAATGAATCAATAGTTTGAAAAGGTATCGTATAGGATAAGTTTTCAGGATCGTTTAATTTAAACACATGGAATTCAGCCAATTGACAACCTTCTGAAGTCCCAACTGTTTCGTTACAGCATTTCCATCGTCTTGTAGCATACTCACTGTTATATTTTGGAATTGAAGGCATCTGAGTTTCAATCTTACCAGGATGGTATGTACACTTAGTTTTTAGTACTTTTTCTCTTGAATATTCTTTTAGTGGATCAAAGAGATTTTTGCATCTGGCACATTCAATGCGTGCAGCAGGCTTTTTAGATTCTGGAACATCCAATACAAACCCATGATGCTTTAAAGAACTCTTAGAAAGAGCAATTTGATTCAACTCTTTGATGAAATCATTTTCTGTCAAAGAGAGACTACCCTTGGGTTTAGAGGGTTCGTTGATTGGCCTAGCCTTTTGTCTACTCAATGTAAACATCAACCTTTTTATATTTTGAATGTAATCATTTCTAGTCTTTGAAGTAGTCGCAAGCTCATATTCTTTAGATACAGATTCCGAGACCGAGGAATCATCATCCAACTTGGCGTATTGTGAGTGTAATAACTTTATATAATGAACCCTTTCATCTTGTCTGACTGGTGCAAATGGTAAAACAGGCTTTGGGACCAATTTTTGATTAAAACTGCTTGGTTTACTTCTCTTTGAATTCGAAGCCGAGAGATCTGATGGTAGATCTCTATTTCGTTTTTTCACAACGCTTGAATCTAAACCTTGATCAACAGGCATTCAAAAAATTATAAAGTGAGATAAAATTAAGGATAACGGCTCAAATATCGTAACATTCCGGACGAAATCAAATAACAGAAGGTCATCTATCTTTATCAATCGAATTAAAATATAGTCAACCAACCTGATAGAAATGAATCATGAGATCCATGATCAGGCAGCAAAATAATATCTGCAACGGCTCACAATTGACACGTGAATTTATTTTGGCAATCAGCTCAGTAAAGTAAAAGACAAACTGGATTTTGAAAAGGGGAGTTCTGTTTGGAAAACACTCTGAAAAGATGATTAAAACATAAATAGATGAAGGAAAGAATATCTCAGCCAAGTATCAGGAGTCTTTTTAATGGTATTTGATTTTAAGGTATTCCGTCTAATACTTTGTGCGGTACCTAAACTTGAGAAAATTCAATCCGATATACGAGAAGTAATAGCTCAGTTACTTATGTATGGGCACTTTGGAAGCTAATTGACGGATCTAGAAATCAACGGTTAATTGAACAAGAAGATAATGTAATTTAACTAAAACGTCGAGTGATTACATGGGGCGACCTTTTTGTATTGACTCTGTTCTCCCACCAAATTGTAGTCTCAAGCGAATAGAGAGGGTCAAAATACGGCATTTCTCTCATCAAAAACAATATACTTCAACCATCGTTTAATCGTAAGTTGACTAATTTTGCGAGAAAGGGTTAATAAGAAGATATTAAGACGGGGTTTAAAAAACATGTGACAACTTTTAACACCAAAAAGCCACTTTGCCATCCCCTTCTCTCCCCAGTTTAGCTATCTCTCACTAAGAGCGAATTTACACTGATAAGTCTAAGACAACTTTACTAGATTAGCAATATATATCATCAATAGAGATGGTGGTTTTTGTAGCAACTAATCTGATGATTATCTGTAAATAAAAAGGTTAGGTGTTGTAAAAAAACCGGTAATTTAAGGAAAGAACAGGAAAGAACAAAAATTAAAATTAACATTTACTCGCCGCATACCAATTTGACGTTTTATTTTTTAGAAACGCTGATGATGATTATGAGCGGATTGATCAATTGATAGGAAAGCAAATTAATTTAGGATCATGATGGTTCCCAACAATCACGACACTATATGAAGTTAAAAGCTGGAATTTAACGGAACTCTGAATTGAGGTATTTTTTAAGTTTGGTAGGTGTATCTTCTAATCATGCAAGTTCTTAATAATAGTCTATTTAAATTTTATGGTTAACTAAGATGATTATTAATTGGTAGCACGATATTAACAAAATCACCCGGTCATGACCCTCTTGTTTAAATCTTTCCTAAATCTTTATATTTTTATATAAATATGAAAGCTCCACCTATTCCATTAGTTAGATTTTTTATTGCTTGTTTTGTTCTTCTCAGTATACAAAAATAAAACAATTACAATTCAAACTTATTTACTATGTCTGACCAATTATCTAACACAGAGACAGCCGTCGTTGAAAAAAACGAAGGTACTTTTACCCCAATTGCTCATCAACCAAAATACACAATCTATCCACCAAGAACTGGTTTACTAAGAGTTAACTACTATAAAAAATCAGATCAATGGAGACCATTCCCTGCTGCTTCAAGTGCTGGCCTGGCTTTATTATCAACATCTCTTTTCGCATTGGGACTTATCTTATGTAAGAATGATGATTTAGCAATTTTGACAAGTGTTTTCTTCTTTTCTAGTGGTATAGTTCAAATTATTACTGGTATTTGGGCTATTGTTGATGATAATTTATTCGGTTCAATCTTATTGTTATGCTCAGGTGGATTTTTAATGTCACTAGGTGGTGCCCTTACAAACGTTTTCGGTGTTGATACAAGTTACGATTCAACAGATGATTTATACAATGCTTTAGGTTTATATTTGTCTGCTTGGACTGTGTTCTTCTTCTTATTATGGACATTTACTGTCAGATCAACCATTCCATTATTTGTTCTCACATTCTGCCTTTGGTTCTTCATGCTATTGTTCACAATTTATGCATTCTCATTACATTCTAGTATTAGAGTTGCTTCAGGTGTTTTCTGTTTCATAACATCAGTTTGTGGTTATTATGCTGTCTATGATGGTATGGCTTCTGCTGCTTATTCTTATGTTCCAAATGTTGAACCAAAATGGTTAAGAATGCCTTATTCTTGGAATGAACCAGCTGATGAGAAAATCGTCTTGGTCTGAACATAATCTTTCGATGATTCATAATTCGGTTTGAAGGTTGAGCCTTATCTTTTTGTTTTCTCCAACCCACCTTTTTGTAAAGGTGCTGCTCCCTTTTGTCACCTACTTTTTAATGTTTTGATGATTCCCCATTTAACGAGTTTTACGATGATCTTTGTCATTTCGGTTTATTTGATTTTATTTATCTTAATGAACAATTAAGATTATCAATATTTGAGTAGAATCTTTTCCCCTTTATTTTGTTATGAATCTATTTTTTACCCCAATTACTAAATATCTGATCTATTCAAAAACAAGAAATATAATCTTTTTGTAGTTGCGTAAATGTTTCATTATTTTCTGATTCCATAGTATTTAGAATGTGTCTGTCTTCTTTGATTTATTCAAATAATAACTATCAATGGTAAGAACAAGGATATATACACCGGTCAAAATGACTCTTTTATGACATTGAATTTGCGGTAATGTTTATTTTCTTCAATGACATAATCAAAAGCCGCTGATTATAAAATCGCAAATGTGGGGTGAGAGTGTGTGTGGGGTTCATAATCAAATCACCCTTATTATCAGAGAGCTTCAATCTCTTCCATAATTTTCAGTAATTGAAAATATATCCGAATTTTCCCGAATTTAAGTTGGAACACTAAATTGTTTTACAGTTATAAGGTTTAGCGAGTTAACACCTATACAAAATACAATACTTCGAAAGAGATCATTGCAAAGAAAAGAAAAGAATAACACGACACATTCAGTCCATAGTACTTATCCTGTGTGCCCTAACGGCAAATCCAACCCCTGTACTTATTGAAGTAATGACAATGATTACAAAACCCCAAACAAACATCGGCCCTCTTGGCTTTTTGACTGGTTTCAAACCATCAACTGTAAATTTCTCAATATCTTGTCCTCCAACACCGCCTGAAGATGAACTACCCAATAGAAAACCTTCGGAGTTTCTCAATTCTTCAGTCTTTTTGATCAACTTCTGTAAACCTTCTGCAAATTGAACCATTGGTGTCAACTGATCACCGATTGTTTTCAATTGTCCAAAAGTTTGTCTTTGTGTTGGACTTTTAAGTTTATTTATCTCTTCATCAAATTTGACATCATCGCCTGTTATTTCTTTAATGAATTGAAGCGATGCGGTATCAGATGGTTTCAATGAACCATATATATTAAGAATCTGAATTTGCTTCTTTTGCAAAGTCCCCACATATTTATTAGTATCATCCAAAAGATCTTGCATTGTGAATTTATACGTTTCAGCAAAGGAGCCAAGCTGAGTATGTTTCTCAGAGGCAAGTTCCGAAGTTTTTGGATCAAATGAGTTAATCTCATCTAAATCAGTTGAGATACTCTTTGAGATGGACTCTAATTCAATAACCTGAGTTTTAACATCTGTAAATAACGATTCATCAAAAATCGACGTCGTTGTCTGGAATTGGATGGTATCTGTACGAAGGTTATTCAAAGCAGTTTGTAAATTGGACAAATTATAATAGAATAAATCATCAGCTTCTTCTGATGTATTGAATGGATTATCAGGCTGTTCGAGAAACTTCGGACCATTAGCAAATGGGTCTTCCGGAGTAATAGACTATATTCATCAGCTATTAGTATTTGATTTATTTAAATGCGGTTTATTATCTTTTGTACCTACCATCTTTGTTCTTCTACTTAGTGATAAATACTATACTGAAAAGAAGAAGAAGAGGCTGCTGCTATTGCTGCCCATATAATCTTAACAAACTATCTGATCAAATACTGCGGTTTGTTGCAAGAGACACACTTTTCGTGCCCCAAATGACACTGCCTTGTCATATACACAGCCATCAATTAAACCCATAAAACACATAATATTAATATTTGCAAAATATACAGTAATTGAAAGAAGAAATAGAAAGAAGAAAACACCTGGTAAAACACAAAAACAAAACAACAGAAATAAAGGGAAATAAAAAAAGGCAAAATGAAATAATGAAATAATAGGTCTTATTAATTATAATGGTCCAATAATTTGGGGTGGGGAAGGGAAGGGAAAAATATAACGCAAATTGGATCTTTCTAGCCTGAAGTAGCAGCAGTTGGTTTTTCAGTACTATTTGAACCATTTATCTTTTTGTGAATTTGAGACTGATTTAAAGATTTCCCTGTCATTTTAGGAGATTGAGATCTTGATACAATTGGTGTGATTTCGGAAGTGTTCTTATTCTTCAAAAGTGTTGTTGATGAAGATAATGATCCTGAATTATTCTTCGTATTCTCATCCAACTTTTTCATGTCAACATTACTGTTTGTGCTATTAGCTCGATCAGAAGTTCCACTTCCATTAACTCCAGCTTGTTGTTGCTGTTGTTGCTGCTGTTTAATTATCTTTTGTTGGGCAATCAGTCTCTGTTGTTCTATATGCTTTTGTCGTAGATGGTTCATATTGTCATAAGCCTTAGAGAGAACCATGCATCCAAATCTAATTGCTTGTGTTTGGCTACCAATTTGATTCAATTTAGATGGATCCAATGGTTCATATGAAGACAAGTCCGAATCAAAGCTAAACCTAGAAAGTAAACGTCTCTTCGCTGATGATCCTGAATCATAAACGTTAATTCTACGCTTTGAATGTCCAACATTATTATTTGCTGCAGACTCGTCATCTCCAGCAATCACGTTGTTATCAATTGGAGAAAGTGGAGGAGATGGAGGCACATTAGATGACGATGAGAAATCCATAAAGTCTAAGATTGAAGGATCATCTCTCACCCGTTTACGGTCAATCCAAATCTTCCCATGACGTCCAACTCTTTTTCTTAATTTATGAACAACTTCAGAAACAGATAGCTTATTTCTGTTTAATTCTGCCAAGCTTTCGCCATCTTCATCAGATCCATATCCATAACTTTCTTGAGTTAAATCATAATATTCCGGTAATGAGTTTAATTTATCATTCTTCATTAGTTGACCAGTGGAAGCGTTTATCTTGACAACATCTTCATTACCAAAATGTCTATTGCCATTCAAAACTCCGCTGAAATCAATTTCTTTGGAATTATCAACTTCAAACAATGAAGACGTAATTGCAGAATATGGGAAGTGGCTGCTCTCTCTGATATTATACTCTTCATGTGATGCAATTTCAAAGAATGGATTATAAGGATCATCAGTGAAATTGACCCATCCTTCATCTTGAGCATGACGTTTTGAAAGTTTTTCACTAACGGCTTTTTTAATACCTTCAAGTTTATCTTGTAATACCGTATTTACCGTTGTTAGATCCAAATCAGGAATTTTGGAACTAGGTAATTTCACATATGGATGGACAGATACTTGAGCCCCAGCTCCATTTTGTAACTGTTGTTGACTCAACTGTTGTTGTTGTTGCTGTTGTTGTTGTTGAAGTAGTAAAGACTGCTGTTCTCCAGTTTGCTTAGACTGCTTTTCCTTTTCGAGGAGATGCTTTTTCTTCAAATCTTTCTCTGTTGCAAGCCTTTGCTTCTCTTGCTCTTCCTTGATCTTTTCTAAATCTGGAACAATCTTCTTCTTTTTATGAGTTATTAGATCTTCATCGTCATCTTTTATACCTAAGTCTCTCTTAACATCTTTGACCTGACATCTCAATTTAAAAACTTCATAGTCCGTCTTTAACTGCTCCATACGTTTGACTTCTCTTTCGGCAACCATGAAAATCAAATTCTTTGCCCGCTTTAAATCTTGATAGAAGCTTTGTAATCTTTCAGTACCTTGAGTATCTGTCCTTCTGGTCTTTCTTGCCTGCCTGAAAGCTCTTCTTCTAAAGCAAACATAAGGATCGTTATCATCCTTTTGAGAAGGATCCTCTAACTTTACAGCAGGGAACACCGGTTTCCCTTCTCTTTCAAGTCTTCTGTTCTTCCAATGCTCATATATTGTGGCACCAAATAGCTCGAACAAAACTTTTAATGGCCTTGGCTGTCTTCCGTTTGTTGGCTCATGATCTAGTAAAGTTTTGAAAGGGTGAATACCTAATTGAGCCTCAAGTGTTCGACTGACATCGGTGGGATCTGTCTTATCAGGAACAAGAGCTACACTTTTAATTTCTTCGAAGCTTAGTATCTGAGAAGGATCCATTGTTAGAAATGGCTGTTTTTCATTGACAACACTTTCAAGACGATATGCAACAGCTTCAAATTCATCTTCAGAACATATCTTGTTCTTTCCCAACTCTAGCTCTTTATTCATTTTGTTTAAAAACTCCTCATCAACTTCATCCATATTATATGGACAACCAACTGCATCTTCAACAGTGGCTGAGAATCGTATATATGAGGCCGGTTCTTGGAATTTTTGATAATAATATTTCCCGGCATCTTTCCACACTTTAGAGGCATCAGGAGTTGGAATATAAACTTGTTCAACATTAGCACCTTGAATTTTGGCTAGAGAGGCGTTAATAACTTTCTGTAAATGATGTTCTTCTTCTTCACCTTTTTCGACACCTGTTTCTATCTGTTGCAGTTCACGCTGTTGGTCTGCCAGCTCTAAATCTGGAATATCTCGTTGTTTTAATACTTGAACACTTTGCTTAACTGAGATCTTCCGCTGTCTAAAACGGGCGCCCGCAGAGGATGGTAAAACCATCTTGAAAAGGGATTATGAAATCCTTTGTGGAAAAGTCTGGGGTGTAGTATGTAGTAAATACGCTTGTAACTGATGAAACTATCCTTCTTGGCCTTTTCTTCCCTTATGAAGTTTGATAAAATACCAAAATGAAATATTTTGCAACAGGTCCCGCTGTCGTAAAAATTTGGTGGTAGTAAATTGGGGTTACCCTTCCTAAAAACGTCGACGACAAGTTCGCAAAACCAGCCAAAAAGTGGCGACGTTGATGTTGCTCTCAACAGTTGTGCGATACAACCGGAACCGGAACAAAAAGAGAGGGGAGGATTAGAATGGCGACCTGGTATGGGCCTTCTTTTCCAAATAGGACGACACAGAAATTAACTGTGCCTATATATACAAGTAAAATATACCAGTTAGCAAATTGCCTGCTATAAACAGTTAAAAATAATATAAAGTGATAGACATTTAAACCTAACAATAAGTTACACGTGTAAAAGACGGATTTTTAAGGTGACGGAAAAAGAGGAAGGCGTGCGAGAGGCTCCGGTTCAGAGACTAAGTGTAGTCTCTGAGAGAGATAATTTTTTTTCTTACAAAAGCAGCAGGTAGAAGCCAATAAGACTTTAAAATTTCATCTACACAGCCTTATTTATGACATCATCCACTATCTATTTACATGAGAGATTAACTAATCACCCTTGATGGTGATTCCGTAGAGATCTAACGTCTTTTGTGACACTTCACTCGGACTTTCAACAACAGGATCAGATCCCGATTGATTCTTGGGGAATGCTATGACATCCCTGATACTACTTGAACCTAACAACATGGCGCAGAGTCTGTCAAATCCAATCGCTAGACCAGCATGGGGTGGACAACCCGTTCTAAAGGCAGCTAAAAGATGTCCAAATAGTTGATCCGGATTTTCGATTCTTAAGATTTTTTCAAAGATGAACATTTGCAAATCAGCATCGTGTATACGACGTGATCCACCACCAACTTCCACTCCGTTGATTACCAAATCATAATGGTCTCCTTTCACTTCCAATGGTTCCGTAGATAACAGTTCGTAGTCTGCGAGATTGGCCATCGTGAATGGATGATGAGTGGACTCATATCTAGTGTAGTCATACTTTGGATATCCATCAGATTCTAAGTTAGTTTCCACTTGGAGAGGATTGAATAATGGGAAGTTGACAACCCATGACGTTGCAAAAATGTCGTCCCAACTGTACACTTTATTAGACACGACCTCACGCCTCCAATTTTCTGGGAAGTTTTGAACTGCTAGTTGTCTAAATCTTCCCAATGGAGTTGGATTTTCATAAGATTGGGATGAACGATCGCTAATCGCTAAAATATCTCCGACCTTCAAATCAAGTAACTTGTTCAAATCTTCAATCGAAGTCTTGGAACTAGAAGGAAGTTGTAATAACCATGATTTAAGACATTCCTCATCTTTGATCATGAATATATATGGCTTTCGAGATTTGTATTCCTTTGTATTCATAAGCTTCCTTGAAGATTTCGAATCTGTCAATAACGCACCTTTAAGAACACAAGCTTCAATAACTCCAAATTCTGGTCTATTGAGCTCTTTATTAAAATGGCTAGACAAATCAAGGAACTCCAAAGATGATCTTAAATCTGGCTTATCAATTCCAAATTTTCTTAATGCATCTTGATAGTCGATGGAACCAAATTCTTCTCCTTCACCTACTTCTACCAATTTTCCATTCGTTTGATCAAGTTTAAATAATGGCACACCTCTGATCTCTTTCCACAAATTAGCCACTAGTTTTCCAACTACTTTTTGAACATCTTCAGCATCACTCCAAGCCATTTCCAAGTCAATTTGAGTAAATTCAGGTTGTCTATCTGCCCTTAGATCTTCATCTCTAAAACATCTTGCAATTTGAAAATATTTTTTGACTCCACTGGCCATTAGCAATTGCTTATACTGCTGAGGTGATTGAGGTAATGCATAAAACTGTTTGCTTGTTCTCGTAGGCACCAAAAATTCTTTGGCTCCTTCTGGGGTTGACTTAAACAATATTGGGGTCTCCACTTCTAAAAAGTCGAATGAAAGTAAAGTGTCTCTTGCTACTTTTGCAGCATTGGATCTTAACTTCAATGCTGATTGAAACGTAGGATGGCGGAGTTGTAAGTAACGATAATCAGGAGGATACAGGGATGGGGTGTGTTTTAAGGAATCTAATTGGGAAGTCTTTTCTGTAGTTGTTTGATTTAAGATTTCAAGCTTTTTCACCACCAATTCCCATTCAGCTATCGATTTTCCTGGCTGGGATTTCTTCAACATGACCAGACCAGTTACGGATATGGCGTCTTCAGGTTTAAGAGCCCTTAGTGCTTTAGAAAGTTCCTCATCAGTAGAGAGAATCTGTACCATTTGAGATTCCGAATCTCTGAACAAAGCGAACACTAACTTCTTGGAAAGTTTCCTTGGTTGACCATCAATCCATCCATTCAGTACTATTTCAGCTTTATCACTAAGAACTTTGTCCAGGTTTGAGTTTATTTGTTGTATACTATGTGTAGACTTTTGGAACTTGAATTTTTGAAGTGTTTGGATCGAATCTGGAAGTTTGTGGTTCAAAGAATATGATGATAATCTAATAATTCTCCGCTGATGCTTGTTAGTGACAAAATAACGAGCTCGACTCGAAGAACTCACCACTCTTCTAATCATCATCATCATCTTGAATTTTGAATACGGTCCAAAGATTATCAATATGCCAAGTTGAACATTACTTTTCATTTAAAGACTTCACCCCCCATCAAGGAGTCCCTCCTTAACAAAGTAAAACTTATTCAGGCTGTGCATACTCTTATGATTGATTTATTCATTTTGATTAAACTATATGCAATATTTACAAGAATCTAAAAAAGTACAATTCTAAAGTGAAATAAATAACTAATATAGACAAGATTATTTTTTACCATCTAGTTTCATCATTTCCGCAGGTTCTGGACGATAGATGTCACCATTTGTGACCATAAAATTGATTGTATCTTCTTGATTAGGCATACCTTGAGCTCTTGGGTTGTGATCAGGTGCACTTTCAAAGACAGATCCAGCTAGTACCAATCTATCTGTATATGGATCAATGTTGAAGGAAAGATACTCATTCATATCTCTAACTTGTTCTTTGATATCTTTCTCACCAAGTTTTTTAACTATTAATCTTTGCTTCGTATTGAATCTATAGGTAACTTGTAGTAATAAGGTAGAACCATCGTCATGAGGTAAATTCTGGAAAGAAATCAACTTAGGAGGTTTGTTGAATTTGATCAAGTCCCAACCAAGATTAAGATCTTTCGGCATTTGACCTGTTCTTTTCTTTAATGCATTGTAAACAAAATCTGACATTATTGGTCTTACACTGTCAAGCTTTTTAGAAGAGAATGCAGTATTGACCCTGACAAATGTTTCAATGGCATCATTCTTCCATAGTAAGAACTTTGGCTTGTATTTTTTGCCCATAGATTTTCTAAATCTATAGACCTGAACCCAATTGAATCCAAATAAATATCCTTTCTTCAAGATATTGTAACAAAATAGCTTCGGAGATGTCAATGGATTTGGCATTCTGCCCCAGCGTAAAGGAATATATGGCTCAAATGGAATACCAATCTTGTTTATGCTTGGTCTCTGGGACGAACTTGGCCTCTTTCGAGAATTTGCTTCCTCATTTTGGGTGGAGTTAAATCTCTTCTGAAGAACAGTGGACTGCTGTAGAGGGTAAAAGAACCGAGTTATGGAAACTCCATTCGCCAGAGTTATACCTCTTCTCAAAAGCATTTGCAAAAGTGTTAGAGATTGTCTTATGGCTTAGTTTACAACTCTCTTTTGTTACTCTTGGAAAGAATCGAAATCAACTTCACCAGTCCATTCATTGAAAATCTCACACAATTGACAAAGAGACCCAGTATCTGAATTTGGCAGATATTCACCCTTGCACCGATAACGAGCCTCAAATGTGGCGATGCTAAGAATTGTTTACTCAGGATGGGGCTGTGCCGCTGCAAAGGATTTCGGTCCTCATTACAAAATCAGAGATTTGATGTTAAAATGGGTTAGCTTTGATACACCAATTGACTGGTGGGCAGTTATCAAACTCTAAGTTCGTGACTCAAAACCATTTTCAGTTAATTTAGGCCTTTTTACTTACCCAATTGGAATCATAGCTTGCCATGTTGATTACAGAATCATTCCACGATGTTAAGACCTCTTACGGTACAACAATGCGTCTATATGTCTTTCATCCTAAGATTCCAGGCTATCCAAAGGCCAAATACCCAGGGGTTTTGGTGTTCAGTGAAATATATCAAGTCACAGGCCCTGTGTCCAGATTTGCAAAGCATATTGCTTCAGAAGGTTACATAGCAATATGTCCTGCCATATACCATAACTTTGTCGACTACAAACCATTGGATTATGACGACAAGGGTACAGATCTTGGAAACTTGTACAAAATTGAGAAGCCAGTGCACTCATATGATGAAGATGCTACCCTTTGTTGTGATTATTTAGAAAGTTTGGATACTTTTAGTGGAAAGATTGGTGCTACAGGTATGTGTCTTGGTGGCCATCTTGCATTTCGTGCTCTATTGGACAAAAGAATTACAGCAAGTGTTTGCTTCTTTGCAACTGATATTCATAGTAAGACATTAGGCAAAGGTGGTGATGATTCTTTGGATAGAGTTTGCCAAGAATTCGATATTGGAAGGCAAGAGCTTATATTGATCTTTGGTACATTAGACAATCATGTTCCACCTGAAGGAAGGGATTTGATCCGTTTAAAGTTGAGAGAGGCAGGAGTTAAATTTACTTTTATGGAGCTATGCGATGCTCAACATGCTTTCGTCAGAGATGAATCAAGTAAAGGTAGGTATGACGCTGCAATAACTGCATCATGCTTCTCATTCCTTCATGAATTATTCAACAGAAAACTTAAGACAGATCTTGGAGAACATGACGCAACTCCAATCACTATTGATCATGTTTGCTAAACAGTTTATGAGCACTTCTATTTACGGTATATATCATCATCACTTTCGTCATCATCGTCACCACCGTTGCCGTGATAATTATTAGTCTTTCCATACATGCCATTCTTCTCTCCACTCTTTTTCGATATCCCTTCTATAGTATCATTCTGAAGAGTAATTTCCGCATCTTGACTTGCGTCATCTATATCGGTTCTGGTATTTCCCAAATCAACCCCACCAGATTTGCCACCTTTAACACCATCATTCATCTTTCTCAACTCATCCATCACCATAATCACGAATGGCCTAATCTCATTGATTTCCATTAAACTTAGTCCATCCAATTGAATATAGACATCATTCAATTCTCGGATACCTTTTCTAGCTTTAACCAACCGTATTTCTCTTAGATCCTGCAACAGCGATCGTATCTCATGTGGAGGATCTGAAAAATCCTCCGATGCATAATCTAACAATTTCTTGGAAATTGGGATCCAATGCCAAGGGAGCTTGGAGAAAACTGTTGGATAATTGATTTCTTCCTGATATTTTGCTTTTAAATACTCAACCGTGAGCCAATCAGGTATCACTATGTTGCACTTGTCCTGCTTCCTGAGAATCACTGACAGCCAGAGGGGTATGGACTCACGGGACAATGCTTTAAGATTTGGCAATCGCCCCGATATCAACTGTGTTCCATTCATGGTGAATCTGGGTAAAATGGTTATTTGCGTCTGTTCAGCAAGGAAGTTGATCTCTTGGGGAGTGAAATTTTGCTGATATTTCTTCGATAGTGACATGATGATCTAGACAATGGTACGACTTCTCTTCGAAATATCCCAACTCAGACTTTTGCTGAAATTACTTGCTTGAATAGCTTTTATTCAAGTGGTTATACAAAGCGAATCTTTCGTGTCTCACAGGAAGATTCGACGCGTCGGAGATATACAAAAAGGCTGTGCAGATAGATACTGAAAAATGGGAAGAATATTTCACTATGAATGAAGATACTTTGATGAGAAAGATTGGATCAAGAGAGAATACTACCCACAAAACTCTTGACTCAGGGACAGCAGGGACACATAGGATGGCGAATCAAGATTTTGATCCTTTGGATCTATTGTCACCTCTTGATAAGACGCATAGGGAAGTGGCTTCTCATACCTACGAACATCCAGTGCAAGGTAACTGCGTTGTGCCTGACGGAGAAGTGCTGAGTGACGATGAAATACTCCCAATTCACGTATTGGACCTGCCGTCAATAAGTCAAAGACCACCAGATGTGATAATGGCAACCATTCTTAGACTTCTACAACGACAGGATGTGCACATCAATTTGAACACAACAAGTACATCGAGGAAGCTCCCCGAGCAGATCCTTGCAGAGAAGTCAATATCCGAAACGGAGATCAAGGAAACTTTGAACTGGCTCCAAAGTAACTCACCCGCGTTGGGAAGATCCTTGCCTCAAGTAGTTTACTCTTTGTCATCGTTGGAGTTCAATCAGCCAGATCTCATATCATATCTTACCACCATAGTATCTTCACCTTTGTCTTATATTCAAGATGCAGAAAAAAGAGAAGAACTATGGCAGCTGGCATCGAATGTCATAGCTGGTAACTCAGGAAGATCCAGTGCCCCATCTTTTACGCGACATATAGAACTGCCATGCTTTGCAGATAAAAACGGAAAACTTGAAGTTCAATTAGTTGAACCAACCATGAGCTACGACAACTTAGGTTTAAAGACTTGGGGTTCAAGTATGTATTTGGCCAGAAGGATATCTCAATCACCATTATACTTAGAGTCTTATCTTCAAGGTGATATATTAGAGCTAGGGGCCGGAACTGGATTGGTTGGAATCACTATTGGATTACTGAAAGACAGGCAGGGAATGGAAGCTACAGGTGATGTGATAGCTACTGATTTGCCTGCGATAGTGGAGAACCTGAGAGTGAACGTTGGGTTGAATACAATAGAGCATGTTGTTAAGTGTGAGGTTTTAGATTGGTCAATGCCACAGTCATTCAGTGGCTTTCAAGAAGGTAGACGATTTGATACCATAATATTGAGTGATCCTATTTATTCAGAGCTTCATCCGTATTGGGTCAGAGATATGATTCAGATGTTCTTGAAACGAAAGCATGATCCAAATGGGGAAATAATGAAGGCATCAGTGATGTTGCAGATACCTGTGAGGAAGAGCTTTGAATCCGAAAGAGAAAATCTTTGGAGATTACTTGAGGAAATAGGATTAATTGAACTAGTCAGCGATTCAGAAGAAGGGATTGATGATTTCGGAGAATATCTGTACTTGTTCAAAATTTTCAGTTGGAAATAAACTGATGCTATTTCAAAATGCATATGTAAAATTAAAAACGTAGAACAAAATACAAACATCTATATAGGGACTGCCTTTCTTATATTAAATTATCCTCTGCCTTAAACTTGAAGTACGATAACCTAAAGCATTGTCATCAGATTCGTTAATCTCATCTCCATTACTATCATATGGTGGGTCGTCTTCATCATATCTTTCATCGCTCTCATCAGAATAATACCCCTCTTCATGAAAGTAGTCCTGATCACTGCCATCATTCTCATAGTCTAGGGGACCTTCCAAAATGTCACTGCCTATGTCTGATGTCACAACATTGCTCGATGCTGTCCTAGTGCTTCCTGTAGCTAGTCTAGAAGACTTTCTTCCCTTTTCAATACATCTTTCAATGTTCAATCTATGCTTGATAAATAACAACTTTGGATATGTAGCCAAGGCCCCATTATGGAAAAACTGTGCAAGTTTTTCTTTTGAAGGATCATCAATGAGACGGAAATAGTCAGATAATTTCACTTTTGGAAACAAGGTGATGGTTCCACCAAATCTCTGTAGAAACACATTTGACCAGTCACTTTCTAAGAAGTTTGGCATCATTTGAAATTCCCTTATCAACTTTAGCCATTTAATGCTTTCCAACTTTATCAGATTCTCAACATAACTTGAGATGAACCCACCACGATAGCCTTTTCCCTTTGATCTTCCAACCGGCTTACCAATATCTCCTCTATTGTTGAAAAACCATAGCAATACATGAGGGTTCACTTGAGAAACAATAGAAAACCTCACATTGAAGTAGGAGTTCAACGCCTCGATAGGGATATCAGTTCTTAAAGATCCATCTTTCCACTTACCACCAAATGAGAATGGCTTCACTTTTCCTTTCAAATCACCTTCTCTTGTATCTTTCTCCATTAAAACAACCGGATTCAAAATTCCAGGAACTGCAGCACTAGCCAGCAAGGTACTCCAAATACAACAATCAGGTGCTGTAATATAATTACATAAGATAGTTGGTGAATGAATATCTTGAGGAACAGAAGTAATATTCAATATCTTACCTGTTCTTTCGTAACATTCTTTGAATGTCATAGAACCCAAAGTCCACCACTGAGCCTTTCTGGCCCAATCCAATGAATCAAATCTGGCTCCCGTTCGCCACCATCTTTTGAACCAAACATGAAATGGTTCATTACCAGTGATATTCAATCTTGAAACTAATTTAAGATTCAAAAGATTTTGCAACTCTTTATTTGTCCTTGTTGAAATTAGCGATGCTATTATTCCACCTCCAGAAGTTCCAGAAGAGATGGTAGGTAATAAATCGTTGTCCAAAAGTGTCTTAACCACTCCATAATGATTGTAAGAGAATGAGGCACCCCCCGACAAGCATAAAGCAGTCTTACCAAACCCTCTGGAAACTGTTTTGAAAAACTGCTTTTTTGATTCTTGCGATATTTCTTGAGAACCCATGATTACCTCTAATGCCTTCACAACTTGGGCATTGAATATTTCAACCAACCTCTTAGTTCCATAGTAACTATGAGAATAAAGTAATGGGTTTTCGATCCCAGCAAAGTTTGATTTTAAGCAGTTTTGTAGAGTGATCATCAACTCCGAGTAGTTCTTTTCTCTCATTGAAACCTGCAGATCTTTGATTATTCGCCTTATCGTTTTCCAATCATAACAATAGAATTTATCCTCTTGACACCACTTGTCCAATCCAAGATATTGATCCAAAATCTTTGCCTTCTCAACATATTCCTTATAGTTTTGGGACTTTCTCAAATCTGATAGCAGGTTTCTTCTCTTTGTATCCTTGTATGTGGTTATTTGCTCACTGACATAAATCGAAAGACGAACAGCAAAATAAAGCAATGACAATATGGAGAGCCAAGTCATGATCAGGATCAACATGGGATATCTCAAAAGCTTGAAGGTAATCGAGTTATCGTCATTGAATACAGATGATTCTTTTCTTCCTTCTTTCTTTTGGCTACCAGCCGTCTTGCTATGCACAGGAAACCAATCAGATTTTGAAGTAATAAGCTCTATGTTGTTATTTCCATGTGGTACACTAGGAGTGGATATACCACTCAGCGAGGCAGCAGCTGAGACAAGAGAATTCTGTCTCGTGGGAAGTCCACCCGACCAATCATCGTGAGGTTCATCATATCGTAATGCCCTATCAAATGCTTCTATAGTTTCCTCGTCCGTGAATGATGCCTCTAAGTCATCTGCATTGGTAATCTTGTCCTGTGAAGTAACCTTTATTGGTGTGGGCTCCCTATCTGAATTGGTGTCGTTTGAAAGTTTCATCATTATCCAAACCACAGATAAGAATCATAAGTATATAAGGAACAGGATATGCCTACAACCAGGAAACCATGTATATCAAAATTTGCGATTAATAAGGGATCAAACAAACTGGAGGACAAGAAGGAAGCACAAACTATCACCAAACTTGTTGTGAATAGTAATAATTATAACAACTAAACACTTTACGCTAATCAAGAGTGAATATTGGCACAGGGCCTGGCCTGATAAATACTATCAGTACAGGCTCAAAAGACGGCATCGCGGTAGAGCGATCAGATCAAAATTATATGGGTCAATGAGGGATTACATAACCATCTCTTTGGAACTTGTATTCAGCTATAAATCATACATATAGGTAAAAGGCAATCATGGGAGAGGAGCAATAGCAATTAAATATCCTTAATATAAATCGAATCCATTCAGTATCATTGATGCAAATATGGGTATGAGTATCCATTTGTTGGCTAGAGCTATTCAGGAATGTTGTACGGGCCCTGAGATTGTCCACTCATACTCTTTCTAGTCATGTTGGTTTTATAATCATTAAAATTGAATGAGGATTTACGACGGACAGAGTTAGGACCCTGTGAGCTGGAATAATCAGAAGAATCATCCATTGGTGTATTTGGGTCAACTGGCGCATCACTAATGGACGATTCATCTGCTCCCATTCCGAACTCGAAACTGCTCGACCGCTGATTGTGGTTCTTTGATTGCGAGCCATCATTGTTGTGATGACTATGATGGTGGGCGAACGGAAGGCTAAGCTTCTCTTCAAAGGCTGATTTTAAGTCTCCTAGTAGGTGATGGTGCTTAGCTGGTTGAGGACTTCCGAAATATGCAGCATCATTTGTACTGACCTCATCATCTTCATGGCTATTGACATCCGGCATCGACATCTTTCTTTTATACATCTGTGGTGAACAACGTTCGACAATGGTTTTTTCACTTTTTCTTCTTTCTAATTTTGATTCTTCGTTATCCAAATCTGGATGCGTATGAGCTTCAACTTCACTTCTATAATTCCTAGTTGTGACCCTCTCAAGTCTTGGACTATACACTTGCTCAAATGGGGTAGACGATGCTGGAGGTGGAATTATATCCGACCTGAAGGAAGGAGGATTGGAATGACTCTCAGGCTGAACGCTATCTGCTGGTGGTTCCAGAGTAGGTGGAGCAGCAGCTGAGGAAGAGGAAGCAGCAAATTCAAGGTCACTAAATTTTGGCTTGAAGCGTTGTGGAATTGGATGGTGTACAGCTGTAGACTCTGTCATTTATTGTAAGTCTTAAAATGCGAAATATTTCAACTTAAAAGATCAAAAGATTAAATGCAAAGTAAATTCGGAATCTGTAAATACTACTTAATAGGATTTACACTAGTATTTAAAAGAAGTGGAGTTTGCCAAAAGTCAGCTCACAGCAGGTGAAGACGATAGTCGTAGGACCAATAATCGCGTCGATTACCCCATATGCGACAACAAGGGACCCCGGTTTAATTAGAGGTCATTGGAGAGTTTGTTGGTGATTGATCATCTACCAACAATTGGGGGATAGTGCCATCCGGTATATTCTTGAATGTTCTATCTTGGAAAGAGAGTCAAGGTGAGCCTTTCCTTGGGTGTACCTAGATTAAACAGGCTTTTGAATACTGAGAGACAGTTGGAAAATTTCAAGTCTCACTTATTAAGGCATAAGAGTCTGACTCAACAGAAGAAGGAAGTCGTACTATCAATTCTTCACAGTGCTGCAACAAAGAGGGAAGTCAGGAACTATCTTTCCAAGTACCCATTACTGAAAGAATTTGATATCTATAAAAATAATGATAGTCTGATTTCGCAGAATCTTTCACAACAATCGCAATTCACTGATAATAATTCTAATGATGAACATAATGGTATTGGATCTAATAAGAAGTATGGTAAGCTAATAGACAATCTTTTGGCAAAATACACAGATAAGGAAGTTATTGAATTAGATACCGAGTCCATAACTCCTTACCATCATGCAGATGAAGTGAATTACGAGATCCAACTTTCAGATACTCTAAGAGTTGCTTTTCTTAAGTTATCTAATTTCAACGGATTGACATTAGATGTAGTGAAAGGTTTAGGGGACCTACTTCAAAGAATGATTCAATTAGGAGTGTCACCAATTATTGTTCTTGATTTGGATAGTGAATTCTTGAAAGTTGATAGTAGATCGACCATCTTGATGATAAATACCATTATGGAATACTCAAATAATTTAATTCATGTTCTTTCTACTGAAAACCAGTTGCAATTGAGAGCAATTCGAGGTTTGTTTGACTATGATTCGGAGAAGCACGTTCATAAATTCCCTATTCCTGAATTGTTGATGATCCCATTACTCCAAGGTATAATTCCCGTGTTGTATCCAATCTCTGTTGATTCACGCACAAGTATAGAGTCAGTGATGAGCTCCTTTGATGTTTTAAAGAGCTCAATTGAGAATCTTACTACTCTAAATGAAGAATTCCGCTCCAATAATGATCAGGGTGATGATCTACTAACCATTGAAAAGATTGTGTATCTTGATGAGCTAGGAGGAATACCGTCCTTGGAGAGATTCAAATCAAGTCATGTTTACATTAATCTCTTGCAAGAGTATGATGATATAGTTTCAGAGCTTCATATTGGATTCCTGAGCCCAACTCTAAGAGACTCGCATTTGAAAAGACTTGAAGAAATGAATAACTTGTTAACTTTGGTTCCAGAAGCAACTGGATTGATAACCACTCCAAAAATCGCTGCATTGAAAAAGGAGAAAAAACAAGCGAATCCTATAATATACAATATCTTAACCGATAGACCAACAATATCATCATCGTTACCTGTCAATTTGAAAAAGACTCCTTTGTTGAATACTACTATTATTAGGAAGGGTGTTCCCGTTAAAGTGTATCTCTCATCTGATTATCAAAACCAGTCTTACAATAATTCAGCGACGATACAGAAAGGGATAGATCTGTTGGAATTTGAGAGAAAAGGACTGGTTGACTTGAAAAAACTGAAGCATCTGATAGACGATTCATTTGGCAAAAACTTAGACATGGATCACTATCTCGAAAGAGTTAACGGCAAAGTGGCAGCATTAATAATTGCTGGTGATTATGAAAGTGGAGCCATCGTAACTTGGGAAGAAGCACCAAACTGTCCCGAAGAAAACAAAAGGAGTGTTGCATACTTGGATAAGTTTGCAGTTTTAAAAAAACTTCAAGGTGTTCCCGGCTTGGCAGATATCGTTTTTAAATCATTACTAGTCAACTTTCCAAAGGAGGTGATTTGGAGATCAAGAATTAATAATCCTGTTAATAAATGGTATTTTGAAAGATCTACCGGAAACTGTGTCGTGGATGATCATTGGAGGATGTTTTGGAGTGGATCAAAAAAGAAGGGATTGCAAGATTATAGAGCTTACCTTGATATTTGCGGGCATATTGAACCTTCATTTGATAGACAAAAATAAATCTAAAAGATATGTACATTTAATATTATGCGACGTGAATGAATTATTGAAATAAATAAATTAATTTAATTTTCACCATGCTAGAGCATTTTGGACATAAATGGTCCATCAAGCTCGTAACCTAACCTTTGATAATAGTTCCTAACACCAACACCTGAAATCACACTAATCTTCTCTGAACCATGTTCCTCTCTTGCAATTCTTTCTGCTTCTTCCATCAACAATGTACCAAAACCTTGATGCTGGAATTTTCTTGGATCTCTAGAATGAAGCGGAACAACAGAGCCATAAACGTGTAACTCCCTCACGATCGATGTCTGTTGCTTAGTAAATTCTTTTCTATATGTGTACTTTTGGGAAGCCTTTCTTAATCTGAGTAAACCAATCAAGATATCCTGTTTAGGATCTTCATATGATAAGAAAGTTTCCCAACCACCGTTGGCATAGTAATCTCTTCTGATTAATTCTACTTGATCGGGCTGAATCTTATGATGAACCTCCTGTATTCCAACTTCCCTGGTTCTCACATCTCTACAAGTGGTACCAAAATCTTTCATTCTGGCCAATGCAAGCTCTCTCAAATTACCATTCTCAACCCCAGAAGTGACCAAAGGCATTGGAATATCCCTTTGAACTCTATAGATTCTTGTCCATGGAGGAACTAATGCCATAATTCTAGCAACCAAATCAATCAACATATTTGCATTATAGGATTTATATAATCCTGTTTTCCAAAGCTCGTATAGACCCGTACCTCTGATAACCAAAGTTGGATATAGTTTTAAACCATCCGTTCTGAATGCAGGATTTTCAAAGTACTCTTTAAATTGTTCCAGATCCCTTTCCATTCCAACGTTTGGAAGATCAGGCATCATATGTGAAACGATTTTGTAACCAGCATCCTTGGCATACGCAAAGGTCTCACAAACAGCCTTCACAGTATGCCCTCTGTTTGTATCCCTTGCAACATCTTCATAGACCGATTGGACACCAATTTCCAATCTTGTACATCCATACTTCAACATGTCATCCAAGTGAGTCTCAGTACAATAATCAGGTCTCGTTTCAATTGTGATTCCCACACATTTGACCAAACTCTGTTGAGAGAATCTGACAGCTTCATCTAAATCAGTACCATTATAGCCGGTCAATGCATTATGTAATTGTGTGATGAACTCTTCACGATAGTCTTTAGGTAATGACATAAAAGTACCACCCATTATGATGTACTCAACTTTGTCAATCGAATGACCAATTTGCTTCAATTGTTCAATTCTTCCACGAGCCTGTTCATAAGGATCATACCTTGCTCTAATTGCACGCATTGATGTTGGTTCATATCCAGTATATGATTGGGTTGAATACTCAAAATCTGAATCTGGTCCACCTGGACAATAAACACAAATATTACCGGTATATGCAATATGTGGACATCTATGTGGCTTACACATAACAGCAACGACTGCAACACCAGATGCCGTTCTAACTGGCTTAGCTTTAAGTTTGGGCAACAAATATTTCTTGTGCTGATCAGGAATCGAATTAATGATATCTGTAAGACGTGGCTGCTGCTTTAATTTATATTTCTTCGAGTATCGTATGATCAAACCATTCAAGTTAATTTCTCTTGATTTAGATAAAGAAGAGACCAATTCTAAAGAGATATCACCACAGCACTGCAAGAATCTCTCCTTCTCAGGGGCCATCTTTTGCTTTGACTTGACACCGACAGCCATTATATCTTATCACAACTGTCCTATTTTAAGTTTTGTCTTATGAAACAAGAAAAGCTGGTCTTTGCAACTTCTGTTATCTACCTTCATTAAAGGAATCAATCAACCAAAAAAAAATTTCAGATCGGAAAAATTGGATTATCTCATTTCTTACATAATCAATATTCTCTTGAAGTTGTTTTGTTGTGCACTTCTCGAGAACTGATTGAAGGGACACCAAGATGGATGGGTCAGGCATACAAACACAATATCTGATAAAAAAAGAGAATTATTTGAAGAATATATCCTAGATTGGAACTTCGTCTAACTAATTGCTATTGATCTGTTTCGTTTTTGTATTTGATTTATAGTTAGAAATGGGCAAGAACAAGAAGTCAGGAAAGAAGTTGGGGAATCAAAAAAAGAACCAGTCACCAGCTGGGGCTGGCTCAACAGAAGGTCCAATTGATCCGGACATTGTCTTAGAATTGTCCCAAGAGACTGCAGACATAACACAGGACCCTGGTGCCAGTGTTGAAAGTCAAGGAGAAGCTGACGACATCGACACTGCAGATCAAACTCCGAACCAAACTGTGGATAGTTCAAGCCTCCACGACTATCCTGTCGGTCAAGAGGAGGAAATTTTAGAAGATGACCTGCTAAGTGATCCAACATTAACCATGAGATTAGAGAATTTGATTGAGAAAGAGATTGTGACTGTTTCCTTGGATACGGGTGCAACTGATGCTACTTCGGTCGCAACTGATGAAAGACCTGTCGAGTCTTTCCCAACTGAATTAGATCAAACCGGCATTGATCTCGAAGTCAAAAGAGATGGTTGTGATGAAACTGCTGCCCAAATAGATGAATCTGATATGACTGGGTCTAATGGAGCCATCGAAGGTGAGCTCGAGCAAAATTCAGTTGAGCTACAACAAGATCAATTAGATCAAACGTTCGATTATCCAGCAGAGATAGAAGAGGCTCCCCAGGCAAGTGACCTTTCATCTGGTGAACCTCAGTTGCTAATAAAGAATGGAGCTATTGAAGAAGGATTGGATCAAAACAAGGGAGAGGTAGATGATGCTCAACTATACGAGAATCATGCTAGCATCGGGGACAATATAGAGATTCCACATGAAGCTGAGAATTTGACCCCCTCTGGTACAGTCGAGACTCCATTACAAAATACAAACTCCATAGATAGTGAAACTAAACTCGAGCGTGCAGAATCACCTCTGGTGGATGGCATTTCGGAAACGGCTAGTGTGGATGCATTTTCAGGCCCTGCCAACTTGATGGTCGAAATTACAACTTCGCAACAGCTCCATCTAGGAACCACACAAGATGGTTCTGAGAGTGAGGCCATTGAGGAGAAATCACTACCGACAACCGCGTTTGAGACAGCGATCCCGTCCGATTTGCCCCGGGAGGATGCCGTGACCCTTGAAGTTGATAAAGAGTTCTCTAATCCCGTTGAAGTAGAACAGCACGAACAAGGAGAGACTTCAATAGATGATGATATTGAACAAAGCGGTATTGATGGCCTATCCTCTGAACAGACCCAAAGCCCAGGCGAAGACAAACCCCTCTCGTTGGAGGGTTTTGAAGAATCTGACACTATTGTTCCTGCAAAAGAGAAGGTGGTCCCCACCGTTCAAGCATCCAATGACAACCCATCCACAGAAGAGTCTGAAGGCTTAACTCAGCAAGCCGGAGAAGAGATTCCTCAGATTAATAATGCTCAGAATGAAATCAAGCCATTTGGTGATTCAATTATTGATATAGAGCAATCAGATAATATTACCCGGGAAGAAATTCCTGTTTCTTCCTCTGAGACCGAACAGAAAATGCCATGGGAAGAGGAGTCCGTTCCTATAGATGAACAGAAAATGCCATGGGAAGAGGAGTCCGTTCCTATAGATGAACAGAAAATGCCATGGGAAGAGGAGTCCGTTCCTATACATCAACAGAAGATGCCATGGGAAGAGGAGTCCGCTCCTCTAGATGAACTTATGCCATGGGAAGCGGGGTCTCTATCTCAAGATGAACCTGTGCCATGGGAAGAAAAATCTATTCCTCATGATGAAGAACCTACACCTAGGGATGAGCCAGATCACGAAGACATAACATCTCATAATCCACCTCAAGGTGATACTCTCTCCGCTGCAGGAGAGCCACAAGCTGCGGAAGATATCGCGGAAATCGTGGAAGACCTTGAGCCAGCAACGAATAGTACAGAGACCAAAGAGACTGGTCTTGATGGAGAGCCCGAGGAGCTCATGCCTTGGGAGGAGGAGTTGCCCTCAAAGTCTAATGACTTGATTTTAGAGGAAATACTTGCAGGAGATGAGAGTAATATTACAACTGTCCACAGAGATAACAATTTTGATTCCGGCAAGGATGACTATCAGGTGAGTCAGGCTACTGACCAAAGAACTTCCTCAGATGAAGCTGATGATAAATTGAAATTCTTAGAGTCGGATGACGACTTACTGCTAGATGATCTCATGGACGATGAATTGTTGGATGATGATCTATTAGAAACCGAGTTAGCTGCCCCTTTTGTTCCAACAAAAAGCAATCCAGAGGTTCCATCTCAGCTTACTCAAAACAAATATGCTCCAAAGAATCTTGGGAGCCCATCCCGAGCTCCACCAACTCTTCAGCCTCCACATCTTGCTGATCAACAAAAACGTCCATCAATGCAAACAAATCTCTATGGGGTGCCAGTGCCACAAGCTGCGTTTCCATCAATCTTCCCTCCCGCTCCAAACTTTGCAACGAACTCTCAAAATTCTAGTGAGGTGAATCCTCAGCACAAGAAGTTAGTTGCAAAGCTAGAACAGGAGAAGAAGAAGACAGATGCATATGATTTCCCTTCAGATATTTTAACTAAGTTCAAACCACCAGCGAAGGCACCTCAACAAAATATATACACAATGCTTGAAAGACAGAAAATTCCCTCCGGAAATCAACAAACTCTACCACCTTCATCAGTTGTTGACAAACCTCTTCCACCTCCACCTCCAGCAGGTGCAGATGCTACTAGGCCACTATCTAGAGGTATGTCACCATTACCTCTACCTCCACCAGAAAACGCAAAGCCTCCAAAGAGTTTCTTTGAAGAACTTCCAATATCCAAAAGACCTTCTGCTCCTTCAGTCCACCTAAAAAATCCCTATGAGGCTATAGAGAGAAACAACTATCCGTCACCATCTATCGGTAGTCCTGGCAATGCAAATTTGACTCTATATCCACCTGTGGCAATTCAGGGCCAGAAGCAAAATCCATATGCTGCTCCTAACCTTCCACAAATTGGGACAGGATCATCTTCTGGTATTGTTCCTTCTCTGCTTTCACCTCATGCCAAGAAGTCAACAAATCCTTATGTCCCAATTGACAGAGGTGGCCATGCAAGGACGCCATCCAATCCTACATCCACAATCCCAATAAATCCAAGCATGGTTCCTGTGCCTAACATGTCACAGATGCAAATATTGAGTCCAAACGGTGCAGCTATGCCTCAGGGTGAAAAATTTCCACAACCATACAATGGTTCTAGTGTCGGACACCAGCAACTTCAACAACCTCAACTACATCAACAACATCTTCCTTCTGCTCAATCTCAACATGTGGTGCTACCGGTTCCTTCTGCTCCACCGGCTGCTTCAAAGTATCTACCTTACGTGGTTGGCCAACCTGGACAGCATCAACATACCAATAGCTCCCACTATTCTGCCAAAGCGGCCCAACCATTAGATTCCGTATATGGAGATACAGCGATCCACGATTCTGCAAGCACTGTTTCCAGAAAAAATACATCTGGCCGCAGAAACCCACTACCTCCCTCTCATATAGGGGGTGGAAATAGCATGTCAAAGAAGCTGCCACCATATACTGTACCTCCTGTGAACAGTCCAGCACCGGTGATAATTAACCCAGAAAACTTGGTGAGAAAGCAGTGGCCGTTATTTTCTTTCACTGCTTCTAGTAAAGTAGGTAGTTTGATTCCTGCCTCTGATGGTTACGGACATCAAAGGTTCAACGTTAATATTGCCGACATCACATCAATTTTAATTCCTGACAAGTTGATCCAGACTTTCCCAGGTCCGCTTATTAAGGGGAAGACAAAAAGAAAAGATTTATCAAAATGGTTATCTGACAAGCTTGTTTCAATTGGTGCTGATGAGAATGGCCCTTATGTTACTGAGGAGCAACTTTTGTGGGCTGTTTTAAAAGTTATGGTTGATGAGGTTAACAAGTCTGATGACTTTTCAAGTGCTGAATATATCAAAAATGTTGTTGAAACTATCAATCCATCATTGCGTGCTAACATTGAAGAATGTGATTCGGTCGACTTTCAAAACATCCCTCTTGTCCAGCCAATCTCGAAACCTTTCAATGCTCATAAGCTAGACCATAATGGTTTAGTCAATATCCATAAGATGCTAGAAGAAGGAAGCAAGGCGGCTGCTTTGTCTTATGCAATTAGGGAGGGTGATTGGGCCATGTCATTTATGATCGCAAACTTGATTGGTACAAATTGCTTAGATGATACTATAAGATTATATGCTTCGACCAATTTAAATCAACAAGATTGGACAGAGCAAGGCTTGAGTTTCTGTTTGCAAATATCAAAAGAGTCGGTCTTCGATTCGCAGCAGCTAATTGGAAAAGAGAAATGGTTGGCTGAGAATTTCACTTTCGTTGTTCCTTTCATCCTGCTAAACAACTCTAACCCTGGTTTGTTCATGAACAAGCTGGGTCAATGCTTGGATTCTGCTGGTTACAAGGAATATGGAATGATAGCAATGATGCTTACTGGATCCACATTACCGTTAATGGGATCAGACACCTTCGCTCATGATATCTCCAGCATTATTGCAAGAGAGGTTTACGAGTTCGTAGTTGTTTCATCTGGAGATATTCCTCAAAGTGTCCAGCAAGGCTTTTCAAAATGTCTTCAAATCAAGATCTGCCACTCTGGATTTTTGGCTGATATTGGCTACTCTTTAGAAGCTAAGAAGTATGCTGATCATGTCAGCAACTTGTTGAGAACTAAAGGCTTGTACTATAATCCTACCACAATGATTGCTCACCAGATTCTATTAGAAAGAATGTCTCAGGCAGAGACAGAAACTGCTGGCTGGTTTGGAGGCAAGCTTGGAAGGCCTAATTTGGACAAAGTCTGGGGTCATTTGGATAAATCTTTCAGCAAGTTTGTTGCAGGAGAAGAATTGGGTGACGAGAATAAACCAAAAGCTGACGGATTGTTCTCCAAGTTCAGTCCTGCTCCTTCCAGGACTCAGTCGCATCTTGATTTGTCTTCCATGCAACCAGTTGCACCTGGTCTTCATGGTTACCACCCATCTCCCTCAACAATAGGATATGGAATGCCAACTCCTCCTATTCCTGCTTCTGGCACGAAGGCTTATTTCAACTTTGATGCTCCTCCTACTGGCCCAATCCCTAACAACTTATACTCTGCTTCTCCACCAGCTACAAAAGTTCAACAACAGCATCAGACGAGGGCCAACCATTATGCCCCACCTTCAAATCAGACTTTTAATCCTGAGGCCTCCCCAAGCTTGGGCCATGCTGGAATTTCTAGACCAAGTGCTCCAAAGAATCCATATGTAGCTCATGGTTCACCACCGGTTCACAAGTCTTACCCTAACACCTATAGTCCCTACCAGAGTGTTCTAGAGGAAAAGAGAATTCCACCACAAGGAGGCAGGACATATGGTTACGATAACGAGAACAGAAATCAAAAGACTGAAGGGAGGTTACAAGAACATCAGCCAGCACTCTCTTATCCAGTATCCAATGCTTCAGAATCCAAGCCTGCAATCAACCAACATCAAGGTAATTATGTTCCTGGCAGCCAGCAGCAAGTCCATGGAATTGACCGGGCTCCAGAAATAAATCAAGCAAACCGTATACATAAAGTCCAAAGTCCAAAGCCAATACCACAGAGCTTGACAGGAATAGCACCTTCTAGAGAATCCAGAAATGAAGTAAAAGATCAATCTAACTTCCTACCTGATTATAGAGATAGTGAGACATCGGAGACAGATTATTCTGAAAGCTCAAATATATCCTCCATGATTGAACAGAAAATGAATCACTATCGAGAATCTAGTCCATCACCACCCGGTAAAGCAGAAGTAGTGGCTGATGATCTATATTTATTGGAGAAAAAGGAAGAAATCGAAACAAAAGTAACTGATGAGGTTGAGGAGACCAATGACAGGTCAGCCATGGATGATATGGTCTTACCTTCAAAGGTGAATGATGAGGGTCTGTCTTCTGACCCCGAAGGGATCTTTACTAATAATTTAGAAATCACCAACGATGTGCAACTGGCAGTTACATATGAAGATCATAATGCTTTCCAGTTTCCGGAACCGGGTACAAAAAATGAAAAGAAACCAGAGGATGAGGAGTCTCCTACATCTATAGCAGAATCGGAAGTGGCTTTCATTGATTCTTCAATAGATGAGAGTAATTCTTCACAGATAATACCCCCAACTCGTTATACTCCAATCAATACGGCATCTGGCGGAAGAGCTTATAATCCTTATGCTGGAACTCAGCCAAAGAAGGTGGCAACTAGAACAACCAGCGCAAGCAAATATGCCCCTTCAAATTCATACACGCCTCTTGCCGTAGAAGCAGAAGAGATTTCTCAGGATATGGACCAAGCTGATTTCTACAGTTATGGAGGATATCAGCCTCCTATGGATTCTGATTTCTTGGATTCTGAGTCAAAAGATAGAGAAAGTACCCCAGAAATACCAGTTGAAGAACTTGTTGAAGTTGAAGACAAAGATTCTACAAGATTTAATGATTCCAATGGTTCGGATCAAGCATCTTTCCAATCCGATATCTTGGATGACGAACCGCTACCTCCTCCAACTGATAATATCTTGAAGTTTCATCCAATCTCTGAGCGTCCATCTCATTTGAGAGATATGTTTAATCCACCGTCTTCAACTACTCAGGTTACGAGATTGAATTCTGAAACTGCTCGTTCTCCTGTCAACATCACAAATCAGCAAAGAAGATATGTTGCTGATGATAACGAGGATGAGTACTACGATGATGTAATTGATGATGATGATGACGATGAAGAAGATGCCAAAGCCAAGGAGGCTGAGAGGTTAAAGAATGAGAAGGAGAAAAAAGAGGCCGAAGAAAAGCGCAAAAAACAGCAGCAAAAACAGGAAGAAGAAGAAGCCGAAGCCAAGAAAAACAAGGAGAAGAAAAACGGAGGAGGTTCATGGTTTGGATGGATGGGTAAGAAGCCAAATGACGATGCTCCTAAACCCATCAAGGCGAAATTGGGAGAGCAAAATTCTTTCTTCTATGATGAAAAGTTAGGAAGATGGGTTAATGCCAATGCTCCTCCTGAAGAACAAGCAGGTTCTTCTGCGCCTCCACCACCACCAATGAAGAAGAAACCATCAATGGCTGCTTTCCCACCAGCTGTTAATAGCCCACCCGTTAGTTCTGCGTCGACTCCTCCTCCTCCTTCAAGTTTGGGAGCTGCTCCATCTGGACCTCCAAGAGCAATCAAGAAAGAAAGTAACAAACCAGATACCATTGATGATCTATTGAGTATGTCCGCTACCACCGCTAGGAAGTCCAAGAGAGGCCCACGTAGAGGTTATGTTGATGTCATGGGCGGAAACTAAGTTTTTTTTTTTTAGTTTTATAGTTAATGTCATATTTTTTTTTTCTATTAAAATAGTTATCGTAAAGGTATAAAAATTAATGCGGGGACGTAAATAATGCTATAAACTTTTCTTCTTGGAATAGAATGAGAAATTCAATTTATTGATTGAATCATTATAATCCAATATTTTCAAATATGGGACAATTGAATCTAATTTTGTAATACTTATAAGCTTCAATGAGAATTCACCAACATCACCACTTCCTATTCCAAAACCAGTTAAGAGATAGATTCTTAAAAACTTATCAATTGATGCAATTACTATAAGAACTCCTTTCCCTTGGATTTCAATTACTTCAAAACTATGGATTGACCCAATTAAGGGGACTTGGAAAGTTTTCAATATCTTTTCACTTTTTAAATCCAATATTCCAAGTAAATTGAAAGAATCCATGAACAATAACCAACTTCTTGAAATTCCAGCTGATAGTTTGGTGATGTTGATTAATGGATGATTTGAAATTTGGAACGATTGTATTGGCATTTTGGTTATTGTTGGTTTGTAAATTAAAAGTTTACCGAATTTGGTTATTGTTGCAGCTGTGTAAACTCCTATATCGGAACAAAGTGAAGAATGGTTTATGTGTTTCGTTGGAGAAGAAGAAGAAGATGAAGAAGCAGAAGAGGATGAAGTAGTTGAGGAAGAAGATGAGCGTCTAGAAGACGGACTATCATCTGCTAGTATACAAGCATCTTTTAACCAAACGAATCTTTCATTATCATATGCAGATTTACCAACTTCATAACTAGCCCTGAATTGGGATAAAGCAGCAGTAATTGTTCTAAATGCCATACATCCATAATTGAAATGGAAATCTCTATTCAAGTCAGAATCAAATTCCATATATGAACAAGTCAAATCGTATATTTCAAGATTGTTATTATATCCACCAACCATTACTTTGAATGGTTCATTTGGGAAATTATGACAAAATTCAATTGGACTCTTCAAAAGGGCATGAAAAGCAGAAGAATAATAAGCATAGTCATCTTTTTCCAAATCACCAAATTTAATGGTCTGATTGTCAATATTTTTATTAGATGAATAACGTAACCGGCGATGTAATGTAACCAATTTGAAAATATCATAAATTGCTAATCTTCCACCGTTGCTGCAACAAATTAAATAATCAGTTACGTGATTTAAAGCAACAATATAATCCCTTGATGAATGGGTATGACCTTCAAGTGATATAACTGGATTTGGCTCATCTTCATAAAATATATCGATCAATCCAGATTTTTGTGCTATTGCAAGATAATTGCAACCACCAGATTTAAAATGTTGTATACATTCAACTATTGCATTAGGTAAGGAAAGTTTAAAAGTTGAAGGTTTTAAAACACTAGGTTTGATTTTCTTATCCTGTGAATTTATTGGGATTATTAATTCTGCAGAAAAGGAAAAAAAATGTTAGTTATTTGTTAATAATTGGATTTGATTGCTTAGATTTTTGTAGTCCGATAAGATCTGTGGGGAAGTATGGGCTATGGAATGTGATTAAGATTGTTTTTCAAACATACCTGTAAGTTTGTTATCACTCCGAGCAGTGGACAACAGTACTTTTATCGATGATGCCATATTTAACATCCAGTTGGTTCTAAAACCAATATTATTAAAGAGATCAAATGACACCAAAGTATTACTATCTCCTTTTATGATAATAAAAACATCTCTTGAATTAAAAGAGGAAAGAGCCGCATCGACGCAAAATGGAATAAAATATATTATTTGTAGGTCGATCGACCGTATCAGTAGTAGATATAGATCTATTCCAACTTAGTTTAGGTTCTTGGTATGTTAAGCTCTTCTCATTGCCTTTATTGATTCAAGAAATAGTTGTAATTCATAGCTATGGGATCCGAAGAGAGTGGAGTGCCAGATGGGATAACGATACCTCCGCTGGAGGTTCGATTAATGATTGAGAAGACAGCAGGATACGTTTCTCGAAATGGAGACTCATTTGAACAAAGGATTAAATCTAAAGAATCGTCAAATTCAAAATTTCAATTTTTACAGGATGATGATCCATATAATGGATATTATGTGTGGTATTTAGTACAAGTGCGAGAAGGGAAATCGGGACCGAATAGCACTGGATCCCTGACGATAGGTAATGGTAAAACAGGTACTCAAACATCAAATACTGAAGATGAACAGCAGCAGCAACAACAACAACAACAACAGGATGGAGTGAAACCACCTCCAGAGTTTCAATTTCTTGTCATTCCCAATGATCTTAAGGTTTCTCAGCTGGATCTTTCAATGATAAAGATCTGTGCGCAACTAGTTGCTGTCAATGGGGAAAGCTATGAACAAAATCTAATAAATTATACAAGGAATCATAAAAATAGCAACATGGAATCACAATTTAAATTTTTGAATAAGGAACATTCGATGAATTCGATATATTTGAAATTTTTACAATCATACAAGTTCTTATTGGCTCAGAAAGATCAAATTTTGCAAGATTTGAAAGTGAAATCAAGGACTGATATATTGGATAAATGCTTTCAAAGAGCTGAATATCTGGTTCAAATGAAGATGGATGAGAAAGATGTCTTGGATCAGATAGAGAAAGAGAGGCTGGACTTTGCAATGATCGATTGGTCAGATTTTACAGTTGTTGAGACTATCGAATTTACAGATTTGGATGACGTTGCAGAACTTCCTCAACCATTGAATTTATCCGATTTGCAGTATAGATCTTTGGTTCAAAGAGACTCAAATATTGGATTATTGGAAGAGGCCCCACCTGACTATGAACCTGAAGAAGAAGAAGAGAGTTACTATGATGAGGGTGAAGATGATGGAAAGATTCCTGGATATTCAAATGAAAGTAGCGATGGTGGCGAACAAGAACAAGAACCAGAACCAGAAGAGAATCGTCCTATTGGTTTAGTTGCTCCAAAAGGTATGAAGATTAAATCGGCTGGTGAATCAAGAATCAAGAGAAAGATTGAATCATCAAACAAAAAGTCAATCAACAAAGTTGATAAATTATTGAAATGCCCAATAACTGGTGAATTTATACCTGAGAGTCAATTTGAAAAGCATTTAGCAATTTTATTACGGGATACAAAATATAAAATTGAAAGGGAAAGATACGAAAGTAAAGTTAAATACGGATCAGTTACAAATCAAGTTGATGATGTGTATTCAAACATGAAGAGATTAATGGAAGACGATGGAGAAGATGAAGGAAATAATAACGGTAATACTAATGGTGATGAAGACGATAATAAGAGGAGAAAAGTTATTTGGAATGGTGATGAACGAAGTGCAAAAAGGACTCAGAGATTAGCTTATCAGATGATTGATCCAGCAAAAGTTGCCTTGGATAAAAACAAAAGATTCGAAAGAGAGAATCAAATTGGTCCAAAGACGGAATAATTAATTTAACTACTTTGTTTTTGTATTTGGATAATTAATAATATAATAGAATTAGAAATCTACTTATAGTAACATATATATTTTGTTTTTTTTTCTTGCTAATCTTCTTAAAAATCTTTTCAAGTTGAAAAAGATAGAAGATAAATCAATAAGAAAGGGGATTGTGGTGGGGAAGTGAAATGGGAGATTATAAAAGAGTTCAAAAAAATGGTTGAAAAAGCAAAAAAAAACACATCTGTTAAAAAAGAGTTTAACACAAAACAAAAAGGACTGAATTAATGTTTTCATCATTTGAAACAAGAGTTGTTTTTTTTTGATTTAAAATCATTTAATTTAAGCTTTTAAAGAGGAAGCTCTTCTCTTTCTGATTTCAGCTCTTTCAGCTTTACGTTCGTGTAAACGTTGAGCTAATAATTGAGCATATTCAGCAGCAGCATCTCTTTGAGCTTGAGCATTTTTAACTTTAGAAGCTTTTAAAGCTCTCTTTCTTTGTAATCTTTGAGGAGTGACTAATCTTTGAATTTTTGGAGCCTTTGTATATTTCTTTTCACCTTTAACAACTTCTCTTCTAATAACATATTGTCTAACATCATCTTCTTTTGATAAACCAAAGAATTTTCTAATGTTGTTAGCTCTCTTTGGACCTAATCTTTTTGGAACTTGAGAGTTGGTAACACCTTCAATATCTTGTTCACCTTGTTTAACAACAACAAGTGATAAGACAGCTAAATCATTACCAACGATACAACCTCTAACTGATTTTCTCTTTCTTTCACCAGATCTTCTTGGTCTGTAACATGATGAACCTTTAGTTAATAATAATTTAACTCTGTTTGGGATCATGACACCTTGTTTCATTGGGAAACCTTGTTTGTCGTTACCACCGGTGATTTTGAAAACGTAACCTTTGAATTCATCACCAACGGAATCACCTTCAACTTCTTGGCCCATTCTTTTTTCGTAAAAGACTCTTAATTTGTGTTCATCATCAATTTCAATACTCTTTTGAGTACCGTTAGCTGGGTAGGCAATGTTTAACTAAATTTAAATGTGGATAAAGAATGTTAGTAAAAGAACATACAAATATACTCGAGTAAAAATCATCTCTTCCCTTTGTATGCAAAAATTGAAAAATTTCCCTATCCAGTTCTTCAATCTGATTTAAATCTCAAGATCATATATTGGATGAAATAATTTGCAATGATGGATATATATGTTGGCTATTTTCTTATCGACAATTGAAATCAAGTGGGGTGTGATGGTTGATAATATTATTACAGATTGTGGTGATGGGTAAAATTGATGAATAACTGGGTGAATGGATGGATATAGGGGACATCATCAAACTTTTCAAGTTGGAAAAGACAAAGGGGGAAGACAAGATATATCTTATAAAAGAAAAGATTTAAATGAACAAACATACCTTCATGATTGTAGTTTATCTTATAAGTTATCCAGTTCTAAATGAATTATAAAAAGTAAGATTAAGATACAGTGATACTTTTAAAACAAAAGAGAAATAGCAGTAAATTCAGTAGTATCCCTCTCTGTGATTGTGTTCCTCACGGACTCTCACTAACAAAACTGCTCTCTCACTTAGCGACTCCCTCTTCTCTTTGTCTGTTCGCAGGCCTCAATAGGGTGTGTGGTACTCAAGTTTCATGGGTGTGCTTGTGCTTGTGCTTTTTTTTTTCCAGGTGATTATGTAATTTCTACTGAGCGAGTGGGAGTGGGTGAGGCTGACCGTGCGTGACTGTGTGCGAGTTCACCCCAGCCCTTTCACAGGGCGAGGGTTGCGATATGGTCGTAACCCTGAGAGAAAGTCACGTGCAACTGCAAGAAGAAGAAGAATAGCATTGTATTTTGATTATTCATTTATTACATACTGCTGATTACTGGTGTGGTAGCACACTGTCTTTATTCAAACTATAGCTATTTAATTACTTACGGTTATTATTATCACTTTCAGCTTCTGATTGAGTATTTCCTCTGTTGTTTATATCTCTAGTAGTTAATAACTTTGCCGGTTCTTGTCCGAACACGCCTGTTGTTGTGATAGTTAAAGGAGCAGGATTATTATTATTGTTTGTATTGGTATTGTTGTTTGATGTAGCTGCTGTAGATTCTGTAGTTGATCCACCACCACCTGCAGCGTTTGAGGAAGTTGGAGTTTGTACAACCGATGATAATAAATCTCCAAAGAATTTATTCTTTGATGGAGTGATTGATCCATTGTTATTATTATTATTATTATTATTGGTGTTTCTATTCGATGATGATGATATAGTAAATGATGATGGCATTAATCCTTTACCTGAGTTACCAAAATTACCACCATTGCTACCACTATTCGTATTATTATTATTGTTGTTATTATTATTATTGTGATTATTACCATTTGAATTTCCAATCAATGGTAATAAATGAGGGTTGGAACTAGGCAATGGAGTAGTTCCTGTTCCCATTGGAATTGACCAATCCTGACTGAAATAAACATTTGGAGATGGGAATGGATCACCATATTTTGAAGGCAAACCCGTTGGTAAAATTGGTGTATCTATTCCACCATTTGAATTATTATTTGATTGAAATTGGAACAATGGGAATAATGCAGATTGTGGAGGCTGGGATTGAAATGCAATAGATGATGATGAAGATGATGGTTGTGTGGCATATATTTGTTGTTGAAGTAATTGTTGTTGTAATAGTTGTTGTTGTTGATTTTGTAATTGTAATTGATGCTGTGATTGTTGTTGAGTTGGTTTTGTTCCTGTTCTGTAAAGATATGTACTTGGTAATGTCTGATTACGTTGTAACATCGATGAATCCTGTTGTTGTTGGTGTTGCTGCTGCTGTTGTTGCTGCTGTTGTTGCTGCTGTATCTGCATTTGTTGTTGTTGTAGCTGTTGTTGCTGCTGTTGGAATTGCTGTTGGAGTTGTTGCTGTTGGATCTGGAATTGGAGTTGCAGTTGATTTGGAGGAAGTGGGAATACAGGGGTTGGCAAGATCTGTGTTGGTGACATTTGAGGCAATGATGAAAATAATCCATGTGGTAAAGTTGCAGAGATTGGGGTTGATCTATTTGAAGTCATTGATTGATCATTTTCATTGTTTGCAGTTGATGTTGCTGCATTCTGCTGTTGCTGTTGTTGTTGCTGGGTGACTATGTTCAATCCAGGTAGATAATTTATATTGTTTGATGCATTTGAAGGGATCATCAATTTCCGTTCTCTTGAAAAAGAAGGTGGATTTGATAATTTCTCATCTTGTTGTTTATTAGTTGTTGATGGGGGAAGAGAAGCAGAAGTGATGGCTGTAGTTGCCTTATTAGTAGCAGCAGTAGCTGAAGTAGCAACAACAGGAGGCGCTTGTTGTTGTTGTTGTTGTTGTTGATGAAGTTTTTGCTTTTGTTCAGCACTCAAAGTTTCTGAATCCAACGCAGTTACAGTGACTGCTGAATCAGATGATGATTTATCATGTGTTGGTATCTTTAAACTTAATGTTGGACGTTTTGTTGACTTATTATTGATAATTGGAGTTGAAATATGGGAATTGCTATTTGTATGTGATAGATAAGGTGATGGAGTTGGAGTAGTCACAGATGCTCCAACTGTAGCCGGAGCTGAAACTGCAGTTGAAATTGAAGTTGTTGCTGTTGTTGTTGTTTGATTATTCTTTGATGATAAAGATGATGATTTGGTGAATGGAACTGGAGGAATTGATTTCTTATACGAGGATGGTATTGGAGTTGATAATGTTGAGGAATTGGGTTGCTTCTTCTGTCGTTTCTTACTGTTGCTCTTATTGTTATTATTATCGTTATCATCATCGTTATCATCATCACCATCATCATCTTCGTCATCCTCTTCTTCATCATCATCATCTACTTCGTCATCATCGTCATCATTAATCATCTCATCATCATCATCATCATCCCCACCTCCGGCTTCGTACCTTGCTTTTGAATCATTTTTAAATTTTTGATTTCTTGAACCATTTGATAACCTTGAAGTTAATTTATAATTGCCATAATCTGAAGGTTTTTTGATCTCCTGAATTGATTTACAATTTTCAAATTTGTCAATTATGAATTTTGGACTATCTGAAGAATATTCATAAACTTTATGATTATGACCAATTATAATAACAGCTATGTCAACTTTACATAAGATTGATAATTCATGGGCTTTTTTGAATAAACCTGCTTTTCTTTTAACAAATGTTACTGTTCTATTTCTTTCATCATCAATTGGTTGAATTTCAATCTTCCTTCTACCCATGATTTTGGAACTGATTTTTATTTGTTAATCTCCCCGGAAAGTTAAAAAACAGAAAACCAAAAAAAAAAGAAAAATAATAGTAAATAGTAATATTAGTAGCTAATAATAATAATAAAAATAATAATAATAATAGCTGCAAACAATATTGAATAATAGATTAATTTAAGCGTAATGATGATTATCAAAAATACACAATAAACAAGCTAATCAGTCAATATTCACACACAAGCAAAATAAGACAATTATTCGTTTAAATTAAAATAAGAGAGGAGAAGTATCTATAATTAGCAGCACTATGTATGTAATATGTACGTATGTATGTATGTATGTTCTCTCTCTCTCTTTCTCGTTGCCCTTTTCAATATTCAAATTCAGAGATTTATTTATAGAAAAAAGGGTGGGTGTTGGGATTATGTAATGGATTAGCATATACAGAGTGTGGGCCAATCTCTCACTCACTCCGAGGTAGTAGGTGCATAATTATATCTATCTACACTCTCTTCCTGTACCTAATCTTTTTCTCTTCAGGGGATCAATAACTCAACCAACACAGACTCAAGAATGGCCTCAAGTAAACCAAAACAACAACACTGGTCAAATACATTGAAGCCATCTTCACAACAACAGCAACAACAATTGTCACATGCCAAACTACCGTTTAAGCCAGCATCATCAGCAAATCTACAAAGGAAGTCAAGTACTACAGCATCAACATCAATTAATCAGATATATCTACCCATCAATCAATTCAACAATACAAAAATTGAACAAACATTGATTAGTAAATTCAAAGAGATTGAAAATGAACTAATATCGATACCAAATTCAGTTTACAAAATCCAAGATTACAGCAGTGGCGGCAGTAATAATAGTGCCAAAAACAATAAGAGAGTAAATAAGATAGATATATTAAGCGAATTAAATAGGAGCTTTGATCATCAATAAATAGTATATTATATTGTATAAAAACCTAAAATAAACATCTCTACACCAAAAACAACATCGATTACATAATCCACTTGTAAGATTGCTATTTTGGATTTTTAAATTTTTTTTATTTACATTTTGTATGTGTGTTTCAGATTTTGGTATCTTTAATAATTTAACTGTTTGTAGAATATATATGTACAATATATATTAACTTTTTAATTACAAGGGTATATATATGTTTGATAGATTATAGGTATCTAATCATTCACTTGCATCGTATGGCATTATCATTACAGTTCATTCATTCATTCACTTGCTTTATTTAGACCCACTCCATATTTATGCACTAGTTCCTCTATTTACCTATCTATCTATTCCTTACCACCCCACCCAATTACAGCACAATCAGTTTACACTCACTCACATTTTGCCTGTCAACTGTGTCTCTCACTTATTTATACACCATATTACAATATCTTACCAGGTAAAGATTCAACTTCTATCTACATCCCTCACCTACCCCCTCCCCCTCCCCCTCCACACACACACACACTCAATTCCCGTTCAATTTTGTTTATGTGCTGCTGCTGTTGTGACTGGTGGTGAGTACTCTCTTAATTTTAAAATTTCAATTCACACATATATTAATTTAATAGCTTTTTGATGGAGATTACAATATCTAGAAAATCATCATTATCCTCCACCAATTCGGATTCCAATCATCATCATCATCCTCCTCATCCTCCTCCTGTTATAACTACAAATCATGACCATCAGCAATCATCGGAACTACAACCTCCTCAAATAAGGCGTCATCGTCATAGACGTTCGGCTGCAATATCAGGTGATTTTGACCTTCAAGGTTTAAATCTTTTACCACCTCCATTACAATCATCATCTTCAAATTTCTTATCAAAATCGGTTCCTAATTCTTTAAGTGGTTCACCAGATGAAGATTCATTTCATGGTTTATATTATCAATCAAAACATGGTGAAAAAAGTTTAGATCTGTTGATGTCTCCAATTCATAAAAATAATAATGGTTTATTTGATAAAATATTAGATTCTCCATTTAAAAGACCAGATTTACAATTTCAAAATCCTTCATCTCCATCTCCTTTACAAAATTCTCCTTCAAGCCGATTCTTTATAACTGAAGATGCAAAATTTGATAAAATTTCAAATATTCCAAATGCAGTTATTGATTTGAATGATGTTTTTAAATCTCCAAAAAAATCAACCCATCCAATTTTACCTTCATTAAATAACAATACAAAAAATTCAAGAGCTTTATCAGCACCAGAATTGGAAAACTTCTCTTCATTACCAAAACATTCATTGTTATGTTCTCCAAAAAAGACAGAGGTTGCAATTGTTGAAGAAATAAGGGAAGAAGAGGATGATGATGATAATTATAATAGCTATAATAATAATACAGTTGGATTAATTAAACTACATCAGCCTTCTCATCATAGTTCAGAAAATTCATCATTAAATTCCGCAATTAAAGAAACCATTTCAACTCCAACTTTGGCTGGTATATCCTTGAATGATAATGGTTCTGTTAATTCTTTAAATTCTTTATTATCGAACAATTCATCCAACAATAACATTCATCAACTGCCGCATCATCATCAACAACAACAGCAACAACAGACGGCAATGAATAAAAATATCACAACGGCAAATACTCCAAGTTTAAGAGGAATAGTCAGATATCAATATTATTTCAATAATCAACAAAAGGTCAATAGTCCTCAACTAACTCCGTCTTCATCAATTCCAACAACTTCTGTCAATTGTTACAATGCATCAGGTTCAAAGAAATTAAATACCCCATTATCACCTTCTTCATTAAGACCGTTATCAAATTCAAGATCTCCTGTTAGAAATGTTAGATATTCTCAACAACAACAACAACAACAACAGAAAAATCCTTTCAAATTTGAACCTATTGTTTATGATTTACCTAAAGATTTCCATAAGGATCGTGAATTTGATGATAATGATGATGAGAATGATAATGTTGCAAAATTGAATCATCATCATCAAACAAGATCAAGTATATCTGCTTTATCTCATTCAAGATCAAGATCCAGATCTCCTTTAAAGCATCAACGATCTCAATCTTTCAATATTGCAACTAATACCCCATCATCAACAATAATCGCAAACAAGATAGAACCATCATTGTCCCCTGAAAGACCCATTCAAATTGATGAATCAAAGAAACATCGGAGATCTAGTTCTTTATTGAGTTCAATAAGTGCAAAATTGCAGCATCATAGAAGAAAATCATCCATTTTATCAATTGGTAAAAGAAATTCCATAATTGAAAAAACGACTGATGTATTATTAGGTTTGGATAATAATAATAATAATACAACAACAACAACAACAACAACAACTGCAAGTACTACTAAAAATGGTGATGTTTATAGTACTATTCGAAACAATAATGATTATTCACCAATTAATGATACAACTATAATGTTTGATGAAATGACACTGACTGAAGAATATATTGGTGAACCGGGTCCAATTTTAATCAACCATAATGATGATGAAAACAATGAAAAAATCTCACCTCCCACCGGGATGGCTAATATCTTAAACAATTCAGAAGATTCAATTCGAAATACAAATACCAATAATTCTAATACTAATAATAAAAATAAATCTTCTTCTTCTTCATCAGGCAAAAGGATTTTAAATTGGATGATTAAAAACAATAAGAAACATGCTTTAAATTGATGTATATTTATAATTTTTTAATTTTTGTTTTAATTTTCCTTCTTAACCCCTGATTTAATTACGCATATATAGATAAAGAGTCAGTTATCATAATAATTTTAAAAAAACACACACATTAATAATTCATAAATAAATAACTAAACATAAATATTTCATAATCCGAAGCTACTTGAAATTGCATCAATTTTCTCTTGTGTTTGCTTTTCATCCTGTTCATCTTTACTTAATCTATAAATGCTAACTGCCCAACTTATCAAATTAATCAATTTACTTAATAAATTAGGTATCTTATAATTTTGAAAGATTAAGTTTAAATTGAGTAAAAATTCATTGATATACCCAATCAACTCAAGTAAAACTTTAAATTTCTCAGTATATAATAAAACCAATTTTTCATTTGATAAAGTGTCTTGAACATTTTCAGCTTGTTGATTATTGTTGTTGTTGTGGAATAATATTGATTCAAGATGCTCTTCAAGTTTGATTAAATTATTCAATTTTATCAACTTAACAATCAATTTCTTTAGATTGATTAAAATTATAAGTAAATAGAATTTACTCAACTTATTTAAAACAGTTTCAAATATTTTAAACATTGATGAATCTTGAATGAATTTACTTGACTTGAATAAATTTCTAAAAATTATAAAATTATCAAATAATGAAAGTAATGATTCAAGATTAAGTAATAGTTTATCTTCAAATTTTTGATATTTGGTACCCCATTTGAATGTTGTTGTAGTTGTTGTTGCTGTTATTGCATTGTGCTGAGTTATTGATCGTTGTTGTTGAATTATATGTTCAATTCTCTGATTCGATGTCAAAGGAGTGAGTAATTTTGGAACGGTTGTATTGTTGTTATGTGAACTGAAACTATTTGATCTGCTTTGCTGATTTGGAGAATAGAGGGTTGGAGTCGTTGAAGTTGAAGATCTTCTACTTAAATCATGAGTTATATTTGCTTCTTCCTCAACTTGATTGCCTTTCTTTGCTACTCGAACAATGAATCCTAAATATAAGATTTTTGAAACCTGTATCAATCTATCATTTTTGGAACCCTTTAATATTTGAGAGTGTAATTTTGAAAATCTATTATAGTTGTTTTGACTCGAATGAGATGAGATCTGTTGTAGTGCAGAAGCCAACTTCCTTGTTGGAATAAGTGAGATATCTATATCTGCCATGCCATACGATTAAATGGTCTGTAAATAACTATCTATATCTAATATATCATTTGACATTAAACCTGTCATCTCTCCCAGGCTATATATATGGTGAGTTTCCCCTTGTTATCTCTAAATATCATTTCTCCCCTCATTGGCTATCTGCCAATTTACCTCCTAATAGATACACGGGTTAATAATAAAGAGTAACTGCGCCACTGTTGTCTAGTCCCAAGCCACAGAATAAGTAAAAGAAAAATTTGTTCTACACAATCACAACAGACACAACAATTTTATTGGCAGAGGCAGGGACTATAAAGGGGAGGGCAATTCCGCAATTCAATCCTCCACTTTTCCGCATGCTGTTCTTTTTCTTTTTCTTGTAACAAGTTTCTTTTAAAGAAGAATTGCTAATAGCCCTATTAATTAATCTATCCTTTTTTTAAAAGTTTGTATTGGGTTACAGTTTATTAAAGTATTTTTTCATAGTCTAGCTATCTTTACCCCCTTTTTTTAATTTTTATTTTTATTTTGCTTTTGTTTGTTTGGAAGTAATCAATAACGTAAAGAAGTTAAGAATAAATTAAAACAAAAGATAACAGAAAATGAGTAGTCCAGTTGAAGACTTTGAAAGAATTTTAAAGGAGATACCAAATTTAAAAGCTCCCGGAGTTTCTGGTTCAAGAATTAAAAAATTAAAAGATTTATTTTTGAATAATATTAAGGATGAATCAATCCTAGTTCAAAAACTGTATCAAAGTTGTAAAGCTTCTCCTTTATCACATAAATTAGGTTGTGTATACATTGTTGATGCAATTGTTAGAGCCTTGGTTGATCTTGTTAATGCTTCAAATTCGAAAGAAATATCGGATAAATCTTTAGATGGAACTCCAAATTCAGCAATCTTTAAGATTCAATCATTAATTCAAAATATAATGGATGATGCAATTCCAGGCTCAAATGTTGATGTTTTTGATAAGATGAGTAAATTAGTAGACATTTGGGATAACAATAACACTTTTAAAAAATCAATCATTAAATCAATTAGAGAAAAAAATTTTAGTACTACAACTCCTCCTGGTACTCCACCTTCAAAAAAAAGAGTTGCATTTGCCGATGATGTTAAAGATATTGAATCTAATTCTGATAATAGTAATAATGCTAATAATATTAAACAATCAAATGCAACTTCAAAAGATCCAACCTCAGTTTTACAAGCTTTGGCTAATTTGGCTAAAAAGAGTCCTTCTCCTGCAACAAATAATGTTAGTACTAGTATTACAATTCCTACATCAGTTAATCCTGTTTCTTCTAATAATGGTACTTCTAATTCTACTGCAACAAGTACTGCAACGGCTGCATCTCAACTTGATGGTAATAATGATCCAAATGCTATTTTCCAACTGTTACAAAGCATGAATAAAATTGGTGGTGCTCAACCAAATTATTTACAACAACAACAATTTGGAATGTCAAATAATAATAACAATAATAATAGTAATAACTCTTCTGCTGCTGCTGCTGTTGCTGCATCTCAAAATGGTTCTTCAAGGCGTTATAGAGATAGAGATGATAGAGGTAGAGGTAATAATGCTTTAGGTGGAGAAAATCCTTATGGCAGAAGACCAAGATCAAGATCTCCAAGACGTGGTGGTAATATGATGGAATCTCAAACTCCTGATGTTGAAGGTGAAAGAAACATTCCTGGTACTCCTCATTATAGAGAAAAAAATCCATTTATTGATCAATCAGTTCCATCTGGATTTATTAAAGTTTCATCTAGAACTGTTTTCATTGGTGGTGTTCCACATTCAATGGATGAACATTCTTTAAAATCTCAATTGAGACCATATGCAGAAGTTCAAAGTGTTATTTTAAATAATGAGAGAAAACATGCATTTGTTAAAGTTTATTCAAGAGGTGAGGCTGAACAAGTTATTCAAGCATTTTCAGTTTCTCATCCGTCTGGTTTAAGAGCAAGATGGGGAGTTGGTTTTGGACCACGAGATTGTTGTGATTATTCTAATGGTGTTAGTACAATTCCAATGAGTAGATTAACAGATGCCGATAGAAGATGGATTGTTGAAGCTGAATGGGGTGGAACTGGTGGAATGCCATTAGAGTCAGGTTTATTCATTGAAGAACCAGATATTGAAATTGGTGCTGGTGGTGTTTCATCAAAGTCAATCTCAAGAAAAATGCCAACAAACTCAGCAATGAATGGTCCAAAATCTGATGGTTTATCCAACGGTGGAGGACGTGGTAATGGTGGAGGACGTCATCAACAAGATTATCAATCTGGTGGTGGTGGTGGTGGTGGATATCAGCAATATCAATCACCTCCTACTCCATATGGACAAGCTCCATTATCCAACCCAGGAAATATTCCATTGAATTTTGGTAATCCAATGCCTCAGATGCAACATCAACAAATGCAAAATCCGCAACAAATGCCGCAAATGGATCAGAGTCAGATGCTTGCTGCCATGATGGCGGCAATGCAACAATCAATGAATCAACCTGGTCAACAGCAACAACAACAACAACCACCTCAATTCCCTCCACCTCAACAAGGTCAACCTGACATGAACTCCATGTTCCAAAACTTGGCAAACATGATGAGACAAAATCCACAATGATGATAAGTAATTTTAATAATAACAGTAAGTAATAATTTAATTAAAGTAAAAATCCCCCCTCGATAAATACATACATTACCCCTTGAAATGGTAATCACTATCTATATTCAACAACACACATCCGTACACCATATTTCAAGGTACCAGATGGACAGGTAATCTCAACCACCTGCATTGTTTAAGATTGATTCCATTCCCGTTCTTTGGCATATGAATGGATTGAAAAATTGATATTAAATCTTCTAAATCTTGTACAATTGATCATCCCCTACAAAAGATTAATCAAATGGCTAGAGGTGGAGCAAAATTGTTAAATTTTGATGCATTTCCAAAAACTACAGAGGATGCAAAAGTTAAAACCACTTCTGGTGGTATTTTAACATTGATTTGCTTTTTGACAACTTTTATACTATTAATTAATGAATATAAAGATTATTCAAGGGTTGTATTAAGGCCTGAATTAGTTGTCGATAGGGATTTCAACAATAAATTGCCTATAAATTTGGATGTTTCATTTCCTAATTTACCATGCGATATGATTTCACTTGATATAATGGATTTAACAGGAGATGTCCAAATTGATTTATTAAGTTTTGGATTCACTAAGATTAGATTGGATCAAGATGGTAAAGAAATAAGTCAAGAGTCAATGGATGTTAACGATGAGAAAAACACCGATTCTTTTAAGCAACTTTTAAACAATGATCCTAATTATTGTGGGCCATGTTATGGCGCTTTGGATCAAGCTAAGAATGAGAATTTACAAGAAGGAGAATCTAAAGTTTGTTGTAACTCATGTGATGAAGTTAAAAAGGCATATGCTGCAATTGGTTGGAAATTTTATGATGGTAAAGATATTGAGCAATGTGAAAAGGAAGGTTACGTTGAAAGAATAACAAGTAGAATAAATGAAGGTTGTAGAGTTAAAGGAATTGCTGAAATAAATAGAGTTGGAGGTAATTTACATTTTGCCCCTGGGTCATCAGTTACATTGGATGATAAGCATGTTCATGATTTAAGTTTATTTGATAAATATGCTGAGAAATTCAATTTTGATCATACGATTAATCATTTTTCATTTGGTTTAACAAATGAAGAATTACAAAAACAAGATTCTGATTATTCATCAACTACCCATCCATTAGATGGAACAATCATGAAAACAGGTAACAAATATCAACTCTATTCATATTTCTTAAAAGTTGTCAATACAAGATTTGAATTCTTGAATGATAGAAATCAAAAACCAGCAATTGAAACAAATCAATTTTCAGCAACTCAACATGATAGACCTTTAAGAGGTGGAAGAGATGGTGATCATCCAAATACAATCCATGCAAGGGGTGGATTACCTGGAGTTTTCTTCTATTTCGATATAAGTCCAATGAAGATCATAAATAGAGAAGAATATAACAAGACTTGGAGTGCATTCTTATTGGGTGCATGTGCTGCAATTGGTGGTGTTTTAACCGTTGCTTCAGTCTTGGATAAGACAATCTGGACAGTCAATAGAATACTGAAGGATAAAAAAGATACCTAATCTTCTGTACTTTTTATATATCTTCAAAGAACCAAAACTTATCTAATCCCCCCCCCAGTTTAATTAAGCGAGCTTCAACAACAAATCTCGTGTCGCCCCTGATTACATAACCAAGCAGTGACTTCCCAATTGGGAAGAAATTACAGATTTCCTTTAAATTTACAAAGGGAATGGGGGAAGAGAGAGGTGGATTAAGAAGGGTGAAGAGGGAGGGCATTTTCTTTTTGTTTGTTTTGTTCTTCAATTACACTGGAACTTATTTGTCATAGTAAAGATCATACCCCAATACCCTAGTACCACTTCGTTATCCCTTCACTTCACCGTTTGCTTGTTCTGTCCTTCTTTTCCCCACCGGTGTACCCCTGTCTTTTTTATTGTCGCCTCTTCCCTTGTCACTCGGTTCACGTTAAATTTTGGCTTTGTGTGGGTCTTTTTTTTTTCTTGCATTTTGTTTCTATTTCCACCAAACGTCATATCTACGTAAAGGCAATCCTTTCGTTATTTTGTCGAGCTTCAAGAGGATTCCAATTGAGTTGATATTTCGAAGTCACTTTTGTTGTCTCAAACCATTTCCAAGCAATAACAACAACCAAAAGCACCTGGAATTCTTATTCCCATAAAATTCAATCATCTTATTAATATACCCTATCCCCAGCATACAATCAAAAATGTCATTTTCAGCACCATTACGTTCGAATTCTTCACTCTCGACAATTGCAATGAGGACTCCAAGTGGTCCAATGAAGGCAGCATCAATGATAATGAATAAACAAGCATCACATTCAGAATCATTATATTACATATGTTTAAAATTATTCAAAAGATTGGAGAAAGTTCCAGGTATGGAACCTTATCTTGATTTGGCATTTGCGAAAGCAGAAGAAAATTCAGAACAACAAGCAATTGCATTAAGCTCCAAAAATAATGGTAGAACATTATCATCATCATCACTACCTTCATTATCTAATGGTGGTGATATTCTAGATTTTTGGAATAGTTCTTTATTTACATTCAGTTCTGGAATTTTACCTGCACAAATAAATTATGACCCCGTTACCCCTATTTGGAGATTGTTCCAACAAGGTGCTCCATTATGCTTAATTTTTAATACCTTAGTTCCTGAATCATCAATTGAGTTGGTGACATCAGATGATTTAAAAGTTTGCAAAATGAGTGTTTATAAATTTTTAAGTGCTTGTAAGATGAATTTGAATATAAGAGATGATGAATTATTTCCAATTACAAGCGTATTTTCGGATGATACAAATAGTTTATTGAAAGTTATACATGCAGTTAATTTAGTTTTAAATCTTGATAGTAGATTTGATTCTGATGATATCAAAGATCAACTGATAGTAACAGATTCAAGATCAAAAGTTGTTAGAGAAATTGTTGAAACCGAAAGAAAATTTGTTCAAGATTTAGAAACTTTATATAAATACAGAGATCAATTGATTAAATCCGAATATATTTCAAGTGAAAATATCAATATGCTATTTCCAAATTTGAATGAAATTATGGATTTCCAAAGAAGATTTTTAATTGGATTGGAATGTAATGCATCTGTTCCTTCAAAATATCAAAGAATTGGATCAGTGTTTTTACATCCTGGTACTCAAGGTTTTAAAGTTTATGAATCTTGGTCATTATTTCAAAATTCTGCAATTGAATATATTAATAAAGAATCTTCAAGCCTTAGAAAAGCTTCAACATTGGTTGGAAGTCCTTATGAATTACAAAGTTTTTTAATTAAACCGGTTCAAAGATTGTGTAAATATCCATTATTATTGAATGAGTTATTGAAATTAACAGATCCAACTTGGCCAAATTATAAAGAATTACAGTCTGCATACTTGTGCTCAAAAGAAGTTGCAAATGAAATTAATGAATCTCAAAGACAATCAGAAAATGTTCAACTTATGAAAGATTTACATGAGAAAGTGGTGGATTGGAAAGGATATACAATGATCAACATTGGAGATTTATTATATACAAATATTGTTACCGTTAAAGATTTATTAGTTGATGGACATTCATCCGAAAAAGAAGTTCATTGTTATTTATTTGAAAAAGTGATTTATTTCTTTAAGGAAATTCAATTGAAAAATAAGTTACTAAGTTCAAGGAAGAAATCCTCTACTTCATTAACAAATGTCAATTCACAATCAAGTTTACAACTTTCATTGAATGGTTTAGTTTATATCAACAAAATATTCAAGATAACAGGATTGGATTCATCAAGCTTCTTTCCTGGTATATCTGGACATTTTTTAACATTGAGATGGAAAGGAAGTAAAGAATCTGGAGGTTGTGTAATTAAATTTAAATCTGATGAACATTTAAAACAATGGGAAAGTACAATAAAGAAATTATCAAGTGATGAAGATTATTATAACTCTCCACCAGAACCATCCATTTTACAATATGAAGATTATCAACGTCAAACAGCAAATGTTCCAAACTTTAGATCATTATCATCAGCATCGGCATCATCAGCATCATCAATGGAAAATTTCTCGTCGTCTGTTTATCTAACAAAACTTAGAACTACAAGTGCATCAGGCCTTGGAGGATCAGCAACAAATTTTGCCAATTATCCTCCATTACCATTGGATAAAAAGTTGAGATCTGTTTCTTCACCAGCATCCATTGTTGATAAAATTTCACCATCATCGAATGGTTCCTCTTCCCAATCAACTGCTACTACATCACCAATAAATGGGGAATACAATATACCTACATCAATTCAATTGGCTTCAAACCTATCCAATTTATCAATCTCTAAAAGATCATCATCTACTGGTGCCATTCATCATCAACGTCAAGATTCATTGATTCAACAACAACAACAACAACAACAACAGCAGCAACACCATAATCTTAATGCTGCACATTTAAATCTACAACAACAATACCAACAGCATCATCAACTACAACAATCTAAAATCAATATTAAGTTAATATATCAATCACAAGCAGTTCATCTTTCAATTGACCCTAATTCTTCATTTTCTGATCTGTCCTCTAGCTTAATCAGTAAATTAAATTATTCGTTAGGATTAAGAGAATTTGGTAGCAACGATGACGTGAAATTCAAATACAGAGATGAAGACGGAGATTTTGTCAGATTTCAAAGTGATGATGACTGGATGATAGCCAAAGAAATGCTGGATGAAATATCGGATGAAGAGGAAAGAATATTGAATATTAAAGTTATGTAACTAAATATAGAATATAAAAAAGTGTAAATGACAAACTCTTAGAGTGCTAAAACTGCAAGCGATTATACCCACAATTGGCAATTCCCGTTGTTAATGTGCAATTTGTATTATGTTCGTCATTGTTCTCATTGGCCAAAAAATTGCAGCCGATGCCGATTATGTCAGAGATTACGTCACGTGAAAAAAAAAGATAAAAATGTCAATTGGCTCACTGATTGGTACATGATAAATAGCTCTAGGGGGTCATTGACTCCATCAGCTACAACATCTTATGGGAAAGACAAGTAAGTGTTACTAGATTGTATAATAGTGGATTCATTGGCAACTTATAGATATTTCCAGAACTTCTTGTTTCTCGCTCCAGTTGGCAAAGATACCTCCCCACTTTAATAAACTCCTCCATATATCAAGTCCAGAGTCAATAATGTTTTCTAAAGCTAGATCTATACAAAGACTTAACACATACAGCAATGGAACCCTTCGAAACTTCACACATACATTGAATGCGTCCAAAGGGCGAGTGATACTACCAATGAACTTGACTTGTAGCCATTATAAGTTAATGAAAACCCTGAATGAGCTACCAAGATCAAGACAATTTTCAACAAGTGCAGCCATTTTGAAATCTCAAGAGATTCAAATTGAAGAGATGGATGAAGAAATGCAGGAGCTTTTAGTCTCTGAAAGAGCAATTGATACCGTTGATGTTTGTATTGTTGGTGGTGGACCAGCTGGTCTTGCAACTGCCATTAGATTAAAACAACTCGATGAGAATGATGAATTACGTATTATTGTACTTGAAAAAGCACCTGATATGGGATCTCATATTGTTTCAGGTGCAATTTTGGAACCTAGGGCATTGAGGGAATTATTCCCAGATAGTGAATACTATGATGAAAATGGCGATGGTATTCCATTACCTCCCGATTTAGTTACCTTAGTTAGTGATGATCATATGAAATTATTGTTTAAAAATGGACTATCTATACCATTACCTGAACCACCACAGATGATTAATAAGAATAAAAACTATATTGCCTCATTAAGTGAAGTTACTAAATGGATGAGTGAACAAGCTGAAAGTTTAGGTGTTGAAATTTATCCAAATACTTCAATATCTGAATTAGTTTATGATTCAAAAGGTCATGTTAAAGGTGTTGCAACAAAAGATATGGGATTACGTAAAGATGGAACACCTTCTGATAATTTTGAAAGAGGTTTAGAATTCCATTCAAGAATAACAGTCTTGGCTGAAGGTTGCCATGGTTCATTGAGTAAACAAGTTATCAATAATTTCAATTTAAGAGATGGTAAAAGTACACAAACTTATGGACTTGGTATCAAAGAAGTTTGGGAAGTTAAACCTGAAAATTTCAAAAAAGGTTATGTTGCACATACTTTAGGTTATCCATTAAATAAGGATACTTATGGTGGTGGATTTCAATACCATTTTGGTGATGGGTTAGTCACTGTTGGTTTAGTTGTTGGTTTGGATTATAAAAATCCTTGGATTTCACCATACCAAGAATTCCAAAAGATGAAACTTCATAAGTTTTATAAGGATGTATTAGAAGGTGGTAAATGTATTTCATATGGTGCAAGGGCATTAAATGAAGGAGGTTATCAATCTGTTCCAACTTTAAATTTCCCTGGAGGTGTCTTAGTCGGTGCATCTGCAGGATTTATGAATGTTCCAAAGATTAAAGGTTCACACACTGCAATGAAATCCGGAATGCTTGCTGCTGAATGTATATATCCTGAGGTGTTACAGTTGAAAGAACGTCAAGAGGCAGAAATGGCTGAACAAAAAGAAGAGCAAGAAGAAGAAGAAGAAGACGATGATGATGAAATGGTGGTTCTACCAGAATGGGATGCTATAGATTTAAAGACTTATCAAATTGCATATGACAATTCATGGATCAAGGAAGAATTATATGAGATGAGAAATGTTCGTCCTTCATTCCACACACCATTGGGTCTTTGGGGAGGAATGTGTGCATCTGGATTGATTACATTGATTACAAAAGGTAAAGAACCATTCACTTTGAAACATTCCAAGACAGATTCTGAAGTTGTTGAAGATGCATCAAAATACTCGATGATTGAATATCCTAAACCAGATGGGGAAATCAGTTTTGATATAATGACATCAGTTTCACGAACAGGTACTTATCATCAAGAAGATGAACCATGCCATTTAAGAATCCCAAATCAAGATCTCGAAGAACATGCTGAAAAATCGTACCCTAAATACAAAGGTATTGAGTCAAGATTTTGCCCAGCTGGAGTTTACGAATATTTACCTGATGAAAATCAAAAACTGGGTGTTAAATTCCAAATCAATTCTCAAAATTGTATCCATTGTAAGACTTGTGATATTAAAGTTCCAACCCAGGATATCAACTGGACTGTTCCAGAAGGTGGAGATGGTCCAAAGTATCAAATGACCTGATCATGCTGTATCTTTATGTACATATCCTCTCTTTGCCTAATCGGTTCAAAAATTATTTAATCTGTAGAATAAAAACGTCTTATGACAACCTACAGAATTTAATAGACAGAAAAAAAGTGAATAAAAAAGACCAGAGAAGGAAAAGGAAATAAAATCAAACAAGAAACGGTAATAAAAAAGCGATATTGGAATGATAATTGTCCAAGTCTTGCCATGAACAAGACTGCTAACCAAAACAACAGTAAAAAGCAAAAAGATGAAGCAACAGTGTAAACTAGCTACATGCGGTAAAGATCCAACTCATCTGTAATATTTTTTCCTCCCAATGCGGGCGACAGTTTCGGGTTCTTCGTGGGATAATCGAACTAATTACCTCCTGAACCTTGAAATCATAAAATTTGTTTCCGTTATTTTAAACACAGGGGAAGAATGATATACTAGCTTATTTCATAAAAGCGCACAGAGAGGTGCCACTAACTGCAAATAAACAAATAAATAAACAAACAGCAAAAGAAGAGAAGCAAAATACAAGGGGGATAAACATAACCCATATTGATCATAAACCAATCAATTTAAGGTTTGCAAAAGAGTGTTTTTTCAAAAATAAAAGATAGACAAATGGCCCAGAGCCAAAATTATTATTTCCCGAAACGTGAAATTTAACAAGAAAAATTTTAAGTGAGCACGTTAAACCATTAAAAGACAAAAAAAAGATAAACAAGAGTAAAGAAAATTAAACAGAAAAACAGTAATATCCCCATAAAGCCCAAACCCGTTAATTTCGATAATAATAATAATAAAAATAATAGGCATCAAAAAAGGAGACAAATAAAAAAAAAATAAAGCATGAAAAACGGAATAGAAAAAAATAGAATAAAAAACAACAATCATTGAAGAATTTCTAGAGCAAAATTAAAATAACAGAAATGAAAATTGATATAGTGTAATAATAAGAATAGTAATAATAGTGGTCCCTTTGTATCATTTCCAATTTTGATTTACTATTCTAGGTAAATAAAGTATCTAATTCAGCAAGGGAAATATCTTCAGGAGCTCCAACTTCTTCAGCCAAGAACCCAGATCTAACAGTTTCTAACCATTTCATACTAATCGATGGTTCAACTGATGTATCCGACATGATTGATCTAGTTATTGAACTAACTGATTCAGCAGCTGGTGAATTAAATGAATTTAAAGCAGCAGCTCTTAAAGCAGCAACTGCAGCAGCAGCACTTGGACTATTTGCAATTGAATTTTTCTTAGGAATTCTTGGAGTTGCTGCAGCCGCTGTTAAATGTTGTGTTTTTGGCCTTTTACTATTAATAAAACTCATTGATTTTGATCTTTTACCAATTGATGATGGAATTTTATCTCTAACAATCATTGAACCACGTCTATAATAACCGTGGTTTGAATAAAGATGTTCATCTTCTTCATCACCTAACTCAGAACGAAGATTTCCATATCCATCATCATCATCATCATCTGAATCATCCGAAGATTCAGAATCTCCATAAGAACCTAACCATTTGTTACCATTTTTAACAATAGGTTTATCTGAAGATGGTTGACTTGATGATATATTTGATGAAGATGAATTGTTTCCATTGATGGATGAAAACTTGTTGGAACTGGAATTTGAATCAATTATTGGAGATGAAGATGAAGAAGGAGACATTGATGAATCAACACTTAATCCCAATGATGCTGTAACCGGTGCAGCAGAATATGGGATTGATAAATTTGAAAGTCTTAAATCTAATGATGTATCCAAAAATGATGTTTTGTTGTTTAATTCTAAACCAGCCAATGATATACCATTTTGTGAAGGTCTAGAATAATCAATTGATAGATCCGAAGATCCTGCTTTATTGCTTTTCTTAGCTTTTTTATCATTATCAGAATCACCATTTTCGGATTCTAATAATTTTTGACTTTCCAACATTTTCTGAACATAAACATGATAGTCTTCAGCCAGTAAACCACGATAAACATAAACCATTCTCTTTGGAGATGCATCAGCCCAATCTCTTGATAATGCATAAATTATTGATTTTTCACCTTTTTCAACTCTTTTAACATATGCATTTAATTTAGCAGACACTAGGTTTGAAGTTTTAGAAGATAAATTAGCCATTTCGGGATGTCTTTCAAGTAAGATATCACATATTTGTTTAACAGTCATACCTTCTGCCTTAGAATCATGGTCATACAAAATTTGGAAAATGGCAAATAAAACATCATCATCTAATGTTGAATGGGCTGATGGTTTTGGTCTTTCTGATTGAACTGGAACAGCTGTTGAAATACCACTTGTTGAAGCAGATGAAGATGAACGATTTGCAGTCTTGGAGACTTTTTTAGCAGTAATTTTATCTTTATTGTTGGTAAGATCTTTTTTCTCTTTCTTTGAAGAAGATGAAGATGAAATATTAGGAGGCGATGAAGCAGAGGATGATGGAGGTGTCAATTGACTTGATAAGCCATCCATTGGACTATTGGAATTTGATGTCAAATTAGAAGATGAAAGATGCTTATTGATTAATTCTGAAGAATCTGAAACCGATGTAGCCGATGTTGAAGTAGTTGAGGACGGGGTAGAACTTCTCTCACTATTTGGAGAATCACTACCACTTCCATCATCTAATTTCAAATCAGAACCACCAGGTGGTGATCCTGGTAATCCATTGAATGGAGATATTGGTTTAGGATTTTGAATCAATGATGAACCTGACATAGTTTTATATCACTCAAAAGAATGAAGTGGATAAGGAAAGGAATTGGAGGGGGGGGGAGTATCTAATGATTTTCTCTACCTTAATGTGTAAGGTTGAAATTAAGAAAGATCAATAGTACTTAACGGAAACCGAAAAATCACAAACAGGTCGATGAAAGTTGAAAGAAGAGGTTTAAGATATCTTTTAGTGAAATTTTTTTAAATCGATAAGAAAAAAGGTTAAGTGAATAACTTTTAAAAAATCGTTTAATAAAATGGTAAAAAAGAAAACACTCTAATAAAACTAACAACGGGACTCTAACGATAATATAACTCAAGAATCAAGCTTTTGAAAATGGGGGAGATCCGTCAAAGTTTTCTAGAAATCAGAAATAGTTAAAATCTGATAAAAGAAAACTCGGGTTCAAATTTAACACCAAATACAATAGCTTAATTTTGTAACAAACTTTGGTAACAATCTCTCAATTTAAGGAGGAAGTATTTAAATTAATAAATACCTCTTCGAATTTGATGAGAAAAATATTACTTTAGAAACAAAATTGGTAAGAAGTTGAAGTTCAAACAAGAAAAAGGCTCTCTTTTTTGATATTAACAGTTGAATCAATCAAAAAAGGGTTATAAACTATATGATTAAAATTTGAAAAATTATTAGTATTTGAGGGTCCATAGAGTAAGGGAGGGAGGGCAGGGAAAAGGTGAGGGGGGAAAGGAAAGGCAAAAAGGAATGAATTTTTTCTCGGATGATTCGTTGTTTGAGCAGGAGAAGTGCCATTGATAAGAACATAAGCAGTTGATGATTTCTCCTGATATAAGTGTATCATATATAAGATCCCATTGAAAGACACACAAATGAAAAAAATAAAGCCAAAACACACACTTAGGTTAAGCCCGGAAATATCCAAACAAGATAAACAGTTATAAATAATACCTACGCTTAATCTTATTTGAAACAAACAAACAAACTAACAAACAAACAAGAAAAAAGAGAAAGCTTTTTTATTGCTTTAAAAAATCTTTTGGTCTCTATAATTTAATATAGAACAAGTATCTTATTAAACCAAGAGATTCAAGATAAAGAAAGTAAATAATAATAATAAAGTACAACTTTAAAAAAAGGGAAAAAAGTGAAAAAGAAAAAATTTTCGACTCACCTCATTTTACTATACAGTTCGCACTAAGTTACTTAATATGGGGTGCGTGCGTGAGTTTGTGTGAGTGAGTTTGGGTGGGTGAGTGGGTGAGTTAGGAGTGAGTGAATGAGTCAGCTAGCTAGTTAGTTAGTTTACTACGGACAAGTATATTGTAAGTGTTTAGAGATACTGCTTGTCTCAGCTTTGCTGAACTCTTGCATCGTTTAAATCTTTGGAGATTTGACACTTGGAATATCTTCTACTTTCATCAGATCTCCTTTTCTAGATTATCAGATCCTAATTGGGTATAATGGAGCGACCTTGGCTACCATTTTCCCACAACTCAATCAATCTCTGTGTAAGTGATCCATGTTTGTAGATTGGGAATTAGTGTTTGGAGGGGAATCTCTTCTTATCCCTTTAGAAGATCCGATGATTTTACAGGGGGATGGATTCTTCTTGCATATTCACTTCAATGCTCAATACCCTCACACAACCCCTTGCTTTGCATCTTTCTGATTTTCTTCTCCAAGGGGGCTGAAATGATCACAAGATGACACACTTCACAGATCATACGTAAAATGAAATTGACATGATGTCCCGAATCAATCCCCTTTCGATTTGAAATATCCCATAGGGTGTGCTTTAAATCAAAGCCACAGGTGAGTTTTAATGTTCGCAAATTCGGGATTTAATGACCTTTTCCCTATTATCAAAACAAAACCTTAATATTTCCGGCTTCAAAAATAGAATAATCCTATATAGGAATATATAAATTAATTAAATTTTTATGCAAGTAATGCAGTTATTAATAAATTTCAGTTTGACATAAATTAAATACCAATATTTAAAAACAAGATATTCTTTCAATGCTTACCCCAATAAATAGATCGTACTTTATTTAGTTAACAATCTTGATTTGAACTTATCGCTTGAACTTGAACTTCCTAATTAGGAAAGAGTCGCAGTAGCGCTTAACGCAGCCTTCAATCACCGAAAAATACGAATATGTGTGTATCTCTAAAGTTTGGTGCGATACGGAAAGGGTTCCAGGCCCTCATAAGATCTCACGTGATTTCGACAAGTTAACATTTATATGTAACCTCTATTAACTTAGTTCATTAGATTTGAAATACTCCAATGCCAATTTTGTTCTTTTGAAATCATTAGGCCAGTAATCATCTTCATAGGGCTTCTCCAAGTTATTCCCATTTGGTGGTATAAACCAGTAATTAATAGCTATATGGGTATTTGTAAAATTGGCATCTGCAACTTCACTATTTGAGATTGTATTATTTGTATTTCCAAATGATGTAACTTCATGGAACCATCCAGCCGGTAGATATAACATCTGCCCAATTTCAAGGTTCACTTCGATACTTTTAGAGTCTGAAAATTTTGGGAATTTGTTATTTATTAGCTGGATCATCTTTTCTCGCCTTGAAAGATCGTCAACTTCGTTCAGGTGTAATAATGCAGGTGGGATGCTTGAAAATGATGGTGGATCTTTCCTCAGTATCTCCACATTATCCTCATCAACCACTTTCGACTCTTCTTCAATTATCTTCAATAATCGAGCCTTTTCTTTCTTCGATAATTCGGTCGCTTTTGATTCCAATTCCCATCTTGCAATCTCCTCAACCATTGCACCATCATCCCTCACATGTTTCCAATATGGTGCATTCTCATTTCTTTTGTAATCAATAACTCCAGAATTGGGAAATAATGTACTTATATCACCAACTGTGTAAAGCTTATCTGCTTGATCAGGCGAGAATAATGTGAATCTTTTTCTTCCCATGATTGGAATATATAAATTATCGGCATGATCATGGTGTAATCCTGAAGAAGTACCACCGATTGTTGGAATTGATCTACCTAATCCTAAATCAGTTTTCTCCTCATCGTAAAGTATACCAGTGGATGCTTTAGATGACCCCACTCCCATCCATAAATTTATCTGTTGTGGTATCAGAAGATCTAGGATCTCAGGCTGCAAATTTAGAGAGTCAGGTGATTTGTGTAAATTAGTCAATGGCCTTTGTAATAACTCCTTTATTCTTTGCTCCCCTTCTTCAACAGTCAATATTCCACCGTTACATGAATCCGAAATAAAAGGACCCTCCTCTATTTCTTCCTCATCCTCCTCTACGTCTTCATAATCATCACTGCCATCGACTTCGTCAAAATCATCCTTCAGGTTATTCATATCAATCGATTCATTATCAGACATGGAGGTCAGATCACCAGTCTCAAAACCATTGGAAATCAGATCACCATCATGGTCATCTTCTTCCTCATCGCTAAAAACTCCTTCCTCCTGATTTCTCTCATCCAGATCCTGACTATCATTTGAATCGTATTGGGTAGTCAAATATAAAGATTCCTCACCATTTTCAATCTTTTCAACCAATTCATCAAGGCTCATCTTAAGTCTTGAAGCACCCGATCCAAAACCTCCCTCGATTTTCTCCTCAACAAGTAATTGCCCATCATATTCCAAAGAATCTACAAGATTTCCCAACTTAAAAGTCTCCGGATTGAAAGTTGGTAGTAATCCATCAATAATGCATGGCTTTCTCTTCAAGACATAATTCTTTTGGAAATCCTCTTTGTTAATATGATCAATTGATACTATATCTAATGAGGAGACTAATCCATTTAAAGTATAACCATTATAAGGAATATTACTTCCAGTTTTCTGTCTTTTTATTCGACTGCCAGACTTTGTGCTCATGTCTATTCTTTTGCATATATTACAGTATCTACAATGCCGGTAATGCTATTTCTCAATCATTTTCTTCTCTCACCTTTGAAATATCTAAATCTTGAAAATCCTGCACAGCCAATCAACCAAATCAAAGAAATGAAGAGATCTATTTTTAATGGTAAAACTACTTTCTGCCTCCCTTACTGATTCATTTCTTTTCAATAATTAAAAGGCTGAAAGGAATTCAATAAGGTATCGAATGCCTAATTAAAGCAATGAAAGAAAATCTGTTTGGTGATCGAAAAAAAGAAAATTTAATTCGAAACAAGGTAACCAAATTCAAGGCGTCAGATATCAATTGTTAACACGGCTAATCAAAAATCAAAGGCTCAAATATTTTTGAAATTTCTATATCAATTCATGCTAGGAGCGGCAGAAAATCAATAGTCCAGACCATTTCCATTGAGGTCACTTTATAATAGTTGAAAACAAAATGCTTAGAATCGTCCGAGGAAGAACTACAATAGAGAATGTGAATGTAAAAATTGACTTTCTTGATTTTCAATAATTCGAAAATTTATTGATTAAAAATAATTCAGCATAAGACACTTTTTAGAAAGGGAACTGATCGTAATCACAGCAAGTCATATCCTGACTTGAATATTTTTTGACTCTTCTATAGTACATGACCGTTGCATGACGTGCCACGATATTCCAACTTATGGGAATTTGATTGTTATTTTAGCAACACATTCTCCTACTTTTCGGTGCCCACTCCACATACTAATCCCTCTTTTAGTCAACTTTTTAGTTTGAACCTAAATTTATTGATGGTCCTTGCTCTTAAGAGCTTTTAACCGTGTTACCGCGCAAGCATTTTGGGAACTATTGCGGCGTATTGGTATATTCGGGAATAAGACGGGGAAAAATATGAATTACGTACACAGCAATTGTGTGGTGGCTAGGTCAAGTTAATTTTGGTATGCGATCATTGGGTAAGAGAGAAAAAGACACACTTTCTCACTCGCGTGTAGAAATTTCAACGCCTCATAAAAAGAGCTATTCAATACGTAGATTGCAATTCTTTAAGGCATGAAGGAGTGATTGATTAATTCTAACACCAGGTCCATTCTTACGATTTTTACAAAATCAGAAAAAGTTCTTTAAAGGTGTGAACTTATCTCCTTGCTGAATAATTTTCATACTTCCTAGACTGGTAATCATGGGCAAAGTAGAGGGAATGAACTTGGGCCACGCAAAGCCTCTCCCAGATTATAACGAATTTAACTCTGAGCATTAATTTGACTGCCGATCTTTGTTCAGGATTTCAAACCAACATGTTTACTGACCTGTATTTCCCACCATAATCTTGAGCATTGATTCCTCATAAAATTTGTATCCATCAACTCACTCAATTCGTCAATTCCATGTTGCTTGAATTTGAAAGGTCATTCAAAATGTGTGGGTCAAGCACCAATTGGATTGCTGCTTCATGCCCCTTTCGTCGAAATCTATAAAAGTCCAGTTTCAAAAATTAAGGTTTTTGAACAAGAAGCCAAGCACCGAAATGATATGTGGAAATAAATCGGCTCTGGACATGAAACAATTTGCTCTGCATTCCTGAAATGAAAAATGAGCAACAAAAGTACTGGTGTGAGATTGGTAACCCGCGGGGTCAGCAGTTTTAAGCGAAAAAAGCTTTCAGAAATGCAATAGTAGATCGTATTAATTTACGTCCAACATAAAGTCAGCCTAACTAGGAGATATATCACTGCATATTGAATGTCATTCTTTCACAATTGGTAGTCAATTTAGTAATTTCCCTATCAAGTAGAATTGGAGATTACGTAACCGGACATATTGAAATTTTGCTCAAATCTTATTGTTCCTTAAACAATAGCCCCAAACTTAAAACCCCAACTCAAAATAAATTTTGTTCCTGGTTTATGCACATTGCCTGATTACATTATAGATGTAATGCTGCATACTGAATACTATTAAACAGTGGAGTCGAAGATGGATAATTATATTTATCATTTTAGATCAGGCTATCTTCAACGAGCAATTGTTCACTGCAATGCAAATTTTGGCACTAAAAGTATCCACTATCACTTGAAAACAAGCATTAGCTGATTTTTGGAGATACTAAATAATATGCTAAATAGTGATTCCCGGTAAACGAACTGAGCTTCATTTAAACAGTTTTAAACCCTTTTAAATTTAATTTTCCTATCTTACGATATGAAACGAAACTGAAAAAAATCATTTGCAATTCAATTAACTTTTTTTCTCTCACTGGAGTGACGAGACCTCTCTATGGTTGGTAATAAAAGATCTACCCAATTTTTTATTAAGTGTGATTCCGTACGCGAAGAAGGCACGCTAAAATCTTGTGGCCTACACACGCACCCGCTCACTCGTTCATCAATTAGCTCGTAAATGAGAATTTCCAAAGATTTGATCCGGATATTCATATGTTCGCACACTAATTAATTACTTTTGCGCTGCCCCCCTCCTATCTTAGGTTCCGAGGTTTAGATAGCACCTTCCGCTTTATGTCGTAACCCTTTTTATTTTTTACTTTTCAGCATGGATGCTGTCTTGTAGATTAGAAATTGCATATTTTGCAATGGCACAAAAGGATAGCAAATCTCAACATTCTGTTATTCTGTTCCCTTTTGTTTCGTCTTCTTGGAGTAGGCCGTTAGAGTTCTTAACCGACTTTAAAAGGCATATCAGGTGAACTTTTCGTAAATTTGATGTGAAACTCCATTACGCTTGCTTTGACCACTACAGCGACTTTTATTTATTTAAAATGAAGCTTTATGGAATGGGTACGTAATCAGAGATACAGGAGCATTTTTCTCCACACATGAGACACTGCATCCGACAAGAAATCTGCAAATGAAAAGGTATCTTGCAGGTTGTGCGAAGGAGAAAATCCTTGGCCAATTTGATTTGATTTGATTTGATTCAAAGTTTAACATGGTATGAAAAGGAACAAGCACCAAACGAAGGTTATGGCTATGCTGTAGGAATTGATACACCAATCTCTTAAAGTCTCAAGCAGTCAACTTCACTTCGAAAAGAGTTTGGAAACAAATCGAGGCTCGTTTTCTTTCGCGGAGGGATAACCCGCAAAATAGGGAGGTTATCTCAATTTGGAAATGGAAATGGGTATCTACTCCACTCTCTGTCTTACCTTGATTATCTGGAGATCGAAAATATCACAACCATTTCTGGAAAGGGGTTATTTTTTCAATAGGGATATTAAAGTTTAAGAAGTCATTTTTCAGCTTAACGTTGTTAATCTCAGAATTTTTTATTCCTCTGTTGTTCAAATCTCATATTTAAACCAACACCTACCTAATATAACTGAAAATTCCATGCCCATTTTGGTCAATCTAAGAATGACTATCTACAAATCAGCAATGATTATTTTTGAAGCTGCTACTTTTCTGTATGCTTGTTTTTGCACCCTAAGTAAATCTATCAAACACACGCTAATTTGTAGGTCTTGCTTGATTCACTCAGAGTTTAAGCAGCGAATAGCCCGATTCGCCAACGATCCGGTAAGAGAGGTTTTGAATCTTGTAAGTAACCGGCATAATTCACAAGCTGTGGACTCTTGAATTTTCACCAGCTATGAAGGAAAGGGAACAGATCTTCGGCGATTGACTCAAAAGCAATTTCAGCTTTCTAGAGAGAAAGTGAGTAAGACAGTCTTTGCTGCTACACAATCTAGATCAAAGGATTTTAAAAGTCGCAAGTTAATTAAATTCTGACAAAAGATGCAATTGAACAGAGTTTTTTTCTCACTGCCGTTTTCATCTTGTGAGTGGTAACCCTTATCGGAATCTACTCACTAAAGCTCTCCTCCACAGCTAAAAAAGAAACACCGAGAAACTTATGGAGAATAATTTCCGAGGTTTTTCTTCAAATTGCGAGACGAAATTCAATGCTCCAACGACATTCGGAAATATTCAATTCTCAGGGAGATAGGAAGCTCGCTATCTATTTGTTAAGTAGGGCCGGCCAATCTTTTCAATCGTTCCTTCCTTGTTTCGTCACGTGGCATGTGACCCGCAACCAGATCTCAGTCTACAAAACTCTCTATTAAGGAATCTGAGAAAAATGTGGAAGGGAATTTTCTACAGCAAATAGCTAAGTTATAGATAAAGCAGAGAGCCAAAATATTTTGCAAATATCTAATTAGATTCTCAATTAACACAGTAATTTGAGATTTTTTATCACTCTTCTACGGTGCTATTCCATTTTTGGTATACACCTAATTACTCATATTTCACTCTTATCTTATTTCTATGGAATTTTGTAAACCTCTGATAGCTAAAGAGTATTTGGATTTAATCGATCGCACTGCGCTGCAACATTTTTGCTATGATAATCACAGTTTAAAGCGGTAAGAGAGAAGGATAATAAATTGTCAAGCCTTTCGCTCAGATCCAATATTTCCTGAAGAGGGTATATAATTAATTAGCAAGAACAGCTGTGCGTATTTTATAATATAAATCGATATTGGTGCTCATCGGCTGAGTTTTTTCTTTGGTTCAATTTTCCAGGGATTGAAATTGAGTAGTAAGTAACCGGTTATCAAGTGAGGAAATGCTTGTCAGCTAGGGGGTGAGTTTTACTTTAAAACCACTCCGGTTATTATTAATTTCATAGTGCTTTAGAGTGAAATTTACTTACATTAATAAAGGAATGGATTTATTTAATTAATCGTTTCTCAAAAAATCCTAGATCTGATAAATTCAATGATTGTTTATCTATGATTCATAAATTTGATAGTTATTCAAATCAAGAAAAGATCACACGATTTGCGTATAAAAAGTTTTTTGCTGTTGGGTGTATAATTTTATTTCTGTATTGTAGTATTTGTTTCACTTCCGAAGGTCATTTAAGCTCAATTGATAATTTTGTAAATGGGAATGGGAATGAGAATGAAAATTTTTCTAATTTGCCTCTTTGTAGTTAAACTGTTAGTTGCCTTCTCTCCTTCCCCGTGCAATCAAAAAAAAAAATAGCACTCAGATCCTCATACCCTCAATCCCTGCAATTTTGAGCAAGGTTTTCTTACTAACTACGCAACGCTGGCCCTATACTGAAGGTTCTCTCCCCCTCCCCCACCCAGCTCCAAAAATAGCGGTGCGAAATGATACGAAAGCTAATTTTCAGTACCAGGGAACGCGGGATCTCTCACGCCAGGACTGAATTTTATAGTTTAGTTTCATTTTGAAGTAATTTATTTCCCTCTATTAGTGGTTGTGTTTAGGGGGTTGAAGGGGAAGGAGGCGATTCATATAGAAATTTAATTAAACTTATTAGATAAATTTCCCTCTTTTTTTGTTATGTTTAATTTTTGAGTAATTCTTTCCTGCACAACACCAGCAATTTAAAGGGGTTAGTAACTGTTGGCACCTCCTTTGAAATGATCCAAGATCTTTTAACTTATACTGGCTTTATTCAGGCAGTGATTAAAGTTACCAAATTGTGAACTTTTGTTCTTGAAATATGAATCTGCTTAGAATTGGCAAAAACAGGCCAGTATGAGAGTGGAATCGCCCACACAGTTCACAACAACAAAATTCAAAAAAAAGATTTCCGGTTTTCTTCTGAAAAAGCGGAGCTGATTTGCGTGTGGAGAATACCAAACAAAAATTGAATAGCAAGCGTAATCATGAAATAGGAGGAGAGGAGTAAAAGCAGATCTATCTATCTTGTACAGTGTATAAAATTTAGGTTTCCAGCAGTTTTTCAGTAACTTGCCTTACCGCCACATTCCCCCTTTGTATTTTTCTCTTCACCTTTTTCTGCAGTTTTTATGCAGAATTAAGCAGGCCTATATATTTTCAATATTTCAGGGAAGAAATTAACTAAATGGCTTTTTGTAGTGCAAAATACAGGTCGATATCTCCTCAATTATACCAAATTTGGAGTTTATTCTCAAACCTATAAGCCTTTTTAATTAAAGTTATTTGGCATAGGCACATATAGGGGAGGGGGGAATATTAAAATGTAATGTAGATTGTGATTTCTAGCCACCCGTCCGCCAACGTTGATAATTCTTGGATTCTTTTTTTTTGACCAGACCGCTTGTACAGGTGCAATCTCCGGTAGCATTTTGCTTCTGTGATCTGCTTCAGCTTTTGCAGTTTTACTATATATAACTATTCAAGTTTCCTCTTAGTTCTTTTCTTTTCCTAAAGAGATTTTTCAAAATTGTGATTTACAACTCAATTCTTTCTTTGTGTTTGGTATCTTGCTTGTTTGGAGAAGCAAAGAACCTGTGGTGACTTTATTTTGTTCTTTTTCGTCTTTTTTTTATTACTCTTTATTTTTGCATTGTTTTATCCGGTGGTCACATTCTGCCTATTCCTTCACTGATCCAAAATTTGAAGGATTGAAGAAAAACCAAAAATTCACTTACTTCATCATTAACGATTAACTATTTGATTAAAGTTGATATAAGAATTCTTTGCTCCTGTTTGTGCTAATTTTATTTGCATCCGTATTTCCGTTTAAGCACTTCAAAAATTTTAAAACTTGAAAAAAAAAGTCTTTGCAACAAAAGTTTCCAGAAAGAAAAGGCAAGCTTTTATTCTCTACTTTAAATCCTAAATACTGTGTTTTCAATTATCTTATGACCATTTGAATTAAAATATCCCCTCTTCGCCAATATCAATCTGTCTACTTTGCTGAACTTTACTCTCAATTCGGGATAATCAAATTTTTTACTTTTGCATACACATATTTTTCACCTACCACTCGACATTTGTTCATTGATTGATCTTGTCCTTTTGCATCCATTATAGTCTTAGCAGTTTTTCTTACCACGCTAATTCATATATCTTCATTGCTTTTTATCTCAACTTTTTGTCATTTACATTTGCATATTTTTCATCTCGCCTTTTTATCTCTCTGCATCGATTACAAGTATCTCAAAAGAAAAAAATACCCTTTCAAAAAAAAAGGAAAATAAAAGAATCATTACAACAATTTTATCAAATATACAATGAATACAACAAAAGCCCTTCAACAAAAGAACGAAGCTGTCGTTCAATTCATGGAGAGACGCTCCCACCAATCTATCATTAATGAATACATACATGATATTCGTGACCATATTTTCAACCTTGAACAAGAATTAGAAATGAAGCCAATTCCTCGTCCATTGCAAATTAGTTTATACTCTTCAAGAAATGCTTTATTAAACTCAATTTTTGATGTTGTTGAAAAACTTGGATGGTCTTTTGCTACTTTTTCATTAACTGTCAATCTAATTGATAGATATACTTCAGTCGAAGAGATTGAGGAATCAGATTTCAAACTTGTTGGTTATTGTTGCTTATGGATTGCATCTAAGTACAACGAGAACAAATCTAAAGGAAAACTTGTTGAAGCACTTGTGAAGCGTGCTGGTTATGACTTGACAAGGAAGCCAGATTTTTTGAGATTGGAATTCAAAATTCTGACAACTTTGAAATGGGATCTCACTTGCACAACTGCTGATTCTTTTCTTGATATTTTCATTTCAAATACTCCATCAAATCAAGTTGAAAAAAGAATTGGTGCACTATTTCTTTGTGAGCTTTCTCAATTCAATCAGGATATATGTTTCAACTATTCGTCAAGTTCAATTGCAACTGCCTCTATAATTTTAGCTAATATTGCTACAAACAGTACAAATGGTCTCAATCATGAGTTTGATGAATTAGAAACCTTATTGCTACAATCTATCTTAACAATGCAAATTTCTGTTAAGATTAAGTACTTTGGAAAATCATCTGCCACTTCTTCTCGTGTTGCCAGAAATCTTTACGACATGGCAACGAGAATGAGTAAGAAACAACAAGAGATTGATTCCATGTATTGTGCATACAACACTCAAATGAGTGCATCGGTCCAAGATTTTGCAATCTATTCAGGTCTTCCTATCTCACCATTGGCTTCCCCAACTCATCATTTGAATCATCGTTCACATTCAAGATCTCAATCTATTTCTGCTTTAAGATCACTTCATATCGATACTTCAAGATCGTTGTCAAATCCAATGCCGACTCCTGGTACAACACCAACCAACTCAACATCTTCTTTATCATCAGCGTCATCGGCGTGCTCATCGGCAACATACTCTTATCCTTCTTCATGTACTTCATCTGCTTCATCTGCAAGTTCATTATATCAGACAGCTCAACCATCTACGGCGCTACCTTCCCATATATTTACTGGAGTTCATCAGATGGTTACTCCCGTCCAGTTACAACCTCAGTTTTTCCATGTTTCTAATAGAAGTTCAAATAATACTGGACCTCCATCTTTAGTTGTTCCTGTCGGTGGCCTTGGATCAGCAACATTGATTCATCCTCTGTCATTGGGTGCAACTAGCTTTGGACCAATCGCTTGCAACAACAATTCGGATGAATATGACGAAAGTAGATACGTTAAGAGAAGAAAGTATCAGTAATTTTTGAGTTTTCAGCGTCTTTATTACTAGTTCCAGGTTACATATTATAGATATTGCCAGTTAATTTGGGAATTATGGCATTTTAATGATTTTTATTCTTCTTTTACGTTGTTATATAGGGTTCTTCTTTATTTGATTGTATAATATGGAATGTTTGCTGACCCTATTAACAAATTTATTATTCTTCTAAAAGTCTTATGTATCATTTAGAGCAATTCAATCACTCAAGACTTAAATCTCGCAATTTGTGTTTTAGATTAGTTCTAGAACTTGACGGTATTATGGGAACTTTTCAAATTCCCATCGTAATGAAAAACTGCCTTAATGGGGTGCTAATTGACTATTCACAGCCCTTAAATTCTTTTCATCCGCGAGGTGATTTTTTTCAAGGGGAAAAAGGGAATACGGGGTGGCTGGGGGAATCGGAATGTCACATAGTATGTGAGCTTACAAACTCTTCTCTCTTTTCTAGAAGGACTTTTTGGTCAATTATTACAAGGCAATACACCTATTATTATCTACATACGTAGCCGTGGCGAGGCACTTCCTGAGAGTTGAATAATAGAACAAGGCTGCTGCTGCAATCAGTCATCTGTTCCTTAATTCCTGGGAAGAGGGGAACAGACCTAGTATTTCGTCATATTCTTTCAATCAAGAGCACTGGAACACGTTGATGGCCATCTCAAATATACTTCACACCCACCACACCCCGCATTGAGCAAGATGAGGTTAAATATGTGTGGAACATCTGTTTAAATTTAGGTAACCCACAGGCCATATGGAACTGTTTGGAATCTTCTGAACTCATCACCTCCATCTTACACCAGACACGCCTCTGATAACCAATTATAAGACTAATACGATAAGTAAGTTGATGACTTATAACTAGGTGCAGAGCATCTATCGATTTCAGTTATGTCATGGAAGAAAATATTTTTGAGCAAAGTTCAAGGCATGATAAACAAAAAGCGCGATTACCTAATTGGTAACCACAGAAGGTACTTGTTAAAGGCGGACAAAGTTAAAAAATATAAATTATTACATTCTAAGAAGGTCAACTTCCAGTAAGACATAAGTAAAACGACTAGCGACTAGGCATAGAACCAGTTATCTATATGGCCCATCCTCGGCCTACTCTCGCCGTTTCATAAGTTAAGACAAGGAACCTTACCAAACCTCATGCTTACCAGTATAAGAGAGGGGTGCTCTTAGCAATAATTCTGACTTCTATTGTTACAAAGAACCAGAGATCCGTCGGGAATTTTTCTTCAAATGTTGTATTAACAGGATTTCGAACGGAAGTTTCATCACGGAAGATCAAACCTATAAAAATAACTCCGCAGAATATGCTAAGGAATAACTTGTGCTATTTCAGAACAAACAAAAGAGTGATTTTTCAAACTTGAATGAAAAATTATATAAGAAATTATACATCACTTACGGCGGTTATTTATTTGACCCGGAATTCTTGGTGACACCAGATAAACGTAATATCAATATCGTAATCAACGGCGGCAAAACTGAGAATTTTGGTATGCACATCCTCTCTTTTTCCCCAAATGTGCCTCAACGTATATTCATAAATTGTAGTCTTGAACCCCTAAGAAATTGCTTCAATTACTAATATTTTCACCCCGATTGTAAACCGGTTAATGAAATACAGTGTCAGAGTTACGGAAATACAATTGATGGTATAATAGTCATGAATTGGTGACAATTAAGGAAGCACCCTACTAGTTCAAAAGAAACTTCAATAAAAAAGTACGTCACCTTCCTGGATATAATATGCCAATAAATTAAGGTTTCAAAAGAGGAAAGCTATCCCAAGAAATACAGATCGAGCGTTGCAGCCTGACACACATCACGTGACCTAGTATTTTTTCCGCTCCTTTATTTGATTAAAGGATGAAAAGTGGTTGGATAGTTGGGGGTAATAAGTTTGTAATTACTACCTATTCAAGACTCAACAGAGTGGTGACAGTTAGCGGAGATGTTGAGTAGTCGAGTGAACGTGGTATTTTGGTCGTCTGTAAGATGCTATGCTTCGCTTTCAAAAAAAGGCTCCGATATCAGATTGGTTGAAAAACTTTTTGGAAGGCCATCGAACAATTTGACCAGTGGGATAGTTGGGTTGGCCAACGTGGGTAAATCAACCTTCTTTCAAGCGGTAGCTAAGAGTAAATTGGGTAACCCTGCTAATTATCCGTTTGCTACTATTAAACCGGAAGAGGAGAGAGTGGTTGTACCATCTTATAAATTGGACCATCTCGCAAATCTCTATGGATCATCAAAGAAGATAAATTCTATCTTAAAGATTTTTGATATCGCAGGATTGGTGAGAGGTGCATCAGATAATAAAGGCTTGGGGAATGCATTTTTAGCTGATATTAGGGCTGTTGATGGGATATTTCAAGTTGTTCGAGCATTTGAGGATTTAGAAATCACACATGTGGAAGGGAGCGTTGATCCAATCAGAGATTTAACTATTGTCCAAGATGAACTACTATTAAAAGATATGGAGTTTATAGAAATAGGAACTGAGAAGTTGGAAAAGGCTCTTAGAAATAAAAATGGAAGACAACCACATGAGATTTCACAGATGGAATTAGAGTTGGATACTTTAAATATTGCATATGATGTTCTAATGGAAGGCCAAAGAATCATAAACAAGAAGGACTGGAAGGCTGATCAAATCGATGCATTGAATCGTTATAATTTCTTGACTGCTAAGCCATCAGTTATCTTAGTTAATGTATCGGAAGAGGATTATATAAATCAGTCCAACGAATCGATGGGTGAAATCCAGAACTGGATAAATGAAAATGCTCCTGGATCTCCAATGATTTTGTTTTCGGCAAGTTACGAGACTAAGCTCAATGAAAACGATGAATTGAACTACGATGAGAAGTCAGCGTTACCTTCAATTGTTCAACAGATGAGATCATCCCTCAACTTGATTAGTTTTTACACTTGTGGACCAATCGAGGCAAGACAATGGACAATCAGGCAGAACACATTGGCACCAAAAGCAGCAGGCGTTATCCATTCGGATTTCGAAAAAACATTCATCAATGCAGAACTTATAAAATTTGACGATGTGAAAGATCTAAAACCTCCTTTTGAAGAAAAACAATTGAGATCTAAGGGAAAAGTCACAAGAGTTGGAAAGACATACGTTGTTGAAGATGGTGATATTCTCAGTTTTAAAGCAGCTGCAGCAAAATCAAGATAATTATCTTTTTGTAAAATTAAAATTTGTACATAGAAAAAATTACTAGAATAAAAAAAACAAGGCATTAGAATATCTATGTAAGGGAAACTAGTTCATTTCAACTTCCAAATCACGCAAGGAGTTGTAATGTTCACCAAGGCCAAATGAATGTTGATAATACACCAATTTCAAGTCTGGCTGTTGACCTTCTTTGTTGATCTCCAAGGTTGATCTACCACTCATCATGACACTTATTGGGGAATCAAAAACTTTTGCCAATGCCAATATTTCCAAATCTCCTCCCCACATTGTTGTATTTTCAATCTCATCTGTATATGAATCAATGTCTCTAACAGTCATTGTTTTCTCATCAAACAAAAATGGTGAAAAAGTATCCGGATTTTTTCTTATGTAGTCAGCCGATTTTGATCTCAGTTCTTGAATAGACATATCGATATCTTGTCTTGATTTCAATTGGTCAGCAATGGATGCAAATAAACAATGACCATCAGGTGCTATATCATGCTGTTTGAGTCTTAATATCTGACATAAATCTTGAATGTTTTTCAGTTCAATTGCTCTGATATCAGGTGTTGTACTTGCTTCAGCCTTAGCATCTTCCTGAACTTTTTTAAATTCGGCGTCTCTCTTAGCAAGTCTTTCCTTTTGCCTATTTCTTTTCTTCTTTCCCTGTTGTTCTGAATCTTCCGTTATAACTTCATGGGATATTGGTTCTGAATCTTTGGTAATATCTAGCTGAGCAAGAAGCTGCTCCGGTGTTAATTCATACTCTTGATCGTCATCACCTGCCAAGCCTTTAAGTTCTTGGGCATGTCGAAGTTTGAGTGCCGACTCCATCTCCTGAATCTTTTTCATCACCTCCTTCTTCTTTGATTTAGTCGCTTGCTTTTTCATCCCGGTTGTGGTAGCCATCAAGTCTCTAACCTCCTTCTTATGCCTGGCAAGGAGTTGTTCCTCCTGTTCTACAATCTGATCTGCCATCTTTGCCACAAGATATGTTTACTTTACCCACCACAACACCATCCCCAATCCCATCCATAACACTTCAGAACTTCTTACATTAACCCATCTCTCTCTTCATCCATCAGTCTCCCCGTGATTACATCACCGCTTACTAAGCTGCACAGCAAAGCAAAAAATTAAAAAAAATTATTGAGATCCATATTCAAATAAGAGAGAAACGGTTGGTTGTTTCCAGTATCCTTTGGTGTGGTTCAAATTGGAATAGAGACAATCACACATAGAGTTCAAAAAGATGGGATTTTTCTGGGCAAGCTCACCAAAGGTCTCTACGGAATCATTAAAACAGTCTGTCGCAGATGATGATAAGGTAAGTCAGCACTGAATATATTTACTCAAAAAAGTTGTTTCTCACTAACATTTCTGAAAAATAAACAGCCAAAATGTCCTGTTGATCATTCAAAATTCATAGCCAAGGCATGTCCTGTGGTGAGTAAGAATGGTACTTCTGGTTCGGAAGATGATTTGAATCCATTAAACAACATGCCATTTACGATATCCACTGAAAAGTCGGTCCATCAAAAAATTGATTTACCAACTGAAAGAACATTATCTTCTATACCTAGAGGTGATGCTACAGATAATGGAGTTTGGGAGTATCCATCTCCCCAACAAATGTTCAACGCAATGATAAGGAAAGGAAAAGGTGACATACCTGAAGATGCAGTTGAAGATATGGTCAATATCCATAATTTCTTGAATGAAGGAGCATGGTTTGAAATTTTAGAATGGGAGAAACCATATACTTCTAAGACTAAAATCGAGCCACGATTATTAAAATTCACAGGAAGACCTCATGATTTAAGTCCAAGGGCAAGATTCCATGGGTTTTTAGGGTATTTATTCCCTCAAACTTTCAATTCGGAAGCTCCTTTCGATAGACATGATTGGACCGTTTTAAGAAACAATGGAAATGATGATTGGGAAACGGTTAGATATGTGATTGATTATTATGGTGGTCCTGATGATGAACATGGAATGCCTACTTTCTTCCTCGATGTCAGACCTGCTTTGGATAATGTTACTAATGCTAAGGATAGATTCAACCACTGGGCTGACTTAACTAAACCAGTTTGGGATAAAGCAATGGGAAAAGGTGGAAAAAGTAGTGATTAAAAATTATGATTATGTTTCCACTTTTTCCTTTTTCTTTTCTCTTTTTGAATACCTGGGGCGTTTCTTTCTTTCTTTCTTTCTTCTTTTATATCTCTGTCTTATATATGTTGATTACAATTCACATTCTACCTTGTTACTTAGTTTACCATTCTCCCAAAAAAAATAGTTAGCCGTCAATTTGGAATATCATAAATAAGTACAAAAAATCAAAAGCATAAGCGCATTGCTTCGAGTTGTTGTGTTTGATTTAAACCATTTTTCTTTTCTCATAAAAAAGCAAAGCAACACACAAATTATCCACAACACATGTTGCCTAAATAACCACCAATCCTTGCCTGTTTCCCCCACCAGACATTGACCAGTTCAATTAAGAAATCACAGTCACTTGAACTATAAGGATCCAATCCCATTTCATGAACATCTTGTGGTTCGATCCAAATTAGTTTGTTATCGTTGTTGTTATTATTATCATTATCAGTCTTGGTATGATTACCATTGTTACTATTTGTTTTGTCAAGTAAATGACGGTGTTCATCGTCATCATCATCTAAGTTGGATTCTGGTCTCTGTTGTTGTTGTTCTTCCTCAAATTGTTGAAAATTTCCTTCGTTTGTAAGATCTGATTCATTATTGCTAATTATATCAATCAATAAATTAAACAACTTAATTGTTAACTTTTGGAAATATCCCAACAATGAAATCAACTTTTCAATTTCATCTTTTGATAAATCATCGAATAATTCCAATTCTAATTCATATTCATCGTTTTTAGAATCAGATCCTCCTGCTGTTGCCCACCATGAAAATCCTTTCCAGAACAATTCTCTAATAGAATTAGGCTCTGTTGTTTGAGAAACAAATGAAGGCAGGAATAATTCTTGTTCATCAAATTCAAAGTTGTCCTCATCAATTGAAGTTGGATTAACTTTAGCATTATCAGAGATTAAGGCAGCATAAACAAGTTTGAATCTTTTTAAATCCCTTGGAGTTGCCAACAATGAACGCTTACTATCTTTTGAACTTGAGATTTTAGGAATAAAAGTTTCATCATCTATTTCACCATAACCGCCATTTGAAACCTTATTATTTGATGCTAATTTTAATGAATAATCATACAAGTCTTGTTTTTCAAGAATCACTTGATCTGTAGTAGATGCGATAAAACCATGCTTCAATTCTTTTAAGAAAGTTATATCATTGACACAGACGTTATAAATTGGAGTATTAAATTCTAATGAATCCAAATTGCTCACACCTGATTTAATCAATGATAAATGGATCTCTTTCGGAATTGAAGAAATTAAAGAGATACAATAGATGAATTTTGAAAAATCACTAATTGAAGGCTCTGAAGATTCATTTGAACCATTATCATCAAATGGTGAAGATAAAGATGTCGAATGATGTTGAGATGAATATACAACTATTTTTTTTCTCAACAACGACAATTTCCAAATTTTGAAAATCAAAGGACCCAATTTCTCCAACATTGGTAATAAGGAATTTATCATATGATCATCATCAATTGAATCTTGAGTTAAAAGGTTGGATAGCTTTGGAATTGAAGGTTCCGATATTGAAGTTGCTGCAGAATTTGACGTATGATGATCAGCATCTACAGAACTTCCATTACTATCGATTGAATTTTCATTGAAATTTTGAACCGATCTTCTCCTATTAACGTTGACTGATTTCATAATATCTTTAAACTTAGTAGTTAAATCATTTGGACCTTTAAATCTATTTATTTCAAAGAATTGCTCAAATTTATGATAATAGATTTCTTCTTCTTCAATTGAATTTGAATTCATGAATTCGGATAAAAGATTGTTTAAATCATTCCTATACGCCCAGCAAGATGAGAAGATTTTAGCCTTCCAAATCTCTGTATTATTATTGGCACCATTCAAATGAACTGGATCTATTAATATACCTAATGAATACATCTTAATTTTATCTCTATCTATTGAACCACCATTTGTACTTGCTGCTGAGGTTGAATTATTGGTTGTATCATTGTACGATTGTCTAAAGACAGATAAACCGTATAACATTTCATTTGTTGGAGTGAAACCATCAGGTGATTGTTTTTCTTGAACAAAACAAACTATATCTTTAGAAACGGAATGTAAACCAGAAGGCAAAGTTTTAAATTCAAGATTCTTTGAAGAATATATTGAAGGATTTGAAGACCTGAACCATTTTAAATCATAACCCTTGTGTATATCGAATTTTGTTAAAAATAAACCAGAAATAGGAGGCAGTTGAACACTTGTTAGTTGTTTCTGGGGTTGTTGTTGATGATGTTGTTGTTGCTGTTGGAGGTGGGGGATATCATGCTGCTCTGATGGAGGGAACTGTGCCACAGAATCGATAATTTCTGCGCTCATAATGATTCCTGATTTGTGGTTGCAGTATAGTTTTGGATTTGAGAGCAACACAGCAACAAATAAGCCCAAATCTGTGCAATAAATATTGCACCTGATAAGAATATCCTTCTTCAAGTAGTTAAGTGTTTGAGCTTACGGAAACCAAACCAGATAACAACCAGAGTGAGTGAGTGCATTGAGAATAGCCTACACACATTGTCAGAAAGACATCCGTTACGTCAGATATTAGGTAATTGTGGTGCTTACCTCAGACATGACATCATCCTGAACACCCGTACACCCCATCTATCTGACATGATCAGACAAATCACTTGCACCTCCCCTTGATAGCTATCAGAAATTACACACCCCTAGTTTTCTCTCAGAGATATTTCTTTTCTTTTAGCCATCAATAACAGAGTTTATCTATCCATTAAATGGTAAAGGCAGTTCTAACGGATTTGGGAATTCAACTGAAACCCCAGTTTCTACAATCATATACCTCAGAGAATGATGACACTGATTCTTCAGTCGCATGTTGCACTCCATTCTCAACATCAACATCCAATTTCAATCTTCCACAAAAGGATAAATTCCTAATTCCATTCAAGAATATTCTTTGGTGTGAGTTAACAAATACCGAGTCGCCTAATACTGATGAAATCGCAATCACATTCTTAAAGATCACAGATCATACCTTAAAACCAACTGTTGAAATTGTTCAATTGGATCAACAGCAACAACCATCAGAAACGGGGAGATTATCGGGTCCACAATTAACATCTTTAATCATGTCTAAATCATATCAAGATTCACAACCTCAAAAGTCGGTAATGGTCTTCATCAATCCGAATAGTGGTCAAGGTAAAGCAAATAAACTTTACCATAGTATAGTTGAACCTATCCTTAAATCCGCAAGGTATAAAGTTGAATTAGTTAAAACAAAATATAGATACCATGCAATGGAAGTTGCAAGAGATTTACAGTTGGATAACTATGATATGATAATCTGTCAATCCGGTGATGGTATCCCACACGAGGTGATTAATGGATTATATCAAAGAAAGGATAACTGTTTAGCATTTGATAAATTAATCATTTCCCAAATTCCATCAGGTTCAGGTAATGCAATGGCATTATCATGTTTAGAGACATTGAATCCTTCTTTAGCAACTTTGGAATTAATCAAAGGCCAAGTTGTGAAAATGGATTTGATGGCATTAAAGATGAACAATTCACCAATCAAATTGTCATTCTTAAGTCAAGCTTATGGAGTTATTGCAGAAGCAGACGTTGGAACTGAATGGATGAGATTTATTGGGCAATCGAGGTTTGATATTGGAGTTACTGCAAAAGTTATATCAAGGGCTAAATATCCATGTTCAATTGCTGTTAAATACATTACTAGAACAAAAGATGAATTGAATCAATTTTATAAAAATCAAATTGATTCAAATTCAAAACCAGTCTATAAAAAATTATCACCTTTAGATTTACAATTAAAACATTTCGAATCAACTGATAATGGAGATGATGATCTCGAAGATATAATAGATAACAATCAAGATGGTTCTTGGGAATGGCTTGATTCTAAAATAACTGAGAATTTAGGAATATTTTATGCTGGTAAATTACCATATATTTCCAAAGATTGTAATTTCTTTCCAGCTGCATTACCAAATGATGGAACAATTGATATTGTAGTTATGGATGGTAGAACAAGTTTCTGGAAGACTGCTGATGCTCTGCTATCGTTGGATAAAGGCTTACATGTTTGGAAAGAAGAAGTTGACCATTTTAAAACTTGTGCTTATAGATTATTTCCTAAATTACCAGATGGTAAAAAATCTGTTGTTTCTGTTGATGGTGAGAATTTCGCAGTTGAACCATTCCATGTTGAAATCTTGAAAAGTGTAATGAAAACAATAATGGTTGATGGCAGTTTTAAAGAGTCTGGTTTTTATGAAAAGCTTTGAATTAAATTTAAAAAGAATAACACAAAATACATCTTATTATTATTTTATTAAAATTCCTGTATAATTTTGTTACTTAACTTATTTTTTAACACTTGGTTCATCTTCATCTTCACTATCATCAACTAAGAATGTATCATCTGAGATAGGCTCAGGTTGAACAGTTGACAACGGGGTCCATTTAGAAGAGGATTTTCCAGAATCTTCAATTGCCTTATCATCAAATGATGATTCATTCTTGGTTGTTGTTGTTGTTGATGATGGTTTGGATTCAGATCTATTAATAGCACCACTAGTATATAAGTCTTGAGATTCTGGATCATTGACTTCCAATTTTATACCACCCAAATCATTCTTTAAATTATCAATTCCTGATCCAGTATCTTCTGTAGAATCTTTTCTTTGTTGTCGTTGTTGAGCACGATTGAAATCAGGACGATACGAAGAATCCATACTTGTTCTATTACTATTATTACCACCAAATGCACTAAACATTGGAGTTGTTATGGAATTTTTATTTTGATTTGATGGATTCACTTCATTTTGAATTCTCTTTGCAAAATTTCCAATCCAACCCGATATTTTAGCTCCTGCTTCATCAACATTTTTCACAATTGTATCAACCAGAGGTTCTTCATCACTATCATCATTCATCCAGTTTGGTTTTTTTGTTGGTTTTGGAGGGGCTTGTTTACGAGTAGTGGTTGATGCTGGATGAGTTGATGGAATACCAGAACTTGAACTTGTTGATGCTGATCTCTCATATTGTCTGGCTAATCTTTTAGCCAATGCTTCATCTGATTCCAGTTGTTTTCTTTTCTCAAAGGATTCTCTTGATGGTAAAGCAGGTTTCAAACTTGGAGTTGGAATTTGAATATCTGAGGATTCAGGATCGGATAGATATAGAAGTGCATTGAATGCAGGATCCAATTCTCCTTGAGATGCAATTAAAACCATTCTGATATATTTCTCTTCAATAGAAGGGAATGCATCTTGTAATTGCTTGATTCTTTGGGAAACTGGTGATAAAGGTCTAGTTGGTTTTGGAGGTGGAGCAGGTGGATCATCCGATTTTGTTGTTGTTGTTGTTGTTGTAGTTGCTGGCACCTCAGTGGATTCAAGCGGTTTAGATTCTTGATCGAAAGAATCCTCAATAGCTGGTTTAAGCTCGGCAGCGTCTGACATTGCTATGGTTGGTGATTATGGGTAGAGAGACTTGAGTAATATTAATAATTGAGCCAGCTAACTAAAAAACACCTACCAAAGATAAACCTGTCTCAGCTTGATTTGCCTGTCATCATCATCATCATCAGATAAACAGGACACATCTCTGCACCAATTGACATTCAGAGAAAGGGGAGGAGTAAGTGATTACATCAGCAATGACCAATCACAAAAGAAACCTTATTTTTCGTATTTGCACTGCCTATGAAATATTAAGCATCTCTACATCAAAAACTAATAAACAATTAGCAAAATTGCTTTATTTTTAATTGATTGATTGACTTTTTTATTCATTGCCTAGAAGGGAAACAATAGAGTGTTTGTGTTTCCTTTATTAAATTAAAGATTTAGATAGATTAGAAATTTGCAGTTGCCCTTAATCCGGTAAAATATTTTATGTATTGTTCTGGTAATTATTAATTATCGATTTTTATCCCATATTACTATGTAAAATATATATTAAATTCTCAAATAAGCAAAGCGACTGAAACAAGACAGACACACACATAAAACAGAATATGTAATTGGGTGTGGCTTATCGGTTGGATTGTTTGGAAAGCAGTGGTGGGAATAAATGTAATTGTCGTAAGCAAAGACCATCCGGATAAGCCGAATTTTATAGTATTGATTGAATCAATTAGAGCAGAAGAGTATTGAAGTTAGCGAAAATAAGATACTTGTATCAGGCGAAAAAACGTGTATTAGTTGTGAAAGGTGCGGGCTCTCTTAATGTACAATAACCTAGCAAGCAATGGAACTGTAGTTGAAGGTAGAGAAGGAACGGTAGGTTGTATTGTAAATTGAAATGCAAAGCTAAAATATATTTCTATCCAGTCTTTAGTTTGGATTCCGTAGTTATGTTGTTATTTTCCGAGAGTATTATTTTACCGTTTTTAATAAATGGATCCACAATGAGACGAAAGATGAAAAGAATCAAATCAATGGCAATAAATGTAAGATAAGGAACTATAATTATCAGAGCTATCACATACTAAACAAATTTCATAAATGCTGTTAGTAACACAAAGTGAAAAAAAACAATTTAAACATGAACAGAAGGAAAATGGCATACATTGATATAGATAATTGAATTCTTAAAATAAGTCCAAACGGTGAATAGATCGGAACTTGAATAACCGAAATCTATCATGGTAGATAAAGCTACAACAGAATACATCAAATAACGAAGGTTATTCAGATATAACTTTATCTACTCCAGCTTTTAATTAACTAATCGATTAATTAACTAACTAATACAAAAGAAAGAGAGAAGTAATAGTAAGTTAATTAATTAACAAAGTAAACAAGGGTCTTAGTAACAAACAATCTTTTCAAGTTTACACAGCCTCCAAAAACTGTCAAAGTCGATCGACCTGAGAAGGGGTCGATTTTATTTTCCTTGTTTTAAAAAACTGCGTAAATTTTCAATTAGTTAGTTATAGCTAGTTGTAGTGTACTTTGATTTGATAGTCATATATCGTTGGATCATTTCAGTAGCTAAATATGAGTGGTCGTTTGGAGTTATATTCACCAGAAGGTATACGTATAGATGGCCGTAGGTTCAACGAACTTCGACAGTTCACTTCTCAACTTAATATATATCCAAATTCATCAGATGGATCTTCATATATTCAACAAGGAAATTCCAAAGTGATTTGTTTAGTTCATGGACCGATGGATTTAACAACTTCTTCAGCTATAAAATTGGATCCTAATGGACCTATAATATCAATCAATTTGAATTTCCCACCTTTTGCAACTAATGATAGAAAAAAAAGAATGAAAAATGATAGAAGATTACAAGAATTATGCATCATTTTAAAAAGATGTTTTTCAAAGACTATAATCTTGAAGAATTATTCAAGAACTTTGATTGAAATAGATCTAACTGTTTTATCATCCGATGGTGGATTATTGGCCTCTTGTTGTAATGCAATCACTTTAGCTTTAATAGATGCTGGAATATCACTTTATGATTATGTTAGCGCAGTTACAATTGGTCTTTATGATAAGATTCCATTATTAGATATGAATACATTAGAAGAAAATGATTTAAGTTTTATAACTATTGGTGTTGTTGGAGATTCAGATAAATTAAATTTGGTTTTATCGGAGGATAAATTACCTTTAGATTGTTTAGAAAAATTGTTAAGTTTAGGTATTGAAGGATGTCATAGAATTAAACAATTGATGGATGAACAGGTAAGAATCGTTGGTAATGATTTATTGTCAAAGAGACAGTAATTTACATAAATATTTATATATTATTATTTAATTATCTTCTTGAATAATGTCTTTCCCTTCTTCTTAAATACTGATGAACCTCTAACTAATCCACTTGCAAGATCAGAAGTTCCTAAATGACCCATACTTTTACCAACATTACTCATCCCTTTACTCATTCCATTACCACTCATATGGAAGTTGCCAGAATTCTTAAACGATTCTTGAACTTCGGGTCCAAGATCTGAATCATTAACAAATGAGACAGATCCATGCTTAATTGTCTCTTGTAAATAAAATGATAACCCAGTATCAAATGTTTCCATTGAATCTCTTTCCTGCTTTAATTTGATTATAATCGAACCAGATGAATCAGATCCATTCTGAATGATCTTTATTAGATCAACATGTGGAATCCTTGGTACATTAAATTTCTCAGGATCCAAAGCTGACTCTGTAACGATTGTATCCTTTGTGGTTTCATTACTATCATCTCCATCATTATCCTCATCTGCACCTGATCCATTATTTATAGATAAATCCAATTCTTGATCCTCATCAACAGTTTTCAATAAATGGTTTTGATCATCCTGTTCCGATGATAACAGCATTGATTTTACGGCATGGCGATACCCAGGCTGTTGGTTAAAACTTGAAAACGTTGGGATTGCCGAAGAAGAATCCGTATCCCTCGTTTGTACTGTATCCCTAGTGTTCATTCTCATGAATCTATCCCTGTAATTCACAGCTTGTCCAGCTTCATCATCATAATCATCATCAATATTTTCAATAGGTTGGGTATCTGTTGAATGAACTGTCAACTGATCATTCATATCAAAATCATCCTGTTGAACAGAGGCAGTATAGACCCCTGTGGAAAGTGATCCTGTGGATTCATTAGCCGATCTCATGCTACGGAATCCACCATCCTCATTCTGAATAAATGAGTACCTATCGTCATTTGGCATGAATGAAAATCTATCTGATTCTGTGTTCCCATCACTTGAGTATCGTTGCTTTCTTAATTCGTTATCCGTTATCGAATTTCTCCCTGGACTACGGAAATCTAGAGGAGTTTGAAGACTCTGGTTATTTCTAGCTTCACCACTGCTACTAACAATTGATTCGTCACGAAAATCCTCATTCTTTTCTTCTTCTTCCTCATCGTCGTCTTCGTCAGAAATCCAAGTATGCTTGGAGTCAGTCGATAGTTCATCCTCTCTTGAGTTCACACCATTCTCAGTATCTCCACTTTGGACGGTCTTCTCTTCTTCTTCAAGGGAATTTACAACGGGATCTTTCAGCGTGGATTCCGTGTCTTCTTTACCACCTTGCAGGAATTTGTTTCTAAAATCTTCAGGCTCCTCATATTCAACGGCATCATGATCATTGCCGTCATTGGTTTCTGAAATATTGTCACCTGATTCAGTGCTGTTGATTTCTTCATCGGGTATCTGAACTCTGCTATCAGCTTGATTTGATTCCATTTGTATCTCGCGGTCATCTTCAACATCTTCATCACTACTTGATTCACTAGAGTACCAAGTATCCCTAGATGCTGCCGATCCACCAGTCAAAACATTTCGTAGTAGATTTGGAGCAAGCAAACTACGCATTGAATCATCCTCTTCATCACCAGCACCGGGGACTGAATCTTCAGAATCAATTCTCTCAACGGCATCCATAGAGTTCTCTTCTTCACCACCAATCTCCTTTGTACGATACGACGCATTCTCTTCATAATCATCATCAATGGCACCATCATCATCATCATAGTCATTGTCATTATCATTGATAGATAGCTCTTTAGCCAGCTGATCCAATGAGCTATTCATATCATCTATAGAGCTGACCGACAATCCGTTTAGTCCGTGTGCCTTAACAAAAGGCAAAGCTGATGCAGTAGTTGAGGTGGGTATACTCCTTAAACTACCTATACTATCATTGAAGGACTCGTGGTGAATCCCAGGAGAGATTGTGGAAGTTACATAGTCTTGTGAATAAGAATCGGCCTCTTCATCATGTCCATCTGTTCCCCATTCTTCGTTTTCCTCTGAAGAGGAAAGGCCCGCATCGTAGTAACTTTTACGTCTTCTGCCCTTAGAGGCAGTTGTGTCATCACTTGAAGCTCTCTGCATTGGTCCTGTTAATTTTCTTCTTTATTTTTTATGCTTCTTTTTGAAGGTACCAATTCAAAAGATCAAAATGATCAAACGAAAACAACTCCCCAAATATTGGTACACACCAAAAAATAACTACTTAGATGCACCGCCTTCCAACAGATTTGTGCCAAGCCACGAATTTATCGATCGATCTTTGATAATATAAAATTTGGTAAATTAAAATAGCTTATGTATGGAGTGGAGTATATAGGATAATCAGTAAGAGCAAAGAATGAGTAATTACAAATTAGGTCATGAGAGTAAATTAGAAAGTAAAGAATTAAAGCAGAATAAAGGGAAAAAAGAAAAGCAGAAAGACACAGGTAGTCAGAGCAGAACATGTTAGTTCTTCAATTTTGAAATCAAAGCTTTTCCTTTAGTTTTTAAGTTGGAACTAGACTTCACAATCTTAGGATATCTATCTCCAGCACTTGCTCTGAAACTTCCTGTATATGAGTCTCTATAAATAGGACTATTATTTCCTGGATTGAGAGTTGGAATGGGGCTGGAGTTAGAATTACCAGCAGGTGGATTAGAGCTACCGATTGTGGTATTACCTACTCCAATAGTAGAACCATAACTGCTTCCCCTACTGCTACTCTTTGTGTTTCTGAAATCAACACGACCTGTCTTGATCAAATATTTGGCTAATGCAGCCACCCTTGTATCATAATGGTATAATTCGTCATTTGCTTTCCTAATGGCATGTAATCTTTGGTTGGAATTTCTCAGCTTGTTAAGATCAGAAAGTCTTAATTCCGGAACAGGAGCAGTATTTAAAGTGGTAATTGGATCTTTGGCAGATTGTTTTCTTTTTGGCTCAGGAACACCCAAAGTACCTTCTTCTTCATATTTGAAACTCATAGCCGAAGATGATACGCTACTTCCAGAAGTTCTACGATTGTCAGTTGTATTGAAAGCAGTTTCAAGATGTCTTGGGAAAGCACCGGACCCAGTACTTCCTGAACTACCATATCTGGCAAGATGATTATAATATGAAACATTAGAATAAGCAGATGTATCACTAGTTATTGTTGAAGAATGCTCCAAGCCTCTATTTGGTGCTGTAGATCTAGGATCACAGGAGAATGATCCAGGAATATTTTCCGTCTTAGAATTTGAAGCCAATGGTGAGTCAATGTCCACTCTGTCTAACTCATTACTGTTACCAGATGATGCAGATGAGCTTGACGACTGGGATTGACCACGAAGCGGTTGAGAACTTTTCTGCAGTGGCGATGTATGCTGATAACTTTTCGAACCAGAATCTGATAATTTGTTTGATGCCTCGTCATTAAAAGTAGTTGAATAGGAGGGGTCACGCTGATTTATTGATCCTGGCTGTCTTGGGGAAACGTGCTGATAACTTTTTGTTCCATGATCTGAGTACCGACTAGACGCCACATCGTTGAAAGAATATTGATCATCATTTTCCCTGAAAGAGAAAGCAGATACTAGCTCAGGTTCACAACTATCATATTTTTCAGGAACTCGGATACGAGGAAGTTCCTTTGTTGGCTTTGGATTGATTGGTGCACTATAACTGCTATGGAAATCATCATCATCTTCATCATCATCATCGTCGTCATCATCATCATTTCTCCAGCTGTCTGGAACTTTTTCAGGCTCAATATGAGAAGACTCAACTCTATAAACCCATGGAGATTGTTCAGTTTTAACGGCATCATTCCCCAGAATAGAGGAGGCTCTTTTCCAAGTCATTTCGGGTTCCTCATCTTGAGAATCCAAATCCTTTGCTGATTTTTCAGGCTCTTCTTCGTGATCACTTGCCACATACCATGAATCTTGAGCTTGAGCTTGTGGTGACACAATTGTACCAGACATAATAGAAGGATATTCTATAAAGTCTGATTCCACGGCTAAAGGACTTGTGGGAGATATTCTTTCATAAATAGGACTTGATGGACCCTTTATTAGGTTTCTGAATTCGTTCTCTTGAGGGGATTTCAAATTCTCCATCGGATTTCCCTCACTATCATAATCGGAATCATCATGGGATACCCAAGTCGCTGAAGACTTTGGAACTAACAATTTCTCAGAGTTTGACTTAGTATCAAGACTCAGCTTCTTTGAGTTTGAGGAATCCAATTCCGTATCCTTGGACCCACCCAATGAAGCCATCTCCAAGGCAATTTCATGTTGAAGCTCATCCATGGATCGATTCAAATCTTCGATTGACTGAATAGATGAGCGCCTTGAATCTTTTGTGTCTCCAGATGAAACAGGGAAACCTAAATTATCCTGGGCTAAAGCTCGTACTTCTTCCAATTTAGCCATAATATCTTGGCTAGATCCATTTGTGTTCTCATATGAACCGCTCAATGTAAGTAATGATGGCTTATCAGTAGGAACACTTAGAGGTTGGGTATGGCCAATATCATCATCATCAGTCTCGCCTTGCGAACTTAAACCTTGCATATAATCCTTCAATGGATCAACAATTTCACTAGCTTCTTTTACATATATCACTGGTTTCGGAGTTCTAAGTGGTACCTTCTCCGATACTAACTGTTTATCATCAAAATCTGATTCATGTTCACCCAGTATACTATCCTCTTCATCAGATGAAGAAGAATAGCCCAGATATAGTCGCTTCCTGCTATCAGTCATCTTCTTGAGAGCTGATCAAAAAACACAGAGAAGTCCTAAGATTATTATCTCAATATTATGAACAATGACTACAAAGCTCAAAACGTTTTCTAAGTCAAGTTAACACTGGTAACATAAAGTAGTTTTCTTGAAGCCTGGCCCCTCTAACAAACTCTCTCTCTCCCTCACCCAAAAGATAATTGGACTCCAAAATTGGGGCAGTGACTTAAATTCGTTATCATAACTGTAGTCGATCGACCATACCTTCTCCTCCCCACACAATAAGAGGAAAAATAGACTTTCAGTTAATGGCACATAACATGGCAGAGTTGAATGTGTAGTAGGATGGTTAGAGAAATTTTCATTCATCAAGGATCTCTCTTTCGTTTTACTCTTGGTATCTAATTTCTAGATGCCACTTATGGTTTAATCGAGACTCGGATAACCCCAGACAATCATTGCCTCACTAGGTGATATCTTGTGATTTACTAGATGATTTCTTTTCTGGTTGTTTGTTTTGGAGATTCCATTGATCTGGTGGTGAATGCGATTCTCCAAGCATTGCAAGTCTGAAGGATTACTAACTGGCAGCACTACATGAATGATGATTTACTTTTTAAACCTTATCTACATTATCTGAAAATTTACGATTGATAGAGAATTAAAGTTTAAACTGACCTACGTGCTCGCTTTGTTTTTATGAACCTTTTTCCAGACACTTACCAATTCTTCTTCTTTGGCTTGTTACAATCTACCGAAGATTCAACGATTCAGCTAAATCTTTCACTTGCGTTGCCATGAATAATTTATTCAATTTCTTTATACACAAGATACCGAAACAAAACCTGTAGATGTCTCAAAGACCATCACTCCTCACCTGCAGGAATCTCATCCTTTAGGACCTGTATTAGCCTCACCTTAATTTCGCTGACTTCATCTCCTCTCAAAACATCGTTGACAAAAGCAACCTCACAATCCAGTTGCACCATTTCCAAGGCTCCGCGTAAAACACCACAGAGTATATTGGAATACCATAACTCTTTTAAAGCCTTTCCATCATCTGGCAACTCAACAAAATCAGCCAATGGATTCTCATTCAGTATCAAACTGAATGATTTAGAGTCAGTTGCCCAGTTCGTCACTATTGGTACCACATTTAAGAACATTCGAAATCCAATCTTCGATATAATCTCTGAAGTCTCTCTGAAGTTAGAACACCTTGATAGTTGGGTTTTTTGTAAAAATTCATCAATTAATCGAATCCCAATGTTATACCCCATTTTAAATAGTTGTGCATTCACTTGCTCATAATTATAATTGAAATCCTTGCATAATTGAGATACTATTGAACCATAAGTTAAGGTAAACAATTCCGAATTAATCTTGTCAACTTTGTTCTTCCAGATATCATCTCCTATGAGCTTGATCTGCTTTGACATAATGTGTTTATTCTCAGCTTACTTATTAAGGATATTTTCAGCAACGGACAATAGAAGCTGATATCTTACAAATTATAAAGAATATGTCTAACCTAACACCCATGATAGAAGATCATTTGGTGGAACACGCAGGCAGGGAAAACGAGTATTTTTTTTGAGTTGACGCACGGATGCACCCCTGCACAAGACTTTCTTTGCCAAACATACTAAATTTACATTATTATTAATTCATTAACTATTTAAATATACAAAAGGGGAGAGCAAATACAAAAAAGGGTAAAAAGATATAAGAAAATATTCAGATTTGAATCTTGGTGAAAGAGCTCTCTTTGTAATCGGTGAACCCAGTGAATTCTGCTTCAGTAGGAGGATACTTACTAAACAGATTACTTTTACCTTTCTTTCTGCCTCCAAGAGTCTTAGTTAAATATTCAGAAGGAATCTTGTTCTCAATAGAGATGGAACTTGACTGGAAATTCACCTTGATCTCTGGCTCATTTTTAATCTCTTCATTGATAAAATTTAACCAGAACTCCTCAAATTGGTCATCTAAGATTTTTGGATCCTTGGTAATCTTGAGTAAATCATGGAGCTCGTCTAAAGCCAATTCTTCACCTTCTCTTCTGTGTAGAAGGCCACGTGTATATTCACTCATCAGTCTCATTGTCTCCAATCTGTATTCATCGTATGCACAGTATTCCAAATTTGGAATCAATCCAAGCAAAGTATACCATGGTTTGCGTTCAATATATTCAGAATTGCAGACTAACTTTGAGTTTTTGAAACAGGTACCATGATCAGGGCATGCCTTACAAGCTGGTTGGAAATTTTTAACAATATAGTTTTCAACAATTTGCACCTGAGATTCCAAGATAGGAGAGTTTTCATAAACAACAGCTGGCATCCTGGAGACTAGGTCCAAAAGTTTTCCGCTAGATCCAACATGACAGTAGCCAGTATTTAACATCATTTCTCTGTAACATGACGCAAAGAGAACACTAAAAAGAACGATGACAGTACCAGACACAAATAGTGGGACCTTGAACCACATAGAGACAGACTTAGGTTGAGATACAGGCAGCACATCCTTAACCGAATCAGTGATGGTCACATCATGTAAGTCTTCAACATCGGTAGTTGACTCATCAGCATTTGGATTCTCCTCCACTTTTTCATCAGCTTTCTTATTGTTTGTAACATCTTCCATATCATCATGCATGTTGAAGCTTTTAATAGTCTTCTCGTCGTCTTTGAAGCTCTCCATAGATATCTTATTTGTTGGTCCTCTATAATCTTGAACTTTGGATTGGTCCACTTGCAAGTGAGTTTCAATAACGGAAGCCTCGAACGACGAATCCCTTGCTGTGTTAGCTGTACTGTTAGACTCATAGATGTCTAAAATATTCTCAGTCTCAGCATCATCAATGATTCTCACCTCTTCATATGTCGTCTGCTGAATGGAATGGTACTCTGAGACAATGCTTTCGTCATTATTTTCAATAATAATATCGACTTCTTCATCCACCGTAGAGATTGTTATTGGCTCAGGGGTAGATTTCAGTTTTTTGGTGATTACTGCCTTCTTGGCCTTTTTGTCGTCTTTAGTCTTTCCTACTTTTCCAGAAGACAAAGGATGAGCGTGATTTTCATCTTCTGACTTCTTCTTCCTCTTTTGAGTCTTTGGGGTGTTCAATGCAGAACTAGAGAGTATTGCTGTATCAATCGATGACTTGCTGAAAATATCTTCTCCACCTTCAAATTTCTCATAATGAAGGAGAACCTTGGAAGGAGTCTCCTTAACGGATTCTTTGAGAGTAAAGGATGGATGGTCCAAGTCATCGGATACATTGGAGTCATCTCCAATGGGTGACTTTTTTCTTCTATGGAGCTTCTTCTTCTTAGGAGATGATTCCTCCAATTCTCTCTTTGAAGGAATGATGGTTTGAGCTTTCTCCGGCATAATCTTCGAAGGCGAAGTCTTCTTTGCTTTTGGAGTACTATCCTTGGAATTTGACTGAAAGACATTCTCATTTGTGAAAGTGCTCTCAACTTCAGCCCTCTTTGGTGTACCTTGCTCTTCAGGCACATTGTTGGAATGTTTATCAAAAAATATGATGCCTTCAGAGCTTGGAGTGTTCGCCTTGTTGTAGTCATTAAGCCATTTGGATGAATTTGGCCTTATTTGACTCTCAAATAGCTCTAGTAGCTCGGCTTTCTTTGCTGACGAAGGATATTCAACACTGTGTTCAACCATAATTGATCTAAGCTTTGGCACGGTCAACTTGCTCGGATCAAAGTCCGGCGTCAGGTAGTCATTGTCATCCATACTCAATATTCAGGCTTGTTGGTTAGCCTTTACAAAATCTGTCCAAAAATAAAGAAGTTATAATCTATAGTTAGATTCCAACAGTTCAAAGGCAACTTAAGGTGATTCAGTTTTGTTTTTGTTTACATTTTATATAAATAAGTCAAATGAGGCGACAATGACATAATAGGAGGTCGATGGGCGCGTCGATCCCTCCCGCATTTTATGACGCTATGAAAAATTTTCTAATGAAAACAGGTTGAAAGCAAAGAGGACATGAAGTTATATTGGCCAGCAGCTGTTGACGTAAAGGGAAGATCAAGAAATGTCAGATCAACAACAGCAACAACAGCAACAACAGCAACAACAGCAACAACAGCAGCAGTACAATGTTAACAATGCCGCAAGCGGTTTCCAAAACCTGAACTTGAACGCTCAAGCATTCGATCCAAGTGCAGCTCAGTCATTTGTGCCTGGTAATTCACAAAGCTTTGTTCCAAACCAGCAATATCAACAATACGGTCAAGGACAAGCATATGGATACGGTCAGCAGTATGGACAGGGACAGGGATATGGTAACCAGAACTACAATAATAATTACAATGCCAACCAAGGATATAATCAGAACTACAACAACAACAGAGGAGGTTTCAGTGCTAACAACAGAGGTGGTTATAACAGTAATAACAGAGGTGGTTATTCCGCAAATAACAACTTCAACAATAACTATGGTAATTCCAACTATAACTATCAAGATTCTCAGCCTTTACAAGCCCAGGAATCTCAAGGATCAGCACAGTTGTCATTTGAAGATTATCAAAAATCCAAACAGGAAGGATTGAACAATCTAAATGCCAAGCCAAAGAGGGTTTTGAAGTTGGACTTGAAATCCAGTACGATCAAGGCTCCAGTCAAAAAGGTTGAGAAGAAGGAGGATACCGAATCCAAGCCCGAGCCAAAAGTTGAAGCTCCTGCTGAAGCAGCTAGCACAAAAGATGAAACAACAGATACCACACCAAAGGTTGAAGAGGCTAAGGTTGAACCAACTAAGGTTGAAGCCCCAGTTGCTACTAAGTCAGAACCTTCAACTACTAAAGCAAAATCTGCTCCTATGTCCAACTCAACATCTAAAAGTACAGTCGCAGATGCAGAAGCTTTGGCAAAAGAACAAGAAGACCAAATTGATCCATCCATCGTGAATGATATGTTTGGAGGTAAAGACCATTTGTCCATCATCTTCATGGGTCATGTTGATGCTGGTAAATCTACTATGGGTGGTAATATCTTATTCTTGACTGGTGCAGTTGACAAGCGTACAGTTGACAAATATGAAAGAGAAGCAAAGGACGCTGGTAGACAAGGTTGGTATTTATCTTGGATTATGGATACAAACAAAGAAGAAAGAAATGACGGTAAAACCATTGAGGTTGGTAAATCTTACTTTGAAACAGAGAAGAGACGTTACACAATTTTGGATGCACCTGGACATAAACAATATATCTCTGAAATGATCGGTGGTGCTTCTCAAGCAGATGTTGGTATTCTTGTTATATCTTCAAGAAAGGGTGAATATGAAGCTGGTTTTGAAAGAGGTGGTCAATCAAGAGAACATGCAATCTTAGCTAAAACTCAAGGTGTCAACAAATTAGTTGTTGTTATCAACAAGATGGATGACTCCACTGTCAACTGGTCAAAGGAGAGATATGACGAATGTTCTAAAAAATTAGCATTGTATTTGAAAGGTGTTGGATATCAAAAGAATGATGTTACTTTCATGCCTGTCTCTGGTTTTAGTGGTGCTGGTTTGAAAGATAGAGTTTCACCTACTGATTGCCCATGGTACGATGGACCATCCTTGTTGGAATACTTAGATGCCATGCCATTAACTCAACCTAAGATCAATGATCCATTTATGCTTCCAATATCTTCGAAGATGAAAGATTTAGGTACCGTTGTGGAAGGTAAGATAGAATCTGGATATCTAAAGAAAGGGCAAAATGTTTTGGTTATGCCAAACAAGGTGTCTGTTGAAGTTGTTACTATTTATAATGAAACTGAAGCTGAAACAGAAACAGCATACTGTGGTGAACAAGTTAGATTAAGACTAAGAGGTATTGAAGAAGAAGACGTGAGTGCGGGCTTTGTTCTATCCTCAGTTACTCACCCAGTTAAAACTGTCACTAGATTTGAAGCACAAATAGCTATTGTGGAATTGAAATCCATTTTGTCTTCAGGTTTTTCATGTGTTATGCACGTCCATACAGCAATTGAGGAAGTGTCATTTATTCACTTGTTGCATAAATTAGAGAAGGGTACCAACAGGAAATCGAAAAAACCACCTGCATTTGCCAAACAAGGAATGAAAATTATTGCTCTATTGGAAACAACTGAGCCAGTTTGTTTGGAAACTTATGAAGACTATCCTCAATTGGGAAGATTCACTTTGAGAGATCAAGGTCAAACAATTGCCATTGGTAAGGTGACCAAGTTATTGTAAGTGAGTAATGATACATGTTGTTTATATTGAGTTTTCTACGTTTTTGTTATTCTTCATTAATTCTCTTTCTACTCTATATCGATTCCATATAATGTTACGTAATCAGATCTTTGACTGAGGCTGTGCTAGCATTTGTTGCTATTTGCACGACTTTTCAAAACTTATTCTTTTTTTTTTTTTGGTAATTTTTTTTCAGTTCTGCTAAATAAAGAAGGAGAAGAGGTTGTATGCCGTCTTCCAGTGGTAAAAAAGAAAGGTCACAACAGGCTACTTATAATCAGAAATGAAGTTAGACACGACGCATATGAGGTATTTGACCTCCGAGGATTGGAGGGTCTTACAAGCAGTGGAACAAGGCTCTCGAAACCATGACATTGTTCCAACCAAGTTGATCGGGCAAATAGCAAACTCTAAATCCAATATGGGATCAGCTAGTAAAGCCATTTCTGACTTGGCAAAGTTAAACTTGATTACTAAAGTCAGAAACGCTAAGTACGATGGGTACCGATTGACATACAATGGCTTTGATTATCTTGCTCTAAAAGGTATGCATCAGAAAGGATCATTAGAAGAATTAAATACCACAATTGGTGTTGGTAAAGAATCAGATATTTATTCTGCCAAAGATTTCAATGGAACAGATAGAGTATTAAAAATTCATAGATTGGGTAGAATTTCTTTCAGAACAGTTAAGAACAAGAGAGATTATTTGAAAAGCAATCAAGGAGGAAGTTGGATGTATCTTTCCAAATTGGCAGCTGAAAAAGAATATGAGTTCATGACAATACTTTACGGTAGTGGATTTGCAGTTCCAACCCCATTTGATTATTCTAGACATTGTATATTGATGAATAGAATTATTGGATTCCCAATGAGACAATTGAAGGAGCATTATAGATATAAGCAGCTTTATTCTCAATTAATGCAATTTGCCGTTAAATTGGCTAATCATGGTCTAATACACTGTGATTACAACGAGTACAATATCATGATCAAAGAGGATGGTTCATATGATACAGAAAAGGATGACGGATTCGTGGTGATTGATTTCCCTCAATGTATTTCAATCGAGCATCCTGAGGCAGAATTCTATTTCAAGCGAGATATTGACTGTATCAAAAGATTTTTCGCAAGAAGATTTTTGTATGAACCAAAGAGTGATCCAGTTTTGTTGGATACAGATGGATATGGAGATGGATATAGATATGCATATCCTGTATTTGCAAGAGATGTGAAAAGAGTTGGTGATTTAGATGTGCAAGTGAAAGCTTCAGGATACACCAAGAAACTAAATAGTGTGGAGAAAGACTTGGAAAATGCGGTTTCCTCAATGAGAGGAGCGGAATTGGAAGACTCTGACGACGAAGAAGGTGATAGTTACGAGGGAGGAAACGATGATGACGAGGACGATGAAGCTTATGATGAAGATTTGGGCTCTTCTTCTGAAATCGAAGGAGGAGATAATCTAGAAGAAGAAAACGAGAAAATTATCGAAGCATTGGCTACGGGAGTGGGGAATTTAAAGATGGATAAATTGGGTAACTATATTTTAGAAGATGATGACTAAATACTACTATGTAGAATTTTCGACCTCGGTTCGTATTCTTTAATTAAAAGATAAGTAAAAATTCAGTTAAACTAGAACAAAAAAAGGGGTGGAAGCACCTTATACATAAATTAGCATTGTGTGAATGACTGATTGATTGATTATTTTTGATTCATTATTTACCTTCCAAATAATGAGTCTACTTCTCTCAGGTTTTAACGGGTAGCCATGGCTTTGGTAACAACTCTCTTTAAAGCTAATTCAGCTTTTCTGAAGTCATCAGCAGAACTTTCTTCCAATTCTAAAGCAGCTAAAGCATCAGACAAAGCAGATTCAACTCTGTCCTTAGCACCCTTCTTGATCTTGGCAGATAAGACTGGGTCAGTGATAGTACTTTCGATAGAAGAGACGTATGATTCTAATCTTTGTTTAGATTCGTGTCTCTTGGAGAATTCTTCATCTGATTTCTTGAACTTGTCAGCATCGTTGATCATCTTCTCAATTTCAGAGGTGGATAATCTACCAATGGAGTTAGAGATGGTAATGTTAGCGGATCTACCAGTGGATTTTTCAACGGCAGTAACTTTCAAGATACCATTAGCGTCAACTTCAAAGATGGCTTCCAAAACTGGTTCACCAGCAGACATTGGTGGGATGTTTTTCAAATCGAATTCACCTAATAAAGTGTTTTCAACACAGTTAACACGTTCACCTTGGTAAACTGGGAATTGAACAGTAGTTTGGTGGTCTTCAACAGTGGTGAAAGTTCTTCTCTTGATGGTTGGAACAGTGGTGTTTCTTGGAACAACTGGAGCAAAGACATTACCTTGCATAGCAACACCCAATGACAATGGGATAACATCCAACAATAATAGATCTTTGGTTTCATCTGAAGTAGATTGACCGGTCAAGATAGCACCTTGAACAGCAGCACCGTAAGCAACAGCTTCATCTGGGTTGATGGATTTTTCTAATTGTTTACCATCGAAGAAATCGGACAATAATTTTTGAACCTTTGGAATTCTGGTAGAACCACCAACCAAAACAACTTCATCAACTTGAGTCTTGGATAATTTAGCATCCTTCATGACGGATTCAACTGGGTCTAAAGTGGATTTGAATAAAGCAGAGTTGATATCTTCAAATCTAGCTCTGGTGATGTTAGCAGTGAAATCTTCACCATCAAACAAGGAATCAACTTCAACAGTTGTTTGTGTAACGGAAGATAAAGTTCTCTTAGCTCTTTCACAAGCAGTTCTCAATCTTCTCAAGGCTCTTGGATCACCTGAGATATCTTTACCAGTTTTCTTTAAGAAATCTTTTTGGAAGAATTCTAATAAGTTGGTATCGAAATCTTGACCACCCAAGTGAGTATCACCAGCAGTAGCTTTAACGGTGAAAACACCACCAGTAATTTGTAATAAAGAGACATCGAAAGTTCCTCCACCTAAATCGAAAATCAAGATGTGTTTTTCTTTTTCACTCTTACCAGCACCTAAACCATAAGCAATGGCAGCAGCAGTTGGTTCATTGATAATTCTTAAAACGTTTAAACCAGCAATGGCACCGGCATCTTTAGTAGCTTGTCTTTGAGCATCATTGAAGTAGGCTGGAACAGTGATAACAGCTTTGTCAACTTTTTGACCAATCTTGGCTTCAGCGATTTCTTTCATTTTGGTTAGAACCATTGAAGAGATTTCTTGAGGAGAGAAAGTTTTGGTTTCTTCTAAATAGTCAACTTCAATTTTTGGGTTTCCGTTTTCATCAATAACCTTGAATGGCCATGATTTAATATCCTTTTGAACGGATTCATCAGAGAAACCTCTACCGATCAATCTCTTAGCATCGAAAACGGTGTTCTTTGGGTTCAAAGCAGCTTGATTCTTAGCAGCATCACCAATTAATCTTTCTTCTGGAGTGAAAGCGACGAAAGATGGGGTAACTCTGTTACCTTGTTCGTTGGCAATAATTTCAACTGCACTATCATAAGTAGCAACACATGAGTAGGTAGTACCTAAATCGATACCAATAGCACCTGGGAAAACACCGTCAGCCATTTTTATATGTATATGATTCCAAATTAAATTGAAGTTAAACTAAAGAAGTTTATATATATTGAAGATCAAGTTTTAAAGAAAGACCAAAATCTTTAAAAACTGTCCACACAGGCTCAAGGAAAGGGAGGAGTGTGTGAGAGTGAAAAATTTTTCATTGCACAGAAACCAAATTTTTTGAGATTTTTTTGTGAATTTTGTAAGCTGTACACGACTATTAAATTTAGCCTGTTCGATGAGATTGATTACATAAGTTGGTAGGAGACAGGTGATATGGTTCTCTATCTTATGAATCTGATCAGTTGTAATTTGTTGAATATCACTCTTTCGGCAAGACTTATCTGTTCCAAGGTACCAGTGAGAGACACCGTTTGTGTTGGTGTTGGACTCAATTGGTCGTAATTGCCGCTTGAAATCAATTCAAGATCGTCTTCGAATATCTTAATGGAGGCCTGCACTTCACTTCTGATTCTCTCCACGCCTTTACCCTTCTTCCCTATCAATCCTGTAACTTCCCTCCTCAAGACTTTCAAGTTTTTGGTTAGAATTTTTGACTTCAGATCTTGTTGCTCGAAGGATGGTAGCTGTACATTCTCACGGCGTTTGCTTGCAATCAGACGATTCTCCTCCAAGAATGAGAATCTACTTGGTGGTCGGTGTGAAATCAGCCCGTCAAGTGCTAATTGACTCATGTTGCCTTGGGATACCAGAACTATTAAGTCAACTAGAAGAGAAGCGGCTACCTGGTGTCCATTATTGTTAGCTCCAATGAGTAAAAATGTATCTGGAAGAACGGGGGATGATTTTGTCTCCACAAATTCAGGCAGCTTGGTGGTCAGCAGAATACACCGTTGAACAAAAAAGAAACATTTCTTCCATCCTAATTCCCACATGTCCTGTAATTCTGTAAGTTAGCTTTAGCTATAAATTTACAAATCCGATAGTTTAGTAGTTCGATTACTTACTTCAATCAAATTTCTTACTCTAGCATGTTGGCCAGATACTTTTAGAATCCACAGGTCAAGAAAATCATTGGCTTTACAACGTTCGAGCCTAATAGCGTTTATGTCCAAAGCATCAGAAACCTTAGAAAAAGAGTATTTTTCTGGAAAGCTTCTGCGATACCAGTTTCTTGATTCCGTACTTCCCAAAAACAAACACAAGGTAAGAATTTCAGGACAAGATCCAGTTGAAGATTGAGTAGTGCAGTCAACTGAAAGCTCAAAGATTTCTTGATTTGGGATATTGGGGGTAAGCAGGTTTTCTTTGAATGTATTAATCCAATTACTATATAGGGTCTTCGACCCTTCTTTCTCCTTGCTGTCTCTTCCCATGGAATCCGATTCTTGAAATTCATTGAATATTTTAGTTTCGGCGCCATCCTCAAAATTGAAAATCCAATGTTTTTCCGGTATGCTCATACTGTATATTTCGTGTAATAATCTTTACAAATACCATAACTGTCAAAAAAAAGAGGGTAAAACAAAAGAGGGATCTTTTTTATTGTGTATTCCCGTTTAGTGAAAATTCGCGGATCTGGCTAACCGCATAGATGACCCACCATCCCGCTTCTTAAAGGGTCTTTTTCTTCGTGGGATGACTTTCGGTGAGGTATTAAATTCTTTACTTCTCTCATCAAAACTCCACTTTTCTCTTTGGAGACTCTCAGTTTCTCATTTCTGTGTCAAGTATTTGGTGAACGTATCACAAGTAGCTACTTAATTTCCAATCTTCAGCTTAATTGCGGGAATCTCGATTCTTTTATCGCGGCTTTTATCCTCTCCACCGGCGCGCATTCACTATATAAGTGACAAAACTTCAGAGTCCGGAGATTGTTACCATTTGAAGGGGTTTGAGCTACTAACAACACTGGAATCCATTGCAAATATTTACATCCTTTGACACCAAATAATGCTAGTAGTAGCTTTTCTTCTGTTAAATCAATAATTTCAGCTTTTAAGTAAAATGACGACCCATCTTGGATCGGTCATCTATTCGGCGGTGAAGCCAGTGCTCAGGATGTATCTCATCATTGCAACGGGATTTCTTCTTACGAGAATGGGTTATCTTGGGGTTACGACATCCAGAGCTGTCAGCGATCTCCTTCTCTTGCTATTTATGCCAGCTTTGGTAGTCGATAAGATTGTGTCGAACATATCCATTCATGATTTGAAAACAATAGGTGTGATTTGTTTATCAGCTGTCATGATGTACATCATGAATGCTGCCATTGCTGCCTTGATTGTTTTACTCACTCCAGTTCCGAAGAAGAAAGGGCATTCTTGGGTTGGCGGAGCAATTTTAGCAGGTGTCATGCAGAACGTCTCCGATATTCCAGTCTCTTATCTCCAGGCTATGTCAACGTTCACTTCACACGAAATTGAAAAAGGTGTAGCTTATGTGATTATATGGTTGGCAATGTATGTCATGGTGCAGTTCAATTGCGGTATGTTTCAGCTAGTTGAAATGGATTTCAAGAAAAATTACGATAGAGAGTCGGACTCAGATTCTATAGTTGACTCAGATGCTGAAAAACCTGGCCACTCCTCATCTGAAGAAAGCGAAGCTGTAATCAAAACGGTACCCGAGGCTGGTCAGGTAATACGGGTCACTACAAACACAACTCAAAATTTGCGTCCTCCAGAATCGCATGTTTCACAAGCCACTCTACAGCAAGAAGAATCAAATTTTGAATCGCCGGTCTCACCAGTTTCAAGTTACGAAAGCATAGAAACCGGTGATTCTTCTAGATCGATCACAGATAGTGATCAAGGAAATCAGGAAGATCTTGCTCCAGTCATTTTAGTCTCCAATGGTACCACTGCTCAAAAGAAAAAAGTTGCTACTTTTTCACACCCGGCGATAAGCAAAATACCATCTGCAAGGAATACTGCATTTTCAGAATTAGCCGCTTCTGTATCTCATACCAGCGGACCTCCAATGTCCATAAGGTCAAGGAGATACTCTCACGAGTCACATGGATCAGCATTTGTCTCCAAAAATTTGCATAGTGTTCGTTCAAATCAAACTGGTGTTTCACATGTCAGCAGTTTCAATGGTCCAGCCCCGTCCTTAACGACGGAGATGATCAAAGAATATTCTCGCGTAGAGCCATATAATAGAAGTATTCCTGCATCAATGAGGATTATAACTGAGACGAATCTAACTTCCAGAGATGTTCTTGATTCAGGAAAAGATGTCCCGTTCGTCAACAAATACAAACTTCACTACTTCGTTTTCTTCCTTAAAAACTTCAAGAAGCCAAACTCCGTTGCCTTATGCATTTCACTAACCATCGCATTAGTTCCTTGGTTGAAGGCATTATTTGTGACTACAGACAATGGTGTTTACATCCCCAACGCACCTGATAATAATCCTCCTCTTTCATTTCTCTTGCAGTATGTGGAATATTGCGCCTATCCATGCGTTCCCTTGGGGCTAATATTGATTGGGTCAATGTTGGGGAGGCTTGAAGTGAAAAACATTCCTCCAGGATTCTGGAAATCCGTTGTGCTTCAAACACTTTGGAGGATGTGTATCTCACCTATCATTGGCGTGATATGGTGCTATAGATTGAAAAGCATTGGTTGGCTAGAGGACAGCATGGCAATATTTGTCACTGCTATGGAGTTTGGATTGCCATCTGCCACAGTACAATGTTATCTAACTGCAAGTTGTGTTGATCCTGATGACGAGGAATGCACACCGATGGACTGCTTATCACTATACTACATAGCCCAGTATTCCGTTTTAGTAATCTCTATGCCGTTCTTAGCTACCTATGTGATTGTCAAGGAACTTGGTATGTGACTAATATATAATTGTACAAAAATACATCAAAGATACCAATTCATGAATAATGGAAACGGAAGCAGACTTGAATAATCTACCCTCTACAAAATCGACCGACCTTATCGACGCATCCACCCGATTAAGCCATTTTGTATTTTGAAGCTGTGATGCATGCTTGCTTACATGCATGTCTGTTTTAATTAAACTGATTTTTTGCCTTGAGGGAGAGAGAGTAGACAAACTTTTGTGAAACGGCTTAACCGATAATAACCAATACTTGATTGAACACCCCCCATCGCTTTGACAGCTTCAGCTAAAGGAATTGCCATCTTTTTCTTCAAACGCTTCTCTATCGATCGTTTTTGGAATCAGGAGTGCCTATATCCCTTGGCAACCTCTCAGTATTAACTCAATCCATCGTGAAGTTATACAAGCTATTTAAACAAGGCTTGGGTTTATCCCGCAAACGGAATCGGACTGTCAAACGCCATTTTTTTAGAAAAAGACTTTTCAATTTCATCGATCATCGTATCACTTCAACTAAGGATCAGGTATTTTTCTTTTTGCTAAACCAAGAACAAGAGAAGGATTATCTGGAAAGGGTGATGGATCAAAGGTTCAGGCAAAAAGATCAACAAGGGTTGGAAACTCAACAGGGAACTGAAGGGTATGGTTCAATGCTCTTAAGTGGTAAAAGAAAGCTACTGGATGCCGTTAAGACCACTAAAGAATCTTCATATTTCAAGTCATTCTCCTCTGCTATACAATCAAGTTTCACGGTGGAAGAAGATTCAAGCCCCAGCATTCAGAATCAAGTCCCCGATGACGCTCACATCACCTTATACAGATCTTACACCTGTTTCTCACATGGTGAATATGTTACAAACATTTCAGGTCGTATTTCGTGTCCTGGGACCATAAGTGGTAAGAACAAATTACTTTTCTCTCTGCTACAAAGACTTACAAGAGCCAATGTCTCACCAAGTACGGTAAATCAGTTGGAAAGTGAGATTGAAAATTCACTAGTAAACCCTGATATAAAAGATAATGAATCAGAGGTTGCCTCTATTTCTTCATCAAGCTCAAGCTCACTGGCATCCAATTCTGGCAATCCGACTTCTGATATTCTCAAAGAGAGAATGCAAGGGATTATTGCAAGGAATATTCCAAAGTCTCCGTTGAAGATTACAATTGGTTCAGATTCGGCAAGTGAAGCCTTACTGGGGGCAAAGCTTTATAGCGATACGGTTGGGTGGTTCAATATATCTGTTGCCACGCAGTACGTGCCTTCTTATATTGCTGTTTCGTCATTAGAGAATCCAAACATCATTCAGACTCAAGACGCAAATATCGTACTTCCTTATGGAGTTAGTGTAATTACAGATATTGATGACACTGCTAGAATCACTGGTATTTTGGGTGATAAAAGGGATTTGTTTTCCAATGTATTTATCAAGGATTTTGCAGACTGTGAAGTTCCAAGATTATCCGCATGGCTCAATGTATTGAACGAAAACTACAGATGCCCAGTACATTATGTTTCCAACTCACCTTGGCAAATATACAACATCGTCACAGGTTTCATGGATTATACAGGATTACCAGCTACTTCAGTTCATTTGAGACAATATTCTGGTAACTTGATTGCCTCATTTACACAACCATCATCTGAGAGGAAAAAAGATTCCCTCATAAAAATTCTGAAAGACTTTCCTGATCGGAAATTCATCCTGTTGGGTGACTCTGGAGAACAAGATTTGGAGGCATATTTGCATCTAGCATCCCTCTTTCCACAACAAATTATGGCAATTTATATTAGGGCTCTCACAGGTGCATTTTCCTCCATTAACGAGGATTTAAAAGTTTTAAAAGAGCTACAGTTAATGCTATCTAAAAGGCACCCTGAAGATTTGGATAAAGCCGATTATCAAGTTCAGACTGCCTCTAACCCACAGCTGTCTCCAACTATTTCAGATGCTTCTACAGAATCGAAAACCTCAGTGCCATCTCAGTCGACTGTCACATCACTGAAAAAAAGACCACCACTTACTCCCGCAAAGCCAGAGTTCTTGAGAGGAGGGCCGATCAGTCCTACGTTATCAGCTGCGGACACTGCGGTACCACCCGCTTCTGATTTGACGATTGAAAACAGAAGCAGGGAGATTTCCCCCTTGGTAGACATCGGTAGTAGAAATCCTGCACCAAGACCATCGTCATCAACTCCACCTCCTCCGCCATTACCTAGAAGAAGTATCAACAATGCGAATACTTCATCAACACTTCCTCCAACACCAACTTTGTCATATTCCGCTCATACACGAACCAATGAAATGCAGGTTAGAAATTCGTACCCTCGAGGTGCAACTGCTCCAATGAGATTAAATTATCCAGCTTACAGTGATCCTAATAATCATCCTGAGATGTATTCGCAATCCGGTTATACGATTACTGAAGATGGTGACATTGCATATGACAAGAAACGAGACATTTGGAAGGCAAGAATAGAAAGAGTCGTCAATGAGTTGGATCCTAAAATTGAGTTTAAATTTTGGTGGGATGTAAGCGATATTAGGGAAGATTCTTATGAGCTATTAAGGAAGTATGAAATTGAAAGTCGTGAAAATAACACCAATACAGAGTAGAAGATTGGGTGCTCTTAATTATTTATTTATCTTTTGGTATATTATATGTATAGTTATACTGAGAATCCTGAGGATCTAAAAATATATACATTTCCGAAGAAATCGTTCGGTAATTTTGAATTCAAATCTTAAGCACGGACGATAAGTTGAACGAACATCCGATAGGCACCATGTATCATTTTGATTCCCACACATCCTCACTGCTTCCCCTTTTCAACTGGTCAACCAATCTGTTTTTGTAAAACTCCTGTATATTTTGTTCCTTTGACTCACCAGCGTTCAAAGAATTTCCAAAGCAGAAATCCATCTTCTCCGATTGTTTATCGCACATACTAAAATCACCATAACGATAATAGTTTCTGACTTGACCACCTAATGACATACAGTCCATTAGCTCATCCATAGCAGTTAAACAAGACATTTCTTTCTAAATTATTCAAGCCCATAAAAGCTTAGTGTTAGTACAATAATCATAGGATGATTTAAAAGTCACGAGTGATCTATACTTACTGGGAAATGATCCAACGACAGTGACTCGGCCCTTCTTCCTGCCAACTCTCGAAGAGAAAGATTGTTAATTCCATTCACATTTGTAGCAGATTCCTTTGGAGATTGAGCCGACTTTGAATTCACAGCATCCGTTATGGTTTGGACTAGCTCTTGCAATTCATCAGAAATTTCAGGTGATCTGGATACCACCACCGTTTCTTTATTTTCTTGAACTTTAGCATCCCCAGCAGGGACACCGTCACCTTTCTTGCTTGACCAAAATAGCATAATTTGTTAGACAGCGGATACTAGTAGAAAAGGTTGAAAACAAGCAGTTCATCGTCTTCCATCACATCCATTTTAAGTTTCTCTCACAGTAAAATGCAACCTCTTTGTTGCACAGCCCTACAATATCGTATCATCAAAAACATAAAATCGATTAGATTGTTAAGTGTATCTATGAACATAAAGCTATACATGGGGGAACTAAATAATTCGCAAAGTAAAAAGGAATCTTGTTGGGTCCATCAGTTCTAATTTACAGGTTTTGGGGCGTCATCGGTTGAAGAAAGCAAAGAGGTAGACTCGGTCACATTTGTTGGCCCAGCAGGAGTGCCTGATTCCTCATCAGAGATCTGCTCTAATGGCTCTTCACCATTCACTTTACTCATACCTAAAGAATGAACAGCTTCTTCCATTCTTCTTCTTGTTAGCTCAACAAGCTCATTAACATCATCCTTGGTCAATCCTTTGGTTTCGATAGGATCCAAAACTTTTATATTGATTGTTCCAGTGTTGAAATTCTTCAATTTGATACTATACAAGTTTGAGGTATTGGAGACAACTAAAGGAATAATTGGTATCTGAGCTTGGACAGCCAAATGGAAAGCACCTTTTTTGAAAGGTAATAGTGTTGGCTTACTTGAATATGATCTTGTACCTTCTGGGAACATATAGAGAGCACCTTTATTTGACTTCAAATCTTCTAATGCTTTATTAAGTGTGGCAATGGCTTTCTCTTTATTGGATCTATCCAAGAAAAAGGTTCCTGACAAAGACATGAACCATCCTAAAACTGGGATGTATGCCAATTGTCTCTTAGCAGTAACAACACATTTCTTAGGGAACACCTTACCTAAAATTAGAATGTCTAATTCCGATTGATGGTTAGATATTAATATTGCAGGTAATTCATCTAACTTTTCTGCGCCTTCAACTTTAATCTTGATACCCATTAATCTACTAAAAAAATTGTAATAAAATCTTGCAGTTGACCATTGCGCCAAACTCTTTTTCCCGAGAAGAGTCAAAATAATTGAGCAAAGAACTCCATATAGAGCACTTATTAATAAAGCATTTAAGGCAATGAATCCCTTGGTATAAAACTTGAGCTGTTTTAAAATGCTGTTTTTGGTAGTCATTGTATTTGTGTTCTGAGAGCTATTAGGAATGAAAGCCCAAGACAAAAATATAGCAATGCCAAAAGTGATGAAAACAGTATTATAGAAAGTCAACTTGAAAAGAATGGAGGATAAGCTCTCTCAGTATATCAATGTAAGATTACTTTATTGTATGAAAAACGGATCTCTAAAGGGGGACTAGGAAGGAGTAACACTGGTACAATGTGGCTTCACTGACTTTCTTCAAGATGGCTCGGCTCTATCAGCTTAATTAAATCTTTTAAAAAAAAAAGCCAAAAGAGTAGAATTATTGGACAAGAAATAGCTAATCGGAGCTCTTCTCTGTATAAACCCAATCTCTCTCAACATAAGTCCAAACCATCTTCTCCTCCCATGTTTTTGGTTGGGCAGTAAAAAATAGTCGCGGGTTGATTCAATTTTTGAAGTAAGACTTGGGTCTATCGACCCGTCATATGGTTCACTATTAAAAGAGGAGAATAACTCCATTGTCAATCGTAACAGTACCATGTGGAAATGGTTGGATTGGTTATGCTACTGGAGAATCATTACTAATCTTTAAGAATATCTGCATACTTAAAGGAAGTCTGCAACGTCAGTTTACCACTCTTGAAAAGGTATGATAAATTATTTAGAATATCTGTAGTTTCTATTTTTATTGGTACATTTATATACAAGGCAGGGGAATCTTTCATTTCAAAAGGGATGATTTTAAGCACGTCTATCAAGTCTATTCAATCTCTTAGCAGTACTTGCATTGGTCTTTGTTCTTTGACCTCTGACAGGTAATCCAAGGGCATGTCTCATACCAACATATGAACCAGTATCCTTCTTGAGTTTGATGTTGGATCTAACTTGGGAGAGTAATTTGTGATCAATTGTCATGTCGGATAGTTCTTTAGTAATTGCCATCGTTTGAGATTCCGAAAGCTGATGCATTCTCATCTCAGGGTAAAATCCCAACTTTGAGGTGATTTCAGTGGCCTTTTTTAGACCTATACCATAGAAATGTGCAGCGATACCATACTATATTATTTATTTTAGCATGTTAGAATTTATTGCTTGATTCAAAATTTATCATCCACTTATGTCTTAATGAAAACTGGCTATTCACGAGACAACGAGGCTAGCCTCGCAAAAAAATGTCACTTACGTTAATCTTGTATTTTCCTCTAATGGTTTTACCCAAAATGTGAACAACCATGATGAAGGTAGTAGGTAGTATTCTGTAATGCTCTGGAAAAAGGACCAATTGGAAACCAAAAACTGTTATGTGATCCTTAATGCTCCTTTGACTTGTGCTCTCATAATCGAAGACTCTCTCTCTCTCGCGGAGTGCCTGAGAGGGAAAATTTACCCAACTTTTCATGGCGGTGTAGACCGGGTAACTTCATCGTGACATTGGATTTGTGTTTATAAAATGAATGTTTACTTACCAAGCTTGAAACAAACCAAAACGAAAATTAGAATTAACTATAACAGGAGAATTCTCCTCCTTTGAAATTTCAAGTAAAATAAAAGAAATCAAACGCCCAAAAAATCTATAAATATCCCCCACTTAAACCTGAATGGCTATTGTTCAATTCCATTCCCACCTCTAATCTCATAATTAGCAACAGTCGAATCAAACCAATCACTGTAATAAAGCTTGCAAGTCCAATTGGTGCCACTGCAAAGACAGTGATGTTGTACAAGTCAACCGTTCTTGGAATCTTCTCATTCTTTTTCTTATTCAATCTCTTACTGAAGTCATTGTCAATATTTTCAATATCTGCTGAATCATCTCCTCCCAATGTGGTCGAGCTCTGTTCCACCTCATGACTTCCGTTGTCGTTGGTATCTTCTGCAACATGAGAGCCACTTGTCTCCTTTTCCAATAAATGTTGATGCAATCTTAGGTTTGAAGTGACAAAGTTTTGAATTATGTAAATCAAAGTCATTACACAACTAATTAAAATCCAGGCAGGGAGGCAGTATTCATTTTGATCATTATTAAACATAAATCCTAACAGCTCCACTAAGGCAACAATGAAGAGTGACATACTTAGCATTCGAACGACTGCAGCAGAAATGGCATAAGTAACAATCCAACGAACCATTAAACCATCCAAGATAGAATATGAAAGATATCCAGAAACTATACACCAGATTCCAGCAAGAAAAAACTCAGATGCTCTAACGGTTGTATAATTGACTCGATATGGCTCCTCGGTAACTAAACTATACCAGTTTGACCAAAGGATAAATAAATCCTTAAGAATGAATAACAGTGAGAAATCACGGCAAAGTGCAACAGCGGTATGTTGCCTTGGTGTTAATCGTTTCAATCCAAGTAATTTCAAAGAGTTCTTTTGTTGATTGATATCAGTTGTTGCAGTTGATGAGATACCAAAAAGAATAGCTTGGTCAGTCCCCGAGAGTAATATTCCATCGACCGATCCTTGATTCGAGCGTCGACTATTACCCATTGAAACATGAGCATCTGTAACAGTATCACTAAATCCATTTGCAGAGTTCCTTAATCTAACTAAGGATTGTGTACTATTTATTATTAAATCATCCCGAAGGGTTAAAATATCAGCCGAAGATTCGGCTCTCGATAATCCACCATGCCGTATACTTTGTCTAATTGAAACGGAATTGGATCCTGAATCCAATTGCGAAGAGGTAGTATTTCTGTAATATTCTGAAGATATCGATGTAGTTGATATACCACTTGATGGTGTTGCATAATAAGAAGGTAATGCTTCATATTCAACTTCAACTTCGGAATCCGTTGGTGGGGGATGATTTGCATAATCGGAGTCATAATCATGCTCAAGTGACTCATTCAATCGATGTGTAGGCATGATCAGAAAACGTCTCCCTCAAGCGGCCTTTGTACTGAATCTTAGAATCCTAGATGTTTACCAACAGTTAAAGAACTGAAACTAAATCCTCATAGGGTCAGATTCAAATCAGTTAAAGAATTTTGCTTCATCCTTGGCTGTGTTGGATAAATTTCTGTGATGCAGACAAAAAAGATGGGGCGGTATATGGATTACATAATACTTAAGCACTAAAGGTCGGCTACCAAATACTTGAATTATAATTAATGAAATAGAAGGGAATTCACAAGGCCCTGATGAATCAAGGGAAGAAAATATCAGTTAAATAATAAAAAAATGACATACAAAAAATGAGAGATCGATTTCCTATTCACTGAAAAGGTTTCCTTATTAAATACCAAACCAGCATCAAGGAAACAAATATCTCAACATACCGAAATCCACCCCAGACAGCCTGGCTTGGTGAAGACTTGGAAAACTTTCTTTGAACGATCTAGATGGATTCCAATTGTGCACTGATCTCTTCCAATTCAGCTTGAGCTTTCTTGTACTTGTCCTCCAAATCATCATACTTGGACTCTAGTTCTGCCTTTTCTGTTTCCAAAGAGACAACCTTCTTTTCCAAAGTCTCAGCCTTGACATCTGTATCTCTTAATTTGGAAGTAGTCTCCTTCAAGGTCGCATCAGAAGTTTCAAGTTCTTCTTCCAAAGTTGCAATTTTCTTGGAATAGTTTTCATTGGAAGTTTTCAAATTATGAGCATCACCTGATAAAGACTTGTGCTTATCCAAGTCAGTTTCAACGGTTTCAAGTTGGCCTTCTAAGACTTGGTTCTTTCTTGTCAATGCTTGAATTTGATTATCCTTCTCAAGAGCTTCTTGTTCTAATTGTTTGATCTTGGCTGAATATTCATCAGCTTTTTCTTGCCATGTTTCGGCGTCAAGCTTGAGCTTGTTCATTTTCTAAAAATAGCGGAAAGTATGTTTAGTATTGGTTCTTAAAAGATTTGATTAACGGTGTTTCTAGGATCAGATCATTGATTCATGAAAGGGTGCGGTATGCCGGTATCAACAGGAAGATACGGTATCAGGGAGACCATTGAATATTGTTCTCACTGGCATTGGTGGATACTGAGTGCGCAGTGCTGAACAGAATCAAGGTCGAACAAACACAACCAACATTCAGTTCTTCGCCTCCTATTTATAGCGCATCAACGAAACAAAACACGAGAAGAATGGTGATTTTACTTACTTCCTTTAATTTATCCATTTTGTTATAACGATTTTTGTGTTCAATTCAAAGTCCCACTGGTATCAACTAGTTATCTTAATAAACTGAAAAATATAGTTAATTATAAGAAAGAAATAACGAAACAGGTATAAAGCTATATTAAGCCAATGCCCACCCAAATTACCTCCACGAACATCTTACCAAAACAAAACACACCAAATTGGCTCAGCCACTTTCATCCACCAATTAGGTAATCATAAAAAGTTCCATCTTTTGGGTATTTAAGGAGGCTGAGGGTGGCTGGAGTTTATGAGCTAGTAAGAATTACTATTGGCTATTTAACTTATATCAGTTAATCAATCGAATCATATTTCAATTTTATATAATGTTTGCTTTCGCTTTAGTTAGCTATTTAGTTGCTTGAATTTTCTCGCATGATTTGGAGGTATCCAGCTTTCTAATATCGTGCTCTGTAATAAGTGAATCGCTCTCATCTGCAAGGATTGCGTTGGAAAAGATCCAGTCCTTCTCCAATTGTATGTTTTCAATTCTTAAACCTTCTTTAACCTGAAGCATTTCAGGTGGTGATTTCCATCTGAGTTTATCCAAGTACTCGTTTGACTTGCGATTCTTGCAGCTACAAATCTCCCTAATATAGGCAAAAGTTTAAATGCATGACCGGATCCGCTAGTTGCAACCATCGAGTTGTTATTTGCTGGAACATAATCAATGGCAAAATCACTGTTGATTAAAATACTGTACAAATGTAACTTTGAACGAAGCTGCAAGCCCTCGATCTCAGCTATTTCGGGAGCTATTGCTAAAATTAGCTTTCCAACCTCTTCAACAACAGATTTTGGTAAAAGTTCATCCCCTAATGTTTTTATAGTCAATTGCGAGTTTGGAATAGATATGTTGTAAGTCACAAACCCTGAAAAATTTATTAATAACTCCACTAGTTGCAACTGTATTATTCAAAGGACTATATTTCGAAATCTCATGATCATTGCCATCAAATACTTCCACATTTGAATAACCATTCTTAAACAAATGAACAACTCCAGATAAGCCAGACCCTTGAAATTATTATCTGCTTCCTATCACATCCTCCTAAACTCCTAATCCAACTTTCAAAGAGCCTAAGAAATGCTGCCAGATTCCTATTTATATAATGTAGCTCGCAATAATAGAATTAAAACTCCGCTTCGGAGTATCCTTATCGATTAAAAGGATGATCCTACTTTTACCTAAACTATTAGGTAAACACTGTGGAGGCGCCTAAAGGAATATGTACGGGGAAGCGGAATTTTAATTCCTAATTTGGATGATTACTGGATGTGGATCCTCAATTGCGCAATATTTTGAAAGAATCAATAGATTGCATCACAACTATCTTATCGAAACTGCATGTCATCTGTTGTAAACTAAACGTTAAAATACACACAAACTCATAAATTGGTTGGAAGTTGAAGTTACAAGAATTGTAGGAACGGTTCATAACTCAAATGCTACCAGAGTTGAAGGTGTTTTTTCGTCATCTTAGCTAGAATCAGACTGAAATATCCAGATTACAATGGTGCCTGGAATTCAGCAATTCAAAATTGACGGGATACAGCCCAGATCAAAGTCATGTCTCAATTGCAGAGGCAAAAAGAAGAAATGTACTAGAGAATATCCGAAATGCTCTAATTGTAGTAAGCTTGGAATCACATGCACTTATGCCAAAACTAGTACATTGGATATGTCCTTGACTGAACAGGCAAAACTTTTGGTTGAGTTGGGCTCTTCTTCGCAGAAATTGGCACAGGATGTTGCTTCTAAGAATGGAGGAATGAAACCTGTTCAGAATTCAAGAAGTGAAGTAACGGGGAAATCTCCCGAAAATAGATGGTCGACCTCTATTTCGTCCTTTTCCCTCTCCCAGATGAGCGAGGATCATAGAGGACAAAAGAGGGGATATCCAGAAGAAGGGCTGGTCACTTTCGACTCAAAAGCTACGAAAGCTTCCACCTCAGTCATATTAGAGACCTATGATCCCTCAGCAAGCAGAAAAGATAGTCAAACATCAAGCAATTTCACTCCCCGGACTCCTGGGTCTTCTATAAGTCCAGGAATGACAAGTCCACTTGACATTAAAGGTCCTTCAAGATGCTCTCAAGCATTATCCAGAAGGTCTATTGAGCTGAAAAGAACTGTCCCCCCCACTCCTGAGGCGAAAGTACTTGACAACACAGGAATAGTTTCAAGGGCATTTTGGCCCAGAACACAGATGGACCAATGGAGTAACGATGATATTACTCCCCAAATGAGAATTGGACCAGTTTACACAAATATCTTAAGCTCGTCTTTGAATGGTAGTGGAATACCAGTCACTTTGGATCTTGATTTATTATCCCGTTATGTTCCTGATAAGCAATTGGCAGATATATTGTTGGCCAGGTACAGGGTCTCAGTTCATCCAATAATTCCGGTTCTTGATTTACACTCTTTTGCTCCCGCTTACGAACTATACTGGAATGAGTCGTCTTCAGCAGACTTATCTTTCTATATAACTTTGTTCACTATTCTTTATGCTGCATCCGTTTCGGAGTTTGAAGAAATTACCATTAAGCCTGACTTCAGTGATATTAGTGTAAGCTATGTTACTCAAATGAAGTATTTCGTTGGTGCTTCTGAAATCTCTTTAGCTATGGCAGATTTTCCAAGGAGGGTCACCATAATTGGACTACAATCTTCAGTTATTTTACATTCAGTTTTGAGAAATGATTGTAGAACTGATGATTGTGGATCTGTCGCAATGCTTGTTCGCTCGGCTCAGCTTATCGAACTAAATAGAGATCCAATAAATCATCATGGTATCACAGACTTCAAGGAGGTACAGAGTAGGAGACTCTTGTGGTGGCAAATATTTCATTTAGATGTTTCTAGTGCACTATCTTCAAGAATGTCACCAATTATTATCAGGGATGAATGTGATACACTTTTGCCAAGTGAGTATATCAAGGATTATTCTGGAAGGCATGTTCTTGATTCCGGGGTTGCCTTTGCTAATGGTACCTTCAGATGGGTTGAATGTTGCAGTAAGATATTACGAGCCACCTCATCTTTGAGACCACATGATCAAGTGATACCTGAGTTGAGAAAGGCAGTTGCTAATTTGTCCTTTCATTGCTTCTCATTAATTCAAAGAATACTTGATCCCGTCAACATCATAGCTTCTAATGAACATTTCGCCAAGTTCAGTGCTTCAATGTTGTCGACTTTCTCTGACCGGTGCTATGTGATTTTGGATTTGGCTCTCAATGATTCATTTCAAAGAACGGAATCTAGGCCATCTACTTTTTTGAAATCACAGGATCTATCTTCCACTTCAAGTGTTGAGAATGCACAGCTTGATAATCTATTGGTAGCAAAGCAAATACATTTATTAATCGAGTTTTGCCAATACGGATCAATGCCTGAAAACGCAATATTTCTTTGGGAAATCAGAAAATTCCAACCAATTCAAGCAATATTGTCCTTGCTAAGAGCCCTAATAATAGATGTTAAGAGCTTTGACCATTCTCAAAATTTCCACAACCTTCTAGCATTGAAAAGTGACTCCAAAGTTACAACATTGGTGCAAGCAATTGAGAAACTTGGTTATCTCTCTGATCATGCGACTGAACTCTGTACTCAACGGTGGAAGTTAATCCATGATCTAAAGGATGTCACTTGGGCTCAGCTATTCGGTCATCGATACTCGGATGATTTGTCAAATGATACATCACCTTCATCTAGCTCTGGTATTGTCTTCTCGGTTTCAAGCTCATCATCTTATGGCGAGGAGGAAATCGGTGAGAAAGAATGGAATGATATTCTAATGGAACTCAACTCCGTTAAGGAGATTGTTGATGAAAATATAAACGCAAAGCTATGGGACCATGATTCTGGACACTTTTTAATGTAAGATAAAAATGTCGATTGCTATTTATTTTATAATAACGCTGTATTTCTATATAAAAAAATCACAGTAATGAAAAGAAATACTTAATGTAGGAAAACTTCTTTTTGCCTTTTTCTTTTTTGAGGAAGTCTCTGAAAATGTGAAATCTTTGTCTTCGGCAAGAGTACACAACAAGCAAATGTCTCTTGTCTGTTAAAATACAATCTGCTTTGAGACCTTAGTTATCAACACTGATTTCCTTGGAATTCTTCCCTCTGAAATGATTGGTGAATTCATTGGAATTTCCTTCTTTCATATCAACAACTGTCTTGCCCAAAACTGGAAGAAATTTGAATCCATGTGCCGAGCCACCAGTTGCTACAATTAGGTTCTTATACCGAGGAACAAAGTCAATTATAGTGTCAATTATAAAATCACTATTGATTTCACAAGGATATCATATCAGTAATATCCTTCGTGTCTTTGAAATTTATAAAGCAAAGTAGACAAGATTTGCTTGTGATTCCTGTGATCTATGACGTAATTCGGGAACTAGAGGCGTGGTCCAAAAACCAGCACTTGCAACTACTAAGTCGGTCATATGATCTTTCCCGTCCAAAGTTCTGATTGTTACTGCCTCTGAGTCTTTTCCAACAATTGGCTCAGTTAATGTTCCAGCATTATCATAAAAAACTTTCACCCGTCCTTTTTCTAATAAATTATTTCTGATCAATTCCCCTAATATCTATGCAATTATTTTGCGATCTATTATTCTTCTTATGCCAAAGATGCCAGACTCAAAATCCAAAAGATACACTTCAAAACTACACATGCAAGGGAGCATGTGTCTGTGAGGTTGTGTGGCAAATATTTGACACCCTCGCCTCCCTCTTTTTTTTTTCCACATGATCCCCCTTTTCATGTTTCTTTATTCTATATTAGACACCTGATAATGTTGAAATCAATTTCAAAAAAGCAGAAGATAAGAAGTTTGGATGAAGCTAAAAAGTATTAGTGTTAAAAAGAAGCAGAAGTTTAAAAAATTAATTTTTCCGCCAGAAATAATTTTCTCACCTACAAACTAGTTCAAATCAAATCAAAATTTAGTAAGCAAACAGGGTCTTAAATTAAGTAGATAAACAATTCTTACCGAAGTCATTCTTATATTTTCTACATATGCCGATAGTGGCGAAGCTATAGAAAATAAGTGGCCAAGTTCTTACCCGACTGTGATGGGGTAGACCTCCGCTATTGTTGTTAAGGCCTAGAAATTATGCCTTCGTGATTATATTTTAACATAGATATTCACTTAAAAGTAGGCACCATTAGCTTAGAATTCATAATCCTTATATTTCCCTTTATTAATCTTATCCCACATACTAACAAGAATAACTCTTTCTCCTCCCTCTTTCCAAGGTTCTCTTCCATGACTAACCTGGTAATTATCAACAATCACAACATCACCTTCTTGCCATGAATGGTTATATTGTAATCTTCTTGAAGCTTCCCATAGTTCATCCAAATACTTGGTTGGAATTTCCTCGTTCGTATCATATTTGATACTCTCTGTTTTTCTCGAACCAGGTTTTGAAAATTTGATATCACCATAATATGTTGCCAAACTATGGAAAAAGACAGGATAGGATTCATCACCATTTTCATATAATTTAACAGCTTTTGTATGTTCATTAACAATCAGATTATTATCTTTATCCCATTCGAAATCTGGATTAACTGTCGCAACAATCATTTCTTCGGCAACCTTCTTTTGATCTTCAATTGGAGCCTCGTAATCAATAAATCTTCCAAAACAAAATCTATCTTTCCATCCAGTGTTGTTATCAGTAATTAAAGGCCACATTTGCCTAAATATAACACCTTTTTCAGCCAATTCTTTAACAAATTCAGGATATTTCGAATAAAGAGCCTCATAATACTCACCACCATGAACAATTGGAGTCTCTCCTCCTTCTGCATTGTATTTGTTACAAACAAAGAATAATGTTGAAGGATACTTAACAAATCTACTAAATTCGTTATGTTGGAATATCACCCTATCGCTTGGTCCTTCATTGGCTGTACTGAGGATATCGTTGATCTCATGACGTTGTGCTGTTGAACCATTCTGAACGAAAAAGTTGAGATTGCTAGTTTCTCCAATTGCTCTGATGTATTCAGCCAAACTATCTGGATCTGATTTTCCTAATCCTCTAAGACAGATAGCACCATGTTTTGCCAATTTCTCTTTAAAAAAGCCCTTTTCACCTAGATCTCTTAGAACTTTAACCACGTCATCTACCGATTGCAATTGCTCAGTAAGCTTGAAAGCAGCTGGAAATTCGTTACCCCTGAATAAATGAGAGTTAGGTAATGAAATTTGTTCAAGTCCAGTCATAGTTACAATGTTGATCAGAAGAACACAATATCAACCAAGAGAGAGAAAGAGAATTGGGAATTCTCTGGCCTATTTAATACACATAGATCGGATACCTACTATGGAAACATCTGATTTATAATCTTTGAAGATCTCCATTTCTTTGTATAACCTTAAAAAATAGCTGTGGCATCTGAATGCGGAGACCAATATCCCAACTTGGATAAGATCTGATTTTTCAACTGATAACGAAATTATTATTAAGATTTGGTAACATTAATCCGTGCGCATCTGTTTCCTAATTTAGACATTATAAAATTTACATACTTCCTTACACATTAAATTATCACTTCTTAAATCGCTTAGAAGAATGATAATTATGGGTTCGAAGGTTTTGTCGATTCAGAGTTTGACTTTCCCTGAATTTATTCAATTCGATAGAATCCTTATTCTCATAGTCCAGTAAATAAACTATTTTGGACTCATCTTCAGAATCACTGATATCAACATCACCCCGGAAGCTTTCATATTGAGAAGAGGAAATAGATGATTCAGTTCTTATTGTTGCTCCTGTTACACTTCCACAATTGCTGGTAATATTCGATGACTCCCCTGAAGTACTCAGCACTTTTCTGCTTGAAGTGGTGTCACCTTCCTCGGATAGTGTCTGATTATCGTGTATCTTCTTATTGGATGTATCTAAATTCCTCTCCAAAATATCATACTGAAGATCAGTGAGATTATTGGGGAGAATGACATCGAATTTGACTATCAAATCACCATATGTAACTTCGTCCCCTCTTTCTTTGTCGCTTCCACTATCAGATATTCCCGAAATCGAACGAACGTATTGGACATTTTCAAATTGTTGATCGCTTTTCGCTTTAAAGATAGGCATTCCAAACCCTTTTGCAACCTTCAAAGTATTAGGATTTGTTAAATCTCCTCTATTTAAATAAATTGGAACAGGTTCACCCCGGAGATGGGTCAACTTTATTAAACCTCCACATAGAGCTGTCTTTAAGGGAATTTGTACTGTTGTCATAAGATTATCTCCAAATCTTTCAAACTCCATGTTGTTAACGTTTCCAATATCTTGCACAGTTACAATGACATCTCCAGGAATCAAATTTATTCCTTCATCAGCTGCATTTGGAAATACTATTTTATATCCAGACTTGACACCCTTTGGGACATTCACCTCCAATAATATTTTTGTATCTGTCAATCTCTGACCTTTACACACTGAACATACCGAATCTCTAGGTATATATTCTCCTTGACCACAGCACTGACTACATGATTGTTGGAATCTTTGCAGCATCATTCCATTGTAAGTCTCGTGTGTTAGAATACCTTGACCCATGCATGATGCACAACTAACCAAGCGAGTGCCTCCTTGGGCATCGCAATTTCTGCATTTTATTCTTCTTGTCAGACCTAACTTAAAGTGGCCCCCGTTATAATAGTCTTTTAAAGAACAGCTGACAGTATGTAAGATGTCTCTACCTTTTCTTTGGCCATTAACATTTGTATTTTGTCCTTGTAGATTCCAGCTTTGAACATGATTAGTGAAAGAGAAAGCTGAGAAGTTCGCACAAGGTTGAGGAACTCCTCCTTGTCCGAAAATCTTCTCGAAAATATTTCCAGCATTGACCAGAGGAGCAGAAGACGATACTCCAACAACATTGCCTGGATAGCTCTCACTCAAAGAAGATCGTTGTGACTCTTGCTGCTGACTTTTTGGTTCCTCAGAACCTGATAAACCAGCTTCACCATACTTATCATAAATTTCACGTTTTCGATCATCAGACAATGTTTCATAGGCAACGGTTATATCTTGAAACAGTTGAGTGGCATGCTGAAAGTCTGGATTGTTAGAGCCTCCTGAAGATGACGAAAATAGTCTATCAGGATGATATTTCAATGCTGCCAATTTATAGGCTCTTTTTAGCTGTTGCTGATCTGCTGTAGGTAAAACTTCTAACAAATCATAGAGTCTGTGTTCTCTCACCATTGATGAAGTCTCCAATATGTTGAAATGTAGTCAAGTTGATTTATTTAGCAAACGAAGACGGGATTATATAAATAGTAAAGTCTCGATTAAGATAAAATATTCTTCTTCGAACGTGTGATGTAAAACCTAACGGGCAAATTATCAGAATAAAATAAAGCACATCGAATAGGAAGGCGTTATCCTTGAGAAATGGGAGTTGACGATTGTAAATTAGTTTATGTGATATTTAACTGATTTGATGATTACAAAGGCTCTTTTGATGACTGTAATCGACTTTTTCGAATAGGTCGATACGGGGATCCTGCATTAGAGAAGCTCGTAGAAGATCCTGGAAATCTGCGTAGATCGACGTGTGGCGTCAGTTGAGTAAGCCCTTAAAGTCGATCGACCAATTTGAGTAACTGCTCCCAATTACCTACACAAACATTTCCATTTGAACTAATCTAATACTATCATTACTATTAAGTCACCCTGGAAGTGGTATTATGGCTTGAGATACTACGAACCATCTTGTTATATTCCCCGTGAATCCTTTAGTAGCTGCTATTAAAAGTAGACATTCTACGAAGTTCAAATTTTTGTAATTTCCAGAAATCTCCTGAAATATGTTTTCTATGTTCATCAAAGTTAAATGTTTAAAGAAACCCAGATAAATCAGTAATAAATAACTGTGCGATAAATAAAGAAGTGTTTCTCTCAAATCATACTATGCTACCGACTCAATGCGAGTATTCCCTATCTTCTTTATAAAGAATGCTTCCAATGCCAACTTCAATTATTGTAAAAGCCTAGCCAACGGGTACTAAAGAGTCTGGCAGTAATTGCTCTTCTGTAGAATAAAGCAGTTCCTGACAACCAATGTCTTACTTCAATGAAATTTGCAAAATGGGACATAAATATTATAATTTGGAGGGAGCCGCACAGAAATAGCTACTCCTAAAGTTATAAATATGCCTCCCCTTTTCTCCTTGAGGAAACAACTTTAATAATCACGAAATAAACTTGAGTCAATAGAGCCCATATCACGATTAAAGGAATAGCTGTTTTATGCTACTACTCTGCTTCACCAGCAACCTGTGTTCGAGCATTTGAGGAAAGTTGGGGTATACTTGGGCAAATTGTGGCAGTTTTATTATATTTATTGATAGCTCTTTCGCTTGGTGTTCACTATTAGAGTATGTTGAACTGTAGCTCCGCCAATCGTTTACTGCTACAAATTATTAGGGGCCAAAATCACTAGATACGACTCTCTGGTGCCTGTCTAGAATTCAGTCTCACGAGGTTAAGAGCATATATTACTATATGAACATTCTATGACAGCAGGTTTGCAATTGAGGTATTGACCTAACGTTGAGGATATCGAACTTCATTCAAACAGATGTGTGGTCTTTGAGTCTTATAATGCCTTTTTTGCACAACAACTTGTTTGAGGAGTTCAAAGTTTGGAGGCAAAAATTCAGAGCGGCTCGACCATAAGGAAGAGGAATATTTGTTGGCATATATAGCAAACGATAATCTAAATAATTACAAATAGACACTAACAAACGACTATTCATAATCTGGTAGCTCATTATAAGGAATCGAAATTTCCTTTGGCGGATATGGAGGGTTGTGATTAGCTTCCATTTCCCACCAAGTTCCGCGCAAGTACCTTTCCATCTCTTTACAGAGATCTATCATCTCATTCTGATCGAATTGCTCACCTTTTTCAAATCTGTCCATCACCTTTTCTCTCTGGAACTTCAAGTATCTTTCAAGATGGCTGAACCTAAACTCAGTCCATTCACTATAGAATTGACTGTATTTAGCTCTTGGAAGGACACTTGGCTTCACACCAGTCAATCTACAGTTATCTAAAACGCCAGCTCCAGATGCACAGAAACTAGTGACACCAGCAATTCTGTTGGAGTTAGTCAAGGGTTTAGTAGCAACATGTTTCAAAACCATACCTTGAATCAAAGTAGCGTATCCAATTTTTGGATCTGGAACACGGAAAACTCTCTCATCACCAGTGATGATACCAGTTTCACCTCCAACAGCTTGATCTCCCATATCCAACATAACAACTAAAGCAACAGAATTAGAATCATAATGAAGACCCAAAGTACTTGGAATTTGATCTCCACCTTTGGCATCCAATTCTGCCAATTTTTCTTTCATTGCATCCTTGGATAACTCATCCATTACTTTGATTTCTTCCTCATCCATTGTTGCCAAAGAGACATTCAAATGACAAAATTCGGAATTGTATAATGGCTCACAACCAACACCAACGAATTGGGAAACAATCTCTGATAATTCAGGGGAACTGTAGAAAGCATAACTGAAAGGAGCTTTGTACTTTGAGTGACCACCAACGTGGAAGTCCAATCTAGTTGCATCCTTGGAAAGGTTTGGAAGACGTCCCCATTCGTCCAGAACGTCATCTTGGAAAGCTTCCCAAATAATCATATCGACAGCTTCTTCAGTAATTAAAGGAAATGGATAGGCAGCAGCAAATTCACTAAGTGGGGCTGTTCTGGTTCTTTTGATTCCTAAATCTTTCAAAGTGGCAACCTTAGTTTCTTGTAAATGTTCAGGCTTGAAAATTATGTGCTTTGAAGCATCGAATTTCAAGTTTGGATTGAAAGTTGGTTTTGATTCCAACTTCTCGAGCATTGCTGCGATTTCCAATTCACGAGTTTTTTGAGGAAGAACATAAGATGGGGATCCTTCCAAATAATCGGCACATAGGCCATTGGATTCCAAGACGGTTGGATAGCTTTGAACTGCGTCAACAGACATTTTGTTTTCAAAAACTTGTAAGAAGATTCTTTGTTCATTGCTGAAAAATAGAATTAGCTAAACATGTTACACCACAAAAGGATAAAGATAAATCACTCTCTTTATATGTTTTGAAGATAGCACCTTATCAGTTGAATATCATGGCTGTGCTTGGGCGGATAATTTGACGTTGGTTTTCACAGCTATTGAAATGAATTGACAAGCGCTCATCAGGTTACTTGATGTGAATAATCTGTGATTAGTTGAGATTTTAAGGTTGCGGAAGAGCCCAGCTAGGCGGATAGCGTTGACATAATTACCATTTCCATGCGTGTGAAATCTCAAATTGCATGATGATTTTATCATATCAAGATCTCATGACTATGATCTGATAGTTTTCAGACAATCAAGCTGATACCAAGCTATAATCACCTATCAGTTATTTGTAGGCGTAATTGGGAGACACACTTATTACACAGTTGATTTAACCATTGCATATGATTATCTTCATATTCGAATTCACTCTATTGTACTATCTTCAATGGTGCATAAATCATTTTGAGAAATGAAGTGCTTCTGTTTTTTTTTGAAGGTGAATCAGGCTTAAGGAAAGAATACAACGGTAACAGTAGGGTAGCAAAAATTTGAATTGGCTTGAAGATTAGCCGATTTGTTTTTGAGATGAGCTGGTTTATCTGAGCCATCTTCAACACCAAAAGCAAATCCTCACAGATGATTTTACAAATGCCTTAGCTTCTGGCTTACAATAGTTCTCTTCGACCTTTAGTGGTCTTTTCTTTGTAAGTAAACTATAATACATTCTTGATATTTAAAATCTTATTGACTGGTGTGAAGCTATCCTTGGCTGTGTGATAATCACAAAACCTCTTTAGTTTCTCCTCCTTTTAGCTCCATAATACTACCCAATACCTAGCTATCACCAAAACAATGTTCTTGACTAAAATCTGCCAACACAATCATCAACATATGATGACTTTTAATCTAGCATCTTCCATAGAGCTGTTGACCCCTCCTTCTCCCCCACTTTCCCCACACAGCGTTCCTTGAAGCGCATCACTGAAAAATTTATGTGCGGACTTTGTTAGTCTATTTTTTTCCCTTTTAGAGATTCCGAAGAATTATCCTCGAGTTTACTGCTGTTTATAAAAGTTACCTTGTAACCCCCAAGTACTTTATAAAGTTGAAAATCTTTTGATTCATTCTTTATAGATTATTCAAGTTGTGATCCAGTCGACCAAGGTCTTTTAAAAAAATGTCTAGTAACAATGCAGATGCTCCAAAGGAAGGGCCTCCAATGATGGTCTCATTGGCGTATTCCAATAGGTATTTACCAGCAAACTATGAGCTATCATTTGAATTAGATCCGGTGAAACCTAACTATAGTGGTATAGTGTTTATGAATCTGGAATCAAATCCAAGATTCTCTCCTGACTTTCCTGAAGATGATACTGATTCTTTAAAATTTGAGATGATTCTAAACGCCGCTGAATTGGTTGTTACTGATGCTTACCTTCATATTGGATCTGAAATAGTTAAATTGAAATCCAAGCAAGAGAAGAATGCAGAGATTATCAAATTGACCTCAGATACAGTGTCTTTCAAAGATATCAAGCCCGAGGAACCATTGAAATTAAGATTGCATTTCCTCGGTATGATTCGTCCAGCGATGACCGTTAAAGACTTCACAAGAGGTGTTTTTAAGACTCGTTATAGAGATCCAAAGACAAACACTCCAAGCTTAGATATTGTTTCGACACATTCCTTGCCATCTTTTGCTAGATGTATTTTCCCATGTATCGATGATATTTTGATCAAAGTTCCTTTTAAATTGGCACTTAACGTTGGTAGGAAATATACTTGTCTTTCAAATACTCCCATAGAATCTACAAACGATGTTGAAGGTAACAAAAAGTTGGTTGTTTTCCAGAAGACTCCAAAGATGACGACTTCTGTTTTCTCGTTCGTTGTTGGAGATTTGGAATACTCAGAGGAGAAGGTGGAATTACTAAATAATAAGGAATTTCCTATTAGGATCTACTCTGAGATTGGTTCCATTAAAAGGGCTGAACTCGCTATGTCAATTGCCAAGAGAGCTTTCCCATTACTAGAATCCAAATTGGGAGTGAGTTATCCTTTACCTAAGTTAGACATTGTCGCTTTACCATTTTTGACCGATGGTGGTGTTGAAAATTGGTCAATGATTCAAATTTTGAATGACCATATCTTAACTCCTGATATTGATGATCCTGTCAAAGTTTTAGATATTGCCAAAATGATCAAAAATGTCCTAGTGCATGAAATGGTTCACATGTTTGTTGGAGACATGGTCACTTTTGAAAGCTATGATTACACTTGGCTGAATGAAGCATTTGCCACATTTGCTGCATCTGCAATTTTAACAGAGTTGGACGACACCAAGCAGGCTTGGCTTGATCAAAATAATGAAGAGTTGTTCAATATGAAAAGATACCAGGCTTTGGATACAATGAGACCTGTCCATACTGTCGGTGTTAGAGCCGATTGTGTTCAAAATACTTTCAATAAGCATTCTTATGATAAAGGTATATTTGTGGTCAAGATGTTGGGAAACTTATTCAATGAAAATGGTGATGATGACTTTGATAACTTTTTCAAAATTATAGGTGATTTCATTAGGGAGAATGAACTAGGACATTTTACTCCTGATGATCTATGGGAGTTTGTCAACACCCATCAATTGAATAAGGAAAAGTATGATATTCCAGCATTGATGAAGACATGGATCAGATCTGCTGGATATCCAATTTTGGACATCAAGAAAGATAACAACAAGATCATCGTCGAACAGCACAGATTCTTATACAATTCCAAGTCTCGTGTTGAAGATTGTGTTTACCACGTTCCAATCTTTGTGAAAACAAAAAATGGTGATTTCAAAAGATTCTTATTGAAAGACAGAAAGTCAGAGTTTGAAGTTGATGATGTATTATTGGTCAACTCTAACAATGCCGCTATTGCTACAGTGAAATATTCATTAGACTTTTATAAAGAGATAGCTGCTAATTTCCATAAGTTGAATGACTTAGAACAATGCCAAGTCTTTTTGGACTTTTCATCCATTTTTAGTGAATCATATCAATCTGATGATGTTATATTAGGTTTCATGACAATATTTGAATCGATTTCCAAAGATACAAATGCAATTAATATGACTGCAATGAATACTGCTTTGACATTGCTTGAGAACTTGAGCAAATCTATCATGTCTGTCACTTACTTTTGGGATAAAGAGATCTATTCATTGTTCTCAAAATGGTTGGATGAAGTCACAAGCAACATTATTTCTATTTTCCAATGGAAAGATGCAGACTTTACTAATATGTCTTCTGGTGAATTATCAGTTCGTAAGCATATTTTATCATTGAGTTTAAAGAATGAGAAATCTCAACTTCTTTGCAAAAAGTTGTATCAGGCATTGATGCACGGACCTAAATTCTCAATTCCAAAGGTTTTGGTTTCACCGGTGTTGAATAATGTTCAGGCCACTGCCTCTACCAAAGATTACAAAGAGATTTTATCTTTGATAAAGAATGCAGAACAAGCCAAACAAAATGTCACAGAACCAGAAGCTGAAAGCGATATTCAACTTGCTGCTTTAACTTCTTTAGGGTTCTGCTCTTCAAGTGAATTAAGACAAAAGGCACTAAACTATGTTTTGAGCAATGCTGAGACTGAAAAAATAGAACTTGTCTTGCTAGGGTTCAAGGATCAACCTGATTCATACGATTTGTTATGGAACTGGTTCAATGCTAATTTTGCAAACTTCTTTTCAAAGGCAATGTCTGGCAAAGCATCTAATCAATATGTTAATTTCTTCAGAAATACTTGCCAAATTGTTTTCGAGTGCTGTTTGTGTTCTGCTGAGTTGAATGACAAGTTGGAGAGATTCATAATGGCGAAACAGATTGAAATCTTGGAGAAAGAATTCTTAAGAATCAAGCAATTATTCCAAGATAGAATGAAGTTAAATGCATCAAATGCTGCAATTAAGACAAATTTACTTTCCAGAACTTGATCAAAGATCATCTAGACTTTATTTGACAGGTTTTGTCTTTTTGGTTAGTTTCCATGTTACGATGTTTTACGATTTTTAATCTCCTTTCTATTTTTGTCACCATTTTTTTTATTGTATATGTGAAATAAATAAATTAGTTAAGCTTTCACATTCAGCATATGCCATCTAGACTATTTCTGCTCCTCGAAAAAGTTTAGATTATCGCTACCATATACTGATCTAATCAATTCTTCTAATTGCTCCCAAGATCCTGAGTCCCTCTTTCTAGCAACATCGACACCATATTTAATTGCCATTCTTGCAGCAATAATTCTTCTTAGATACACTTCTAACATGAATCTGAGGATGAGAAAGTCATTATCTGTGAATTCAGGATAAAAGCTCAACCATTCTTCTAATTCAGACCATTTTGGGAAATTTTTCTCAAAAGCTAACCGAGTTAAATCTTGATAATATTCCATTGAAGAAGCAACACTTATTTCTGCCATCGTACTTAATCTTACAAGTTCAGGTTGAGTACGCTCCATATCAGGTTTTGAGAATTTCTTCAGCTGATGGGATCTCTCTGCTTGATCGGCCTTCTTGTTCGTTTGAAGTTTGAAAAGATCGTTAGCTAAATCATAAGAGGATTTCTTTCTGTGACAACTCACCTGTACTTGGTTATCATGCCCCTTAATTTCTAGATACTGGGAAAGACTATAGTCTGTACCTTTGAGAGTGAGATGACCATCCGACCAGCTTGCTTTTGAAACTAGATACTTTAAAGTGGGGTTTCTCTTAAGTTTGCTGATTTCAGGGCTCAATGCAAATTGAAGCATATGCTCAGGAAATAACTGAGGATTTGCAATTAGAAGCTTTTTACAGAAAGATTCCAGTTGACTTTTTGTCCTATAAATAGGTAATGGTTTCTTCGACAGCTTTCGTTCACTCTTTCTTTCTCGTTCCCAATTAGGTGTAGTGTATATTGCAGGTTTGGAGAAGGATTTCTTCCTAGTGACTCTGAACACCTTGCTGAAAGTACCGGATGAAACGCTTGACCTAACAGTTGTTGAAGCTGACCATCTTTGCTTCTTCTGCTGCTTTTGCCTGACCTCTTGAGTTTCGTCTCGATGCTGCTGGATTCCTGTAGTGTACTGCCCATCATTTGTTAGCCAAGTAGTATCCCCTTGACCCTCAGCTTGGACATCACTATTGAAACTTTGCTCAACTGGTCGCCTTGGTTCCCAAAGGTTGTAAACATCGTGAACATGGTAAGACAGTGCCGCTGTCGCCATTTTCCTTTGAATTCAAATGCTACCAGTATAATCCAATAGGAATTGATGGCAAGAGAAGACTGTGTTTCCCAAAGTTCTTGTCAAATGAACTTTTTCTTGAGGTGAATTGTGTTATGAAGTTGTAAGTGGTTGGTTTATATAGATTTGAGCTGCTCAACAACGTAGGAAATTAGTGGATCTAAAGTATTCACGGTTAACCACCCACATTATGCATGGCTTGGTCAAAAGCACCTTCCTCTTTGGGTAATGCTTGATTTTTGCCCCCCAATGTGCGGCTCAGGAAAGCAGATCTGGTCGATCGACGTTCAGCGACTCGTCTCTTTGTTATTTATTTATTAGAAAGATATATAAACAACCTATCTTTTGCTTTCGAATGAGTTGAATCGGTTATTATTTGCCAGTATCGGTAAGGATTGAAATGAGTCCACGTGCCAAACCACATGATGGTGCTGACGAAGGACTTCTAGTTGATCAATATATTGCATTAGGTGAACTCTTGATTACAGGGCTAGTGAGAAACAACCCCGACCATGATTTCAAGAAAAGTCGCTTACTTACCTTACCTGAATTCAAAGAGCAAATCTTGATTCATTTTCAACAGCTATTCACATTCCGCAATAGACTTAGCATATGCCTTCGAGTTTTTAGCTCCCTTTTATCCAACAGCTTTTTGAAAGACTTAAACAAGCAGATCATGGTGATAGATTTCGCATCATATTTCGCTCAAATTGATTCTCGAATATTTCATGACCTAGTGAACAAACTTGTTGAAGGGCTCCTCAAGGAGTATCAATTTGGACAGCCAAAATTGGTCACTAATCTCAAAGCTATAGTGGAGGTGTTGAAGAGCGAAGAACGGATGAAAGCTGTCATTGATCGTGGGATCTTTGATCCGGGGAACCTTGACTATTCAAAAGCTCCGATTCAACAAATATCTGTTTCAGACATGATTAAAAATGTTTTTGAAGGTCGAAACCAGAAAAGATTAGGTAATCTTGTCAGTGGTCTAGGTGTCAGTGAATCAGGAAATGACATTCTTGAAGCCTCTGAATCATCATCTAGCTCCGAATCAGAAGCAGATTCCGACTCTAGCATTAATAAAGGGTCGCCAGAACAGGTGGTACCGATGAAGAAAAAGTTAAGTGAAAGACTGAGGAATATGACTGCAGAAGTCACAGTAGATTTGCCAACCAATTCATCCAAGAGCAAGACTGAAAAGCCTCGAAAGATGCCCAAACCAGAAGCCAATCAAAAGAAACGAACCAATGCCAGGTTATCTGAGGAGAGCGATCAACAGATTCCAGGGTCAAAGTCACTCGTAAAAGAGAAGTCCGCAAAAGCAAATGGGGGATCCAAGTCAAAGAAGAAAGCCAAGACCGTCGATCTAGAACTCGCAAAATATGACTTACAGTTTTTGTTCAGCGAATTAGACCCCTTTGTAAAGGATCCAATCCAAGTTGAGGATGAGAAAGTCGGAGTTCCCTACGAACCTCCAAGGTTTGACATCTTTTCAAGCCACGATAAATCATCTGATGATATCACCAGATCCTATCTTGATTCTTTTATATTTGATTTTTCGATTCAAATATCGAAAAAAGTAGATGAAAACCCCGAGGAATCAGGCTTAGATTCAGGTATATACATTCATGAATTGGAATATCAGTATATCATGGAAAACTTACAAAATTTTGAGTATCAAGAACTACCCACGATCGTGGTCTGTTCCAAATTGAAGAGAAGACCAGAGTCAACCAAGCAGGTTTTATTGGATAGAGTAACTCTCAAACAGACACCTGTTTTCAACCTTAAGAATTTGATCGTTTTTAAAGATGAGAATCATTACTTGAATCAGTTTCGAGATTTGATTCCGGTGCAAAATGTGGCAGAAAGAGTGGACTTTTTGAATAGTTTAATAACTGATGGTATTGGACTTTTCCACTTCAAGAGATTAAAAGAAGGTTTAAACCATGGAGTTAACGAATATAAGAAATTGGAAGAGATGAAAAAGCAAAGAGAAGGGAAAGGGAAGAAACGTAATCGTCTAGAGTTGGAAAATGAAGCTGCTAGGACGTTGTTTGAACTCAAGAACAATCACCGTATACTCTCCAATACCGATTCAAACTTACAAACTGGTGAGACAAACGAAATAACGGTGCCCCAAATTAGTGGATCTAGTCTTCCTCCAGGGCCCAAGGCTAGCGAATTGGGGTTTCCTCCTAACAATGGATCAAATATTAATGAATTGGGTCTTCCTCCAAATAACGGTTCAGATCAAGCCACTCAACAGCCAATAATTGAATCCCCTCCAACTGAAACTAAAAAGCTACTTACATTACATTCGAGACCTTTTGTTGTTAGTAATTCAGATTTGAAGATGGTTATGTCAATGAAGGATTATTTGAAATACTTAACTAGTCTTTTATTTCAAAATTATCAAATTTTAGAAAAGAGGAATAAATCGGATATAAATCTATTGACATTAAGGGCATATCGTCAGTCGATTAACAATTTTAAAACTTATCATGTTGAAATATTAATCAAGGCCCTGGATGGATTTTTTAGACAGGTTAAATGGTTTAAATTTTCATCATTGTTATTTGAGATGGAATTAAAACAATACGAGTCTGAAAAACGTGTTTCTAAAGCTAAAAGTATTAAAAATAATTAGGATTTTATTTACTTATTTATCTGTGTACAAAAGGCAAACAACATTGAATATAATACATATAGAAGAAAAATAAGCAAAAAAAACATATAAAAATATAAAAATAAAAGTAATAGTTGTAGTTTCAGAAAAACAAACTAAGTTCAAAACTGTAGATCAACTACAGTAATGGATATGTCAATAAAAACATACTAGAATACATAAGCTAACACATAACAGTCAATGAGATGTGAAAGAGAGAGCAGAAAGAGCAAAAAGAGCAAAAAAGACATATTAATCACTTAACTAGAATATCCTCAGTATTTAATATTCTTTCCAGTTCGTCAGTCAATTTATTGAAAGTCTTTTCAGAGCCTTTTAAATTAGTCAATATTAATTTCGAATGAGCTTGAAGTTTACTCTTTCTACTGACTTTATCAGAACTAACAATTTCACAACCAAATCTGCAAGATTTTAAACCTAATGCATTTTTCTTTGAAATTGAAGCAACAAGTTTGAATGTTTGAGAATCGATTTTTAAATCACTAACACCATGCTGTTTCCAACTTATGAACAATGATTTTAAAGCTTCAAAGAAATCATCCCTTCCTAAAATTGTATAAAGTTGAATAACTTGATATGAATTCTTATGTGAGTCACCACTTCCAAACAATGCTAAAAATGCTTGACCTAACGATAGATTTCTACTTGGAGTATCTTTCTTGGTAGCTGTTGAATCTTTTTTACCAAAGGATAATTTTCTAAAGAATCCAGCACTTTTGTTTGTTTCATTCTCTTTTCTTTTCATTGTCTCAGCATCGATATCACCTAATGGTTTTCTACTTCTCTTTTGGAATTTCATACTACCCGAAGCCTTATTCTTACTTGCAACAACAACAGACTGATCATCAGTAGGAGGTAAAGGAGCTGGTCTTGATGGTGTTATATCAAGATCGCCATAAAATTGATGATTTTGTACTTGGTGATCTGCTTCTGTTTCTTCATCAACTTCATTAACTATCGTTCTTGAAGAATTTGGTCTGGCAGTTGGTTTCAAAGGAAGCCTTGGAATTTCTAATTCATCATCATTCATATCATCATAGATATTGAATTGTTGTGATTTTCTCTTTTGATCTTCTTTTATTGGAGAGCCCGGAATTTCAGGCAAGTTGAAAAGATTTTTATCATAAGAATTAGAAGAAATCATTGTATCTCTAGATTCTTTGAATTTCAAATGTGGCATATCAGCAATTGATTGCTTTTGTTGTTGCTGTTGTTGCTTGCTAGCAAGGAACAAATTTGAATCTGGTTTTTCATTTTCTTGGAAAACCATACTTAGTCTAGTGTTCTTTGATAATCTGTTATTATTGAAAGCATTCTTCTTTTGCTTTCCATCAAAATCTCTTAGAATTGCACTTAGATTGGTTGAAGATTCCTTTGTTGAATATAATGATAAAACACTTAATCTCTTTTGACCATTCGAACTGAAATGTCTTGATGCTCTAGTGACTTGTGGAACTTTAACTTCTGCAATACTAGTTGGAATTCTTTGTTTAACAACTGTATTTGAAGATGAAACTCTAAGTTGATTATCATTGAAGTTATATTGTGAGTCATAAATCTTGGCTTTCTTCATCTCAGCTATAAATTCTCTAGTGATTGTACCAGGAACAGATTGTCTATCTGAATCATCTCTATTTGGAGAGCTATTCTGTGAAATTCCTTCTTGGTCATTATCAGCAACATCAACGGTAGTAGCCTTATCATCATCTTCATCATCATCATCATCATCCTCTTCTTCTTGTTCCGTTTGAATATCCAAGATAGCAGTAGCTGCACTTGAGGCTCTCTTTTGATAACTTTCATAAGCTTCATATCTTGGATCCAGCTTTGAAACAGGTTTTGGAGGTGGAACAGAAGGTGTGGATTTCATCTTTGAAGGGCCTGTGACCGATCTTCTATTCAAATTTTCCAGCTCATTAGAATTCAAAATTCTTGAGATTCTATCAATTGGATTAGAAGAAGTTCTAGTTGGAGAGCCTCTCTTTGTTGGAGATTCATTAAGTAAGATTGCAGCATATGAAGATTGTCTCCTTTTAGCATTTGTTAGTGATTGTCTTGATTTCTTTGGAGATTTTTTCTTCTTTGGAGACATTGATGAAAGTCTTTTACTTTTTCTTTTCTTTTTATCCAATTGAGGAGCTTCATCATTATCAAATAGCATTGCTGTAAAAGTAGCCATTGAATCTGATCTTCTTAAATCAGATGATGAACCATCCCCACCAAAAAGCATATCACAAAGTGTTGCAAAATCTGCAGAAGCTCTTCTACCATAGTTTTCCAATTCTTTAGAATCTTTCTCTTGTAAAGATGCAAGTTTTGCATATGTTGACAATAGTTTAGTTGTAACTGAATTTCTTTTCATTCTATTCATTGAAGATCGTTTAGGTATCACCAATGAATCTGTGTTATTTCCACCTAATTCAATAATTGAATTTCTATTGTTCTTGGAATCTGTATTAAAAACCATTGAATTTCTAGCATTGAATTGTTCATTAGTAAACATCATTGAATTTCTTTTATGAGAAGTTGCACTAATTAAGGAAATTCTGTTGTTCCAATTGGCTGAAGAATTTCTATTTTGTTGTGATTTTAATTCAAGAGTTCTCTCTGGAGAAGTTTTTAGACCTCTCTTTTGTTGAACTACATCATTGTAACCACCAACTTGATAGACAGGAGGAGCTTGAGAATTTTCAAATTCTTTAGCAGCACTATCATTGGTAAAAGACTTTTGCTGCTGCTGCTGCTGCTGCTGCTGTTGTTGTTGCTGTTGTTGCTGCTGTTGTTGTTGTTGTTGTTGTTGTTGTTGTTGTTGTTGTTGTTGTTGTTGTTGTTGTTGTTGCTGCTGCTGTTTTTGGAAGGAGATTGCTCTCTTATGAGAACTACTTGCACTGAAGCCTTGAGAATATTTCTTCCTTCTTGGAGAATTGCTACCACTTGAAGTAGGAGTAACTTTTGAGATAACAGAAGAACTTCTAACCAATTCATGAGTATTTGAATTATTATGATCATGTCTATACCTTAAAAGTAACAGATAAAATGTTTTTTCAGGATTGGATTCGGGACTTAACAAAGATTCAACAATTGATTCAGAATTTCTACCATGCCATAAGATAACCAAATTTTCTAAAATTTGTTTATCAATTTCTGATTTTGAATTGACAGGTCTTGCTGCAGAATTTGGAGAAGGTAAATTATTATAGTCTTCCAAATCTTGTTTATTGAAAGGATATTTTTTAACAAATGGATGGTTTAAAATATCTCTTGTTTTAATTCTTTCCTCAGGATCAACGGTTAACATTTTAGAAATTAAATCTTGTGCTTCTAACGATAAATCTTCAAAGATTTCATATTCACCTTTTTGAACCTTTAATAAAAGATCTCTTATATTTTCATCATCAAAAGGCAATCTACCTGTTAATAATGCAAATAGAATAACACCACAAGACCAAACATCAGATTCTGAACCATGATATTGTAAACCACTAACAATTTCAGGAGCTGCATAATGAGGTGAACCGCATGAAGTTTCTAATAATTTTTCATTTGATTCCAAAGCAGCCATACCAAAGTCAGCAATTTTAATATTGAAATTTTGATCCAATAATAAATTTTCAGGTTTTAAATCACGATGACAAATTCCTAAACTATGACAGTAAGAAACACCCAATATTATTTGTTTAAAGAATTCAACAGCAGTTTCTTCTGGTAATGCACCGCTTTCAACCAATAAATCAAACAGTTCACCACCTTCAACATATTCTAAGACTAAATATAATGCATTATCTGTTTCCCAAACATCGTATAATCTTAGAACATTCTTATGGTTTAATAATTTCATTATAATAATCTCTCTTTCAATTCCATAACTTAAACCTCCAGCATCACAATCATTTTCATTATTGTTATTATTATTATTATTGCTATTATTACTATTTGAATCTGAATTCAATAATAAACTTTTGGAAACAACTTTAACAGCTGCTTTTTTATTTGTATTAGCATTAGTTGCCAATAATACGCGTCCAGTTGCACCTTTACCTAAAGTTTTGCCCAATTTCCAAGGACCAATCTTGATTGGATTCTTAGTTGGAGATGATTTATTTGAACCATTTGATATTCCAAGTCCAACTGCAGATGTTGATACAAATGAAGAAGCAAAAGATTCTTGTCTGGAATGGACAGGCATGATTGTAAGTTGTCACGAGAATGTTAGCAATTGTCAAAGCAATTGATGATTTATAAAATGAATGGAATAGAGAATTGACAATTGATATACTAAAATGTCTATCTCTGCCTCTGTCTCCCTTTAAACTTATTAGTAATTTTCGACACTCCAATCTGATTGATCACACGAACTTGACAAGAGGAAAAGTATCAAAAAATGGGCGATGGGAAAAGCACGAAATTCAGAACCACAAAACTGAATTGAAGATTTCTCAAGTGAATGTATCCAAGAAGAATAGTAATGATAAATGAAATATATATTTCTTAACACGAATACTAAAATTAAAAGGAGGAACTAAAATTGCAAATGGGGGAGATTAATGAAAAGGACTAACTAAATAAGCTTCACGAAAAAAAGAAAAAGGGTAAAGCTTTTCTTATTTTGGGTAAGAAGTATTTAGTACAACACGGGTAAGAAGTAAAGCCCAATTAACAAGTAAAAATATCTTAAATTGGAAATATAATGCTATTTCATAATACCAAAAAGGATATGCAGATGGAAAGAAGATAAAAGGGGAATGCTAAAAGACAATAGACATCAACATCGATCCTTTGTAAAGACAAATTAAAGGAGACAAAAGTAGTAGTTTTGTAAAGGGATGAAAATAGTTTATTATGTGTTGCAATATTATTTATTGATTGTTGATTATTGTTAGTTTTGCTAATTGAAGTTACTCGCCAAAACCGCGTTTTCGCGTTTGGCTTTGCACTGCTTCTTAGTTAGTTAGTTAGTTAGCTATTTACTCCTTTTAAATTCTTTTGAACGCGTGTGTCTGTGGTTGCCTTATTGGGAGACGGCTGTCGAGCACCGCCCGAGGGGCAGGGAGGATATCGTAAGACATTACATAATCATCGGGAGAATGATTCAGAGTGAAAAGGGAAAATATACCCCTGTTTGTTTGACTACATATATTATAGTACTGGATTAATAATCTGAGATAAAGCAAACAATCTAACTATATAGATAGACGGATTCATTCAAAGAGGAGTGAAAAGGAGGTAGGGGCGAGAAGATGAAAGTATATACGAGAGATGAGACAACAAACAGGGCGAAAAGATTGATACAAAATACAGTTGAATAATAATTATAATGGATAAAATGGGGAGAGGAGGGCAAACAAACATTCAAAACACTTCCTGCCGTTTACAGGACATCACCTCTAGAACAACCACCAAGTTGTTCTCTATGTGCTTCGATAACATCGTTATCTTCCATATCTAATTCATCTGGAGTATGGGTAGGTAAAACCCTTGTACCTTCGTATAAGAATCTTAACGAATTCGCTGGCTTACCCTGTCTCTTACAAAAAGCTTCCATTAATCTTTTCATTTGAGTTGATCTCTTAATCTTGAAGAAAACTTCAGAATTTCCATCACTCACCTTTAAATTGATATGTGTATCATTGGCTTCTGGCTTTGGTGATCCTTCTTCAGACATTTTTTTTTATTTCTATTCTAGTTGTAAACTGTAATAATCTCCGTTTTTCTGTTAGTATCACTGTAAGATTGACAAAGATAATGGGAATTCTGGTAAAGTGGCAAATATTCCAAACACGATAAAAGAGCGCTTCAGTTGAGGTACTTCGTTGTTTAACCCAGACTGACCATTTATTTTTGGGCCAAAAAAAGTAAAAATCTCACTTACGTTTTAAATTCAAGATCCAAATTGATCAATAGACGAAATCAGAGAAGGAAATATAAATATTATAATTCAATCTTCCAGTATTTAACAAAGCATTCTAAAACATCTTTGGAAACCAACTTGAAGATTGGAGGAAGAAAAAAACAGGTGGATTATCATTCTGGTGTAGAGATGATTAAAATGGAGTAGAAACGGCAAGTTACCCTGTCTTATGACATAGTTTCAAATGTTATATGCATGTAATTAAGGTAGCAGCAATATATACGATATGGTAATAATAATAAAAAGGCGATTTGAAAAATAAAGATTATAAAAAAACACAAACTATCTCATGAAGAAAATAGTAGAAACAAAAGAAAATATTAAATAAAAAATATTGAGTACTCGAGAATAGAATCAAACGATTTCTGTCAATGCAAAATTACATTATAGCATCCCAGAATTTTTCAAATTTGTTTGTACTTGGTTCATCCCAAACTTCTTCATCGATTCTTCTTGATTCTGAATCGATATCAACATCGTTCAATGAAACAATCCAAGGATCTTTACGGTAAATGGTTAATTGAGAACCTAGCCACAGAACGACAAATAAAACAACTGAAACGTAATAAACAAAGAAATCTTCAGCTGTGAATGCAAAGAAAACAGAATAACCTTGAACAAACACAATAATTGTTAAGAAAATAAATGCATACCATGCAAAACCAGGCATAAAGACTGCTTTAAATGGTAATGAATCCCTTGAAACATTTCTTGATTTTAGAATAGCCATAAATCTAAGATGTGCAGCAGAAATGAAAACCCATGAAATTAAACCTGCAACGGCTGTAATATTCAATAACCAATTGAAAACAGTTGTACCATTAGTTGAAACATTTAAAAATGCTAATAAACCAAATAATGAAGTTGTAATGACACCAATATATGGAATACCTTGAGGTGTTGTATAACTGAAAAATTTAGGAGCAACAGTACCTGCCATTGAATATAAAATTCTTGAACCGATATAAATATTTGAATTACCGGCAGAAATAATTGTACAAAGCATAACAGCATTGAAGATACTTGGTAAAACAGGAGTACCTGAATTAATGATTGCACAAAGGAATGGTGATGATGCAATAAATGATGAATCATCAGTCAATTTTGGATCATCATATGGAACCAATAAACCAATAAAGAACAATGTACCAATATAAAAGATCAAAATTCTCCAAATAACTTTATTAATTGCACTTGGAACAGTTTTTCTTGGATTGCTTGTTTCACCAGCTGAAATACCAGTTAATTCAACACCTTGATAAGTAAAAGCAGCATTAATTAATGATGATAACCAACCTAAGAATCTATCAGTATTCATATTGCTAACCAATCCTGCACCTGGACCCCAAGGACCTGGATGTCTCCAATATCTAAATCCAACGGGTCCTGTATCACCAGCACCACAAACCATACATAATGCATAAATTAAAAATCCAACAATTGCAACAACTTTAATAAATGCAATCCAAAATTCAATTTCACCATAATATTTAACAGGTATAAAATTAGCACCTGTTAAAATAAAATAAAAGATTAACATCCAACCCCAACTTGGAACAGCATCAGTCCAATATTCAATAACTTGAGCAACTGCAAATAATTCAATTGCAAATGTGATTGCCCATGAAAACCAATATAACCAATTAGTTGCAAATCCAACAGCATTTGAAATATATTTTGTATTAAATTTACAAAATGAACCAGCAATTGGAGTATGAGTTGCCATTTCACCTAATGATTGAGTAACTGAATAAGCCATTGAACCAAACCAAAGGTAAGCAATTAAAGTATTAACAGGACCTGACATTGATAAAGGAGTTGAAGTACCAATAAATAAACCAGTACCAATTGTACCTCCAATGGCAATCATATTAACATGTCTTGATTTTAAACCTCTTTTAACTTCAGTTGTTGAAACTTCACCATTATCAGAGTAAAATTCTTCATCACCCTCAACACCACCAATTTCACCACCAGATGATTTAAATTTTAATGAAGTTTCATTGAATTTCTCATCTTCAATTTGTGCTTCTTTTGGAGAT